>JBAJHX010000001.1:18633146-18667345 GCA_037176925.1 Amniataba percoides
AATACAACCCAAGTATAGTCAAAGTATGCTGAACCACACATTCATAGCCCATCCACCACACATACACACACACACACACGCGCACACACACACACACACACACACACACACACACACACACACACACACAAACATATCCAGCTGATGTCTTTGGGAGCCATGTGGTGCAGATTGGTTTATGCTGATTCCTGCTGGGTGCTGCTTCAGAGTGTCTAAAAATAAATTCTATACAAGAAATAATACATTTACATTACAATGGTGACTTCATTCACTGTGCCCCTGCTTACCAAATTCTTCGCCAAATGATGCTGATGGGAGTAACAACAGGTGGGACAGTAAATAGACATCCTGCTTCTGAAACAATATTCAGGAAAAGCCCATAAAATTTCAATAGTGTGTTTTTATTTTATACGTGTGGCTTCTATGCAATTCATTGCCAGTGGTTTGAAATTAACAGGTAGACTGCCACCATATTAACAACTCTCAGATCTGAAAGTACAATTGTCTAAACTGACAGCAACCACACAAACAAAAACAAGTAAATAAAAAAACATAAAGAAACTTGTGAAGGCAGGAAAGTGTGTTTTTTAAAAGTGAACAATGGGACACCAGTCTGTCTTTTGAATATGAAGCAAAAAGATTTGGAGACAAGGGGAACCAGCTCACCTGGCTTTGTCCAAATGCAGCCATGAAACTCATTATAAATAAGTATATCTTATTTGTTTAATTGGTACAAATGAATGAATTAATCTATTTCTTGGACATAACCAGTGTTGGACAGTAACAAAGTATATTAAATTGAGTACTGTACTCAAAAAATTATAGTAGCCTATCAATATATTTTTTTCCTTAAATGCAACTGGCTTCATGCTGTGTTCCTCTGGGTTTGATATAAAAGTAGAAATACATCATCCAGCTCTGTGAAACATGTGCAAAAAAGCATCAAAGTAAAACCCATTTGAGAAGAAATGAAATAGAAATTTAAAAAAAAAGAAAATGATGGACAATGCCTGACCTTTTTGTTTGATTCGATGACATGTCGATGCTACAAGGTTGAAAAAATATCGCAATATATTGATATAAAAACGTATTTTAAAATACTTCAGTATTTTGAAAAGTGAGTACTCTAGTACCTAAACTCAAGTTAAAATTTGATTAAGAAACTTTCACCTGTAGCAAAGTAATATTTGATTAGGAGTAATTGTATTTTGACTCAAGTAATACATTGTCCACTACTGGACATAATATATCAGAATATACTGAAAAAGGTTTTCCAGTAAAGATTTCTTTTGTAATTATCACCACAGAAACACTGGAATCTGTTGGAAGATTGGACAGGACTATATGTTATTGTTACGGTCATCAGCTGTCAAGCCTGTTCCTGAAACATTAGAACTTTTCCTTCAGTGTGGTATGACTAACAGCCAAGAGCATGTCTATTTCACATGGAGAAAAATTTGTTCTCAGACCAGGGTACCCAGAGATGGCGGAGTGATGAAGTCCCATGCCTCCTACAACAAACACAGGGAACATTATATCCCTGCTGGCCAAGGATCGATGCCTTCGAACGTCTTCTCCCCTGTGTCAACACTGTGCTGTGAGAAAATAGAACGAATGTTCCTTTTAGTCTAATGGTCAAATCTTCTTCTGCTGTATGCTCTCCACATAATGGGAACAGATAGGCAATTCAAGCTGATTGGACTCCGATGAAGGCTTTAGCTCCCGTGGAAGAAATTACATGCTGCTCCAGTTGAGATGGTAAAGTGTCACCTTGATCTGATGGTGTTTTACACACACACACACACACACACACACACCACTTTCATGCATGCGTTAGTCTACCGATTGGCCTTCCATTGATTGTGAAATCAGCCTAATCAAGCTGTTTACATGCAACGGTGAAGCCTTTTTTTCATCCTCTTTTAGCATAATTGAATATATTATCATGCTCATGAAATCATTCTTTGCAATAGTGACATTATGTGAGTGATACTTCTGCAAGTTCCCTGTTACTTTAAAACAAGGCAAGTATTTTAGCCAATATTTGTGTCCTACAACAGACTGATCTATTCAATTTTTTTCGAGAAAAATGTTTTCCAGGAAGAGAAAATATGTGTATTTCAATAACACATCAATGAATCTGTCCATCTCCATTCGTCTCAGTGACTGTAAAAACTAAGCTCATGATAAAAAGTAATCCAGCAGAAAATTGGTTTTCACTTAGTTCATGTTATATTTGTACTTTCACCGTGTTTACCTTAGATTTGTATTTTCCCACAAACTCATGTAACTTTAAGTTGTTTTCATTTCATCAGAACAGTGTGACCTTTAGCTTGATAAGCAGGAATCTGATGTTCACACAAACTCCTCGTTAATTTGCCAGTTGTTCTAGATACACGCCTCAAAGACAACAGACACTCATGTTTCATACCACATTTCCCTAAGTTCACGTTCACGTCAGAGATACCTGGCCAATGAGACTCGGTAGCGCCTAAGTCCAACCTCTGTACAGGGCCGTACCTGCCCAAGAAGATGAATGTGAATCACACCCGGAAATCGAGGCCCCATCTGAGTTCCTGCTCTTGGCACTGTCATTTTGAGCCCAGCGCTGTAATACTTTACCTGTGACCTGAATAAATTCTTCTTCTGATGTCTGAAGATTGCTCCTGTTTGTTCTTGGGCTTCCAACTAAAGAATCGGGTCTTAGCTGTTCCTGAAAAATGCTGCGTTTCAGTAAAATGTGAGTTAGGTCCAATTTTTTGCTGATGACACCTGCCTCTCTTTGTCAGTGCACCTCTTCATTACCAGCCTTGTTGTGTCAATGCAATAATGCATTTAAAATCAATGAGTGGACTGTCTTTATATGCAGTTTTTATGTGGACCTCATTACACTGTTGGTGGCATGATATATAAAACCATTTGCAACTTAGGAGGAGACGATACAGTTATTCTTGTAAAATATAGGGAAACACTACTAAGAGCCACCAAATGCATTTTTGGCATCACAGGTTGTGGTAGTGGGTAACAGACATATTCAGTCAGTTCACTGAACTCTTTGTGAGCCTGTGAGCAGACATGGAGTGGTACATGTCTAATCAACCAGCATCAGGGCACTTGAGACTGAAAGCTTTTTCTACTTGAGGCTGAATTTCATTTCCACCAAAATGTAGCATATTTGCACAGATATGTTTAAATGAAGTTTCTTTAAATGCATTAGTGTCACAGATAAGAGTCCTTACTGAATGCTTGATAATGTCATAGGAGGGCTTTTGCATCAATATCTGATAACAAGGAGACCACAGCGAAAAAGCTTAGATTGACTGTAGAGAAGAAGAACATAATACACTAGCACTAAGATTAATCTTTAAATGCTGTGAGTTTTTAAAAAAAACAATCTATTGTGTTCAAAACTGACGTTGGCCAGTATATTGTTGGGAATATAATTAAACTATACTTAAAATATCTCCTCTCGACAAAAGTTCATTGAGCAAACATTTGTTTCTTTCTAGGTTTGTGAACAAATAGTTCCACAGCTCTCCTTCCACTGTTGAACATTAAAATCACGACCAAATTGAATTGAAAGTACTTAGTTGTGTTGTGACAAGACTTCCCTTTGAGGGCTCATGATGAGTGAAGCCAGAAGATTAGGGTGACAAATAACAACGTGTTCTGGGTCAACACGTTCCCTTTCTTCCTGGCCAGGACTTGAACATCACATAACTATCTTTTATACACTGGAACCAGGGAAATTAATCCATCCATCTAAAAAAAACTCAAAACACATCCTGCAACATGCATGTAAGGACAGCACAGAGGAAGAGGCAGATTTGTTAGCCCCCTTGTAGGGTGATTATTGGTCTGGAAATGTCAGAGTTTCTAACAAATCAAAATATTATTTTCTCTATATACATAAATTTGATCTGTACATGTAACTGTTTTTACCCAAACAGTCTAAAATGTTCGATCTAACGCCAGTTGGAAATATAGGCAGCAAAGTATCTCATATCCTTGACCAGTGATTGTAAGTGCATAATTAAGCTGTTAGTGTTGCCTGATTAACTAATTAGTTCGTCCATGCTGCTCGAATGATTGTTAATTACATTGATGACAAAATGTAATTGGTATGAAAAACATTCACTTCATGCTATATTATCAAGTGTGGATTTCTTTGTCGTTAACCCAGACTGTATATAAAGACGTCAGTGTTCACCACCATACTGGACAACTCCTAAATATAGAATAAATCTCTATAGACAGGACACGCTACTCTCAAAGTGCCTCACCCCAAGGCCTTGTGCTCAAGCACACTTCTTATAATCCAACCACGGTCACTCTCCACTTGAGCACTTTAATTATGTTGAAAGCACACAGAGACGACTGCAGGCAAACTCTCAAGTCCATATTTCACTGTGGAGGTATAATGTTGCGTGTGATTCAGAGGATGTTGCCTCTTCATTGAGAAAATGTCACCAGACAGATCTTCAGATTTTGTGGGGTTTTATTTCTCATTATAAAGCAAATTTGTGACAGATATATAAAAGAGTAAACAACTGGTCACACCTCATATGCATGCACATTTCACAAGCGTGAGAATGGAGAGTTCATACAATAGAAAGACGATTAGATGTCATTAAATACATACAAAGGCATACATATGGCATTAGATCCATAGACATAGAAATAAAAAATGAATAACATAAAATAAGTAAAAATAAAATAATAGCAGGCCAAATTATTAAGATAATTAAATGATAAAACTAATATACCAATAAGCCAAGAAAAAAACTGTATCATATCCACAAGTTTATAAAAATAGCTTAGCTTCACCAAATCTTATTAGCTCTGCAGGTGTGAATGGACAAGCTTGTGTCGCTTGTTAGAGGGGAAATCCTGAGAGAAATAACACTCCATTAGTGAAATATAACCTTCATTTGTTTGCCAGGCTTTAAATCTCCAACATCTTATTTTTATTAAAAGAGTGCTGACATCCTGTAAATGACTCATGCACTCACGCAGGAACTTTTAAATCTCAGGCTTTAAAGACCGTGTGTGAAAATACAATAACTCAGGTAATATTTAGAGTGGAGAAAATGTGCCTGGGTTGTGCAAACAGTAATACTCATATTGTACATACTTGTTGTTAAGTCATATCATACAACAGTGAGTTCCTCCTGAGGGTTGGGTCGAATCTTGAGGGGTCATGAGATGAAGGTATGAGGATGGAAACGAGTTAGGAAGGCAGAAAAAAACGTATCTATGCAAGAAAAGAGGCTCTTAAGCGCTCACAGCAGCGTCTGTAAACTCACTTCATTAATCACTGTTGCATTATATCAATCAACAATAACATTTGCTTTCTATCAGTACAATATGGATCACTGAATGTCTGTCTCAGATGTAACTGATTACAATTTACATGAAGCAAGTATTTTATATCATTGCTCCATTTCAGCTCTTTTATAGGAACAGAGGTCCCTCGGTAGCACTACAATATCTACTGCCGCGACATATGGCACCGAATGCTTGTTTCAATACAGATGAAAGGAATGTGCTGTATAGATTCAGACGTCAAGACTTTGACGTCTGAAGCAGGGAAGCAGAGTGACACACAGACCACCCAGCTTCAGGGCAGATGGCCAGTTACTCATCCAAATGAGATCACAGCCCAGCACTGGCCTTTATATACCAACCAAACGTGATGACAAATATCTTTTCTTATTATCTTTTATCTTTCCAATGTAGCCTCGAGATGAAAAAAACAGATTTAATGTAAACATTAGATTGTCACACTTTTGTTGGGAAAGATGTTCTGTATTTCTTCAGATCATTATACAGAATTTTTCGAACAGTAATGTAAGACAAACCTCAGCCACAGATGCTCCCTCACTTTGTTCCAGCATCTCAGACAGCAGCACCACAAACCTTTCATTATGTAATTATGCACTAATGGTGGTCGTTACTTTTTCCCCTTTTGTATTTTTGCATTTTTCAAGCTGGACTGAGTAAGGAGGAGGAAAGTGACTGAGACTGATTTAATTAATCCCTGTCACCTTGACCCGTGCGCAGCCATTTCAGAGAGACGTTGCCATGGAAACAGAGCCCATTAGCTATATTTACTGATGTTTATTAACTCTCTAAAATTTATTAGAAACAGTAGAGGAGTACATTTAAAAAGATGTGCCACGTCCACACTGACCTGACATGTGTTGTGTTTAAAGTTGATTCCATCTTTACTCTAAATTTCACGTGTGTCAACAAGTTGATTTATGTATGGGGACATTAAATATTTTCCAGTCAGAGCTCCTAAGTTTGAAACTTAAGAATCAAGACAAAAAGATCAACACCACTCTCACGTCTGTATGGTCAATGTGCAGCAACAGCTGGTTAGCTTAGCTTAGCATGAAGCCTGGCTAGCCTTGCTCAGTCCAAAGGTAACAAAATCCAACTGTCATCACCTCTTAAGTTCACTAATTAGCACGGTATGTCTCTTTTGTTAAGTCCATGCAAAAGCCAAAGTGTAAAGATGGTTACCTAGCAACGGTCTCAAGATATAATCAGGCACAAAATTGTAAAAAAAACTGTAAAAAAAACCCAATAAACTCACATTTTTACTCTTTGATTGGGGTACGTATTCAATAAACAAGTGAGACATTAATGAGCGTTAGAAGTGCTGTTAGCTGGATTTTATTGCTTTTGGACAAAGAAAAACATACATTTAAAAACTAAAATAAACAATATAGAATAAAATAGAAATAATACTTTTGGCAATATCAGTAAGATGTGGAGCAGAAATTTGAAAATATTATTATCCGAGGTACAAAATAATACTGCTAATGTGCAGTTTGTGAAGTAAAGTAAGAAGTGTTTTGAACTCAGCTGCATCTGAGATGCTCAGATTTGTGGTCTTTTTGTTGTCTGTGTGACTTCAAAATGTGTCACAGCCTGCAAAACGTGGAGGTCCATGGACGGTCTGGGATCTTCTGCTTATTTGCTGACAGTCAGAGAGAAGATTGTTTTTCAATCAGCTGTCTGTGCCCTCTTGAATGAATCACCTCTTATGAAATTGGTGCAGCTTTTACTGGAGGATTTCACAGCAAAGTCACATCCTGAAGTTAGATTTTATAATTCATATTTCCCCATGATGGTCTTTTCTTGTATGATTTTTATTTATTTAATTATTTATTTAATGGTGGTGTCAGCACCTTCGCCCTCTCGTGTGTTTCTCCTCTCCTGTGACACATGTTGGGGTCAGACCACACCCCGGGCTGTGTGTTGCGCAGCTCTCATTGGTGTGTGTGGATGAAGGTGGCGCGCGCCGGACGAAACAAGAGCCGGAGAGGCGCGCGAGCTCCGAGTCCGCCCGCACCTGAGTGCAACTTCAGCGTCCTGCCTGTTTGTGAGAGACTCCGCCTGACATTTTCAGACACTCCGCAGTTCCCAGCAGTGCGCAAAAGGGTCAGCCCGCAGCTCTCTCCACCGCATGTCTGCGTAAGTTTTTTTTTTCTTGCATTTTCTTTGAGCGTCTTGTTGTTCCACAGAGAGGAAAGATGCTTTTGTCATGTGGTTCTGGAGTCTAATGCCACATGTGGGAAATAAAAATAAACTGTGTGGAAAAGCCAGCACACCGTAATTAAAACGTCTTTATTATTATTTATTATTATTATATTATTATTATTATTTGCAGATGTGGGTTTGTTTTATTGGATTCATGAAGGGGAATTTGTTCATATTCTGTGTGTGGAGAGAATCAGCGCATCCTGCTGAATCCCATCAGAGGAGCAGGTTGATTTTTGATCTTCATGATGTTCAGCAAAATGTCTTTAATCATTCATGTGAGGATCTCTGGCTGACACAAATTACTGCAGCTTTATATATATGTACATAAATATCTGTGTGTGTGTGTGTATGTGTGTGTGTGTGTGTTGATTGATTTTGAATAGTGTATATCGTGTTTTGTCAAATTATTTAATTCATTATTTTCAACCTCGGATCAAAATAAGAACCCACTGAGGACACAGTGAGTGGATGAGAGATGAGCGTTTGCATGCATGTAAGTGGGCTTAAATGACCTGCACTTTGCACATTTATATTTCATTTACATGATGTTATGTCTCATCTGTTCTACCACCATGTCTGTCTGTATCTGCAAGTTTAATGACATTCACATCTGGAGAGAATAGTAAACATTTAAGGCAAACCTGAACTGGGTAAGACATCACTCAGTTTTTTTTTCATTTCATCATTGATTAATGTCTTTGTTTTTTTCTTATTTTAAACTTGCAGCCAGATGGTTCATGGTGTTTGTGTTTGTGTTCACCGGATCAATCTAATATCAGTGTGCAGCTGTGCAGGTGTGCACTTAGTGATTAAACGGCTGCCAACCACATAATAAATGAACCAGAACACTGAACAGGTCCCAGTCACTGAAACCAATCTGCATGTTTCCTGATTTAATTCACAATCACAAGCCCATATTATGAAGATGGTTTTAGTTGCTCTTTGTTGACAACAGATTTTTTTTCCAGGCTCACACAACACGAAGATCAGCGGCACCATGACCTGTTTTTATTTTTCAAAGTGTTGTTGATTGGGAAATGGACATTGTTATGATAAAATAATAAAAGCCATTTATGACATCTTTTAATAAGAAACAAAATCACATTGTATTTTTATCTTTCCTGTTCCAGTTGTTTTCCCGTTTCCATGTTATGATTATTAAGTAATGCTGAATAACATGTGAAATGTGCTAACCTTGGCTGAATATTAGAAATATTACACACAGTCTAGCACTCCATATGAACTTGCTGGAAATTTGCTATCATCTGAAAGTACTGTATTTATAAATTTCATGTTCGTCACACTTTGTTAGCTCCATCTTTCCACCTCATTGAATTACAATGCAAACAAGGCTTCCATCTATGTATATTACTTCCTCTTGATGTGCTGCTGTATTATTCATTCCTGGGATGTTTGTGTCTCACTTGTTACACAAATGTGTTTGGATGATCTTCGCCCACTTCCTGGCCCCTGACTCATCCCTATTGTACCTTTCTGATTCCCTCTTTCTGCTCCGCCTCTGTTACCAGTGCTGATCTTCATGGTGGATGAGCAGAATGTGTCTTCCTCTGCGGGCGTCAGAAAATGAACACCACTCTGTGTGACTGCGCTGCGACCATGTATCACCTGACAGCAGACCACCAACTGAACGCCAGCTGCAACTGCTCCTGGCCCCCTACCAACTGGACGGTGGGGGGCGGCGCCCTGCAGCTGCCTACGTTCACCACGGCAGCCAAAGTCAGAGTGATCATCACCTGCATCCTCTGTGGCATCTCGGCCTTTTGCAACCTGGCCGTGCTGTGGGCGGCGCACACCGATGGGAAGCGTAAATCCCACGTCAGAGTGCTGATAATCAACCTGACGGTGGCTGATCTGCTGGTGACTTTCATCGTGATGCCCGTGGACGCCGTGTGGAACATCACAGTTCAGTGGCTCGCCGGGGACTTTGCCTGCAGACTGCTGATGTTTCTTAAGCTGCAGGCGATGTACTCCTGCGCTTTTGTCACCGTGGTGATCAGTCTGGATAGGCAGTCGGCCATCCTCAACCCTCTGGCTATCAATAAGGCCAGAACGAGGAACAGAGTCATGCTGACTGTGGCGTGGGGCATGAGCATCGTGCTGTCAGTCCCTCAGGTAAGGTTAGGTGTCTCAGCTGACCACATAGGCCAGATGAAGCTAGAAACGGGCTTTTATTTAACACACTTTGTATACTCTGATATGATTCTCACTTCTGCTAACATCAGTCTGAAATAAATTATCATGCATTAGCAAGGACAGCTTGTTTTGTTTTGTAGAGAGAATTAATTAATCATCACGTGGGAGTTCGTGCAGGCGAAGAAAAACGTGAAATTAAAAGTCCATTTACACAAAAAGCCTTATTAGAGTGTCTTGTGAGCACACATATCCAAACATTAAAGAATGTCAATGGATTAATTTTTAAAATCTGTTTACTATTGTCATCAAATCCCATGAAGAGTCTAAATCCAACAATGAATTAAATTTAGTTACGCTAAATAACCACAGCCTGATAGAGCTTATGCCTTTTATCCATCTTCATCCCCAAACAGATTTCTGGTCATTTTCTCCATCATTTCACTGAACATGCCCAGTGGTTTATTCCCTTTGAGCCATCTGTTACTCATTTAGCATTGGGTTGGATTATGCAGACTCGTGTTTATTGATTAATTATTAATTTTGATATATTTCAGTTCACATTTTATTTGTATCAGACAAGAATACACTGAAAGTGTCTGGAAAAGGTCGACATAAAGAGAGCAACCACAGAAAATAAGACACTGTGCTTCAAGACATCCATGTTATAATCTTTAATATTTTCATTTGAAATGTCAGTCAAGTCACGATCTGTCTCAGAATGAGGTGATTCCACTGGTGAAAACATTTGCAATATTATGACGTGGGTGCTGGTGATAACTTGACCACTAAAATAAGAAACTTTTTTTTAACTTACAAAAGTCAGTGTCTGGGCTTCCTTCATATTATAAGTTGACTAAATATTAGAAGACAAATTGGATTAATTTTAACTTGATTTCTCAAATTCAGACAACTTTTAATTTTAAGGGTTAGGGACACTTACTTCTTTTCAATTAAAACACTCACTTGAAGTGTACAGATTTCTTCGGTCTCTACTCTGGCTGGAAAAACATGGAAAAGATGGATGACTGCAGACAGCGAAACTCCTAAAACAAGACCAAAACCAAAAAGAGTGAGTGGTGAAGGCAAACAGTTCAAAAAGCAATGTGACTGTCAGTGAGGGAAACCCAGAGTTAGCGTCTGTGGACGGGAAAGTGTTACAAGTGTTTGTTAAAGTGTCTGTCTTCCACTGGTATCACTACAGTAAAAAAGGAGTCAGTGTAATACAATGTGAGCAGGCTTTGCGCATTCTTTCTTGTGTTCTTTTAGAAAGAGCTGATTAAGTTTGGATGACTTGGAAGGTTTATTTTGAGGAAGTGATGTAGAGGAAACAATTTGATCATTTAAAGGGTTACCACACCCAAATACTTTTCCTGCACTGAGACATCCTCCATCCTGGGGGACTGGGGTCATCCAGTTATCACTGATCACTGAATAATGATATGACCTTCAAACACACAAGAATATTGAATATTACCCCACATGGCGTGAAAATCTTCCTTTTCCCTCCGCAGATGTTCCTGTTTCACAACGTGACCATCATCCACCCGGAGGACTTCACTCAGTGCACCACACGTGGAAGTTTTGTTGCTCGCTGGCATGAGACGGCCTACAACATGTTCACGTTTTCCTGCCTGTTCCTGCTGCCGCTGGCCATCATGATCACCTGCTACACCAGGATCTTCTGTGAGATCTCCAAAGGACTGAAAAACGACAACTGTGAGTTCAAGTCAGGGCTGAAGCACTGTGGACGGGTCTGCGTTGGTGATTATCTGTTCACTGCTGCTGCATGGTGTTTGACTCCTTCACAAGTAAACGCATAACAATTAAAGCTGGGCTGTGTTTGATGGGCCTTTTCTAAACATTTTTATTCTTCAACCTACACAGAGCTGAAGTCAAATACATTAACATGGCAGGATGTAACTTCATGATTTGTGGCTTATTTAGTGGCCTGATGAGAGTGTTGGTTCAGCCACAGTGTAACAGAACAATACAGCGAGTTAGAGAAATTCATGGTGCCCTGAGGATGCATCCTACTGACTATGTTAGTTTAATAACACTGATGATCCCTTAACAAATTGACTGACTAAATACTCGTGTAGTTAACTGTATGAATAAATGCACTCGGAGAAACTCTCCTAATCATGAGGAATTAAGTATCGATGCAAAAGCCATCAGTGGTGGTACATTTTGTGTATTAGATAATAAATGTTTGTCTGTTTTTCATTGAAGCCTTTGATAATGGGTGCCATATTTATTTCTGTCCTCCACTCCTAGTGCCCTCCAATGAAATGCATTTGCGCCGTTCGAAGAATAACATCCCCAGAGCTCGGATGAGGACCCTGAAAATGAGTATTGTGATCGTCTCGTCTTTCATTATCTGCTGGACTCCGTACTACCTGCTGGGCCTCTGGTACTGGTTCTTCCCTGACGACCTGGAGGGGAAGGTTTCCCACTCGCTGACCCACATCCTGTTTATCTTTGGGCTCGTCAACGCCTGCCTGGACCCGGTCATCTACGGCTTGTTTACCATCCACTTCCGGAAGGGGCTCAAGAGGTATTACTGCAAAGCCACCGCGGCGTCTGACCAGGATAATAACACGGTAACGACCGGATCTTTCATTTGTGCTCCCAACTCTTTGCCCCTCAAAAGACAGATGAGCCCTGCCAGCCATGAGAGGTTCATGCTGTGCAGTGATAACCACAGTAGAGCCGAGTCGCCGTCACCAAGAAACAGCTTTTTAACTGCAGACAATGATGCAGAGAGAGATTTAAACCAGTCCAGCCTGGAGAGCATCATTTAAGGAGCGTACTGAAGGCTCCCTGACAACTTTTACTATTGTTGCATATCTGTTTTATTTACTCTTTGTTTTGCTATCTGATATGTGGGGTCCTGTATTCCTTGGATACTTCGTGTCTTTTTTGTCTTGACAAATCGTGACATGCTTCTGTATAAAACACAAGGACCAGAAAATGCAGGAATTTTATGTTTCGTGTACATCTTCATGAAATAAATACACTGATGTAATGAGCTTCTGTCATAAGGGAATATTCAGTGCTCTGTAAATTGTAACTTGTGGTCATCTTGAATTAAATGTGTTGACTCGGGTTTAGAGTGTCAGTTGTCAATACATTGTGGTTGGAAGTGTTGATTTTTATAAGTAAAAGAACAACACGCTTCATTGTAGGAGAAAATAATCACATATAGCTGAAACTGTGAGGACACAAATTCCTGTTGCAATGCTGTGCAATTTCTGTGCAGCTCTCTTATGCAAACACACTTCGATGTCTGTGGTGATGTGAAGCAGTCGGACCCCTGAGGGGACTGCTGCCTATAATCAGTGATGAGTCATAGCGTCCAAATGGAAAGGCCCACTCTATCCTTCAATTATAATGTGGCAGACATAACAAATAACTCTAAAATTGTTCTCAGCTCAAAGGAAAGAAGATGCAGTTTTCGTCTTTTGCTCAGAACAAAGAGCGACTGAACATGTAGGTTCAGGTGCATCGTATCTGGTCCTCGATCAGAGGTCAAAGTTGCCAAACATGTCACAACTGTGTAATTGTCTAATAAACACAATTTAAATTTAAACTTTAAATTGAATCCATTGTGAAAAGTGATGCCTGAAACAGCCAATTTTTCATTTGTTTTTTGCATCCATTCTTGTATGTATTACATGAAACCAAATACATCAAATTCAAGAGAAATACAATAAATATAAATAAATCAATGCAAATAAATATTATTTGACAAGCTGCAGCCATCATCAAAATTAATCAGCAAATTACTACTTAATTATTTTCTGTCAGTTTGCTTTTTTTCCCCCCAGTTTGCTCATTTGCTTTCTTTGGATAGAAAATCATGCAACTCTCATGACTGATGCTGCTGACGGTTAGCATGACAGCTTGACCACTAGTCTGACTCCAAACGTAATATAATCAACGTAACATTAATTAACACATTATATCTTGTTTAATGTTAAAACAAATTTTAAAAAACTGTGTAAAAACGACATATTGTGTTTTTTTAGATGGTTATATACTGGACTGTTAATGCTGAACAAATCTAAGAGGCTGGTATTTATTTCAGGGAGAAAACAAATATTACATTCAAAATGTAACAATTAGAGGTAGTGATGATGATGATGGGGTGTTTTTTTCTGCAAGTTACGGGGAGAGAAAATGTTGGAGAAGCAAAAGGTCAAGAACAACTCACAGTCACTCAAATATTTTAGAGGCAAATGGGAAGTCAAATGAGCATAACAACAACAGCAAACAGTAGCAACCTTTGTTTCATTTAAGAGGCCGTCGCTGCGTTGTTGGTGCTGATTCTCGTTTCCGGTTCAGATCTGATGTCAACAGTAACACATGCCAACCTCTTTGAATGGAGCACCTGCGCTTTCATTACACTCTCAGTGACTGTGGCCCTTTGGCATCAAACTTCAATAAAGCCTTTTTTCAAAATTCAAATGGGGCTTCCGAGCACATATTAAAATCACTATCGGTCGACAGAGAGACACTGCAGTGTGATCTGATACATCTGTTGAAGGACTACGAGTGATGCAACGATGTCGAAAAATGTCTCTGTGCCAAGAATAGCAGAGACGCCACGCAAATGATCCGAGAGGCGCTCAGTGAAATGGACACCACCAGCACATTCAGGCACAAGAAAGCCCATTACTGTTTGTCCAACAATTCAAAACAAACAGTGAGCCAATCAGGAATAATTCCCCAGCCGCACATTGCTGATTGGTTATGGATGAACAATATGCTGTCTGATATATTGAGATCTTCCGACTCTGTGAGCCTATCGCTCCTATTTTCAACTAATTTGTTGTTACCCAGGCACTCAATAAATATTGACATTATTTAGTGGATGATTGTGCTCCTTTGAATTTGAATGTGTCACTTTGCCAGACACAAAGCTACTAACGCTGCCCACCAGTCTCCATTTCTCTACGTGAACCTGAAAAGCCTTAAATCAGACATTAGTTGACATCTATTTTACTTAACATTTTCTTGCATATTAGAGCAACCTTTCAGTGGTTACAAGATGTAAAAAACAACAACAAAACATTACATCATGAACTATGTCAGTGAAATTAGCCTGTTAAGGTGCATAAATCTTCTGTCGTTCCTGCCTTAACTGCAAACTCAACCTACAGTCCGGATACTCACAACTGTTGACAGATTATAAAGTTTTAATTACAGATGTTAACAGCATTCACTTTAAGCTAAAACTCTGCTCCTGACCCATTTTCTGTGTCTTCTGACATTAAAAACATGACATATGAAACATTCAAGGACGCCAAAGGCAACAAAATGGCAACATGACATGACTGAACACGGCTCAGTCATATTCAGCCTGAGTAAACTCGTCTTTTTAAAAGACAAATTACAGATGGTCAGTGAGCCACAGATACAGTTTTGTCTAATTCGACACAAGAAATAATGCCTTTCCTTTTTCTACTGTAAGAGCACTCCAGGATAAGTGCCTCAAAGCTATTTTTGCCTGGAGATTAGGCTGTAAATAAACACAGTTAAATACTCACTAACAGTCGTGTCTGCACGGTGCATTTGCAGGAAAAACGTCTGAGTCATCATGTTACCGTTTGAGGATCAACTGATAATAATCAAAACTGTTTACTGTTCCTGTACGTAGCCATGTTTTTATTCATTTTACTCAGTCCTCTTAATTTGCACTGCTGTCACTATCTCCATCTCTGGGTAAAATGTTACATTCCTGATCTGCATTCTTTTATTGCTACATATAAGACACATCACTATACACACATACATAGGTATATATACAATATGTATGTTTGAGTGTGTATACACACACACACACACATATATACACATATATGTATGTACATATGTTTATGAGGTAGAAAGATGTGTTTAAACAGCATCCATTCACCCTACGTGCAAGAAATAATGCGCGTGGCCCTATGCCAGGCGGTGTAATACAAATCAATAAAGCAGCATCAAGCATCAGTTACCAGACTGAACGCTACTCCAAACTGTGTCTCACCTTTTGATGCATTGGAAAAGAAGTATGCCTAAAATTCAAATGAACAGAAAACGTGCTTTGAACAAGGAAATTTAATATGATTTTGACACTTTTATAAAAAAGTTTCACTTAAATTATACATTTATGTTTACAAAAGAAACACCATAGCAACACACAGCCATGTCACGTGGAAAAAATATCTATTTGTGTGTAAAAAGGATGAGGGCAGTAAATGTGGTGGGAATTACAGTGGAGAATGTTTTAAAATGAACGTGCACACAAACACTACATACAAGAGTGATCATTTGTTGCGGTTCTTCAGCTGGCTGCAGCTCCACTGTGCCTCTGTTATAGCAACGCTGCAGTTTCCTGTAACTGCTTCCAGCTCTGCCTTAAAGCTTTGTTCCTGTCCTCCGCAGAGATCGCTCTGCACACGAAAACACAGGAAACACACAAAGTTTAACATTCAAATAAAAAATAACTGGACATTCATTATAAATGAAGATTACACACAAAGAATGCAACCTTTCCTGAAGGTAGAGATCGCAGGATTCTTCTAGACTGACACAGCTCAGTGTTTTCTGTTGCTGTGGAGAGTCCGGAGGTGAAACAATATACGGCTTAACGATTTCACACTCTCCAAATCGATAGATGAAAAGCTGACTTTCTCCTTCAGAAGACACACCGCAGCCGGTGTCTTGGTCACCTGCGTGTGACATGAAAGCCTTCAATTTCATCTGATGTTGTTTCTGCAGCTTCTTTTATTTCATATCCATGTGAATTTCATCCAGAATGACACCAGTTACTCTTTCATCAATTATCCATTGCTAGGCACAATAAAACAAGACAAATATTTGGCTCTAGCTTCACCTTGTATGAAGAGTGTTTGCTGCCTGGTGTTTAGAGCATAAACGGGGTTGCAGGGAGAAGCAATTAGATGAGTCGTGGGAGGAATCAAAGAGCACACAAGGGTTTTGTTGATGACATCTTGAAGGAACACTTTTCCATTTCTCTGCATCATAAGTGACTAGTTGAGGCAAGAAAAGTAAGACAGATAGAAAACTATAATACTGCTAAAGATTTTTTTGTATTATGAGCTTTAATCTCTTTTATATGTCATTAATGTTTCTACCAAATTCTGCAGGAACGGCAGCGACACAGTGACGGTTGGGAGGTCTCTGCTGTCTTGTGGCCTGTAGATAAACAGGAAATAATGCAAGAAAATGTGTTGTATGATACAATAAAAAGTTGCATACATTCAATAAGGAAATATGTCACACTCTTGTAACCTCTTGGTGAGCTGTGTTATGCAGGGTTGCATCCCTCGTCCTGTGGCGATTGTGTGGATTGCTCCACTTTTACACACAGCTAGAAGATGGACTTCAGCTGCTGTGAGAGCCTGAGGTTCATCAGCAGAGCCGGGCCAGCGATCCACAAACTGCATCCTGACAAACACACTGTCTGTTGCTGAGACCAAGATAACAGACAATGGAGACCCTGGAGAAGACAAGAAAATGAAAGAGAATCTACAAACCTCAAATAAGCTGCGCTAAGCTGCAGCTCCAAAACTGCCGTGAGCTTTTAAGTCATGGTTCAGCCTCATTATCTCTTTCTTTTGGGGAAATCCTAAATATATCCTGTGACTGATTGAGACGAACAGCTCCATAGAATTCACTGAATCATGGTTTAATTTGCATGTGTGTTTGTGAGTTTGCGTGTTTGGGAAGTATTCAACCACCAGATGTGTAACTTACTTGCTGAAGAAGATGGTCTCGTTTTTGGTGATGGTGGTGATGGCAGTAAGCAAATAATGTCAGTAACTGCATAATAAGTGCAGTGAATAATGATTGACTTAATGACATCCTTCTAGACACAGGAATGTATAGGCTATTAAAATGTTGTTTACTATATGATAAAAAATAAAATAATTGATGTTTGTGATTTTAAGGTCTGTATGAGAATATTTATAGAGACTCTTTGACTTTCCATTTTTACCAGTCATTTATTTGACTCCTACAAGATGTAAGAAAGCATTCAGGTTGAGGTGAGACTGAGCTGAAATTGCTTCACAGCACAAAGTCGCAAATCTAGATTAATTATAGAATCTATGAAATGTTTATTTTTGCTACAACATGGTGTAACAGTAGCACAAGACATCTTAGAGTAAGCCAAGTGACTCAGTATTGTCCGTTATTCATTTACTGGTCATAGTGAAGCTGCAGCAGAAAAGCCCTTTACTGTACTGAAGAAGGCAAATTGTGTTTTATGACTCATCATTTGAACTTTTTATTTGAAGAGGAACTAATGTGGTTTTTATTCTTTCTTTTTAAAGTAGCAGCATTCCATTTTAACTTAAGATCCTTCAGAACTGCCCAGTCCAGTCAGTAAAGTATACTGTATAGTAAACTGTCTTAGTCATCCATTTTGATCTGTGAGCACCAGGCAGCACATGCTTCGATCGAACCTACATGGGTGTCATCATTGTGCCAAACTATCACACAGAGCTTTAATGTGCTGAATAACATACACGCTGAGATTCTTTTCCACATTCACTGAGATAACACAGACTCCTCTCTCAGTTGGTTGTCAGGGGTTATTTCAGGCCTTTCATGTCTTGTCTCTTCTATAACTATGATTTATTGCACATTTGTTCCATATAAAAAAACAAGTCTGACATTTTCTGAACCTTTTCGGGGTAGAATACAAACTACTTCATAAAATGCAAGAGGCAGGAAAACCTTTCAACATTAAAGTGGTGTGTGGAGACAACCAGAGGTTAAACAGTGAAAACATTGCTTTAAATGTCTGTATTCAGGCTTATTCTTCCTCTACAAACAACTGAAGTGTTTAATTTCATATTCATGCTGTTGGCACAATAAGGAAAGTGTGAAAGTAAAAATATTTCATTAAAACTACGTTGAACTGTCTTTAGCAGGACACAGGATCAGATGTTGCACTTTGGTTTGTCTTCTTATATCATCACATAGGTACTTTTATATTATGTGTGTTAATAATGTGTTAATAATATCCCATGTACAGACAAGAATATAATGTCTGCAGATTATTTGAAAACTCAATGTCTTTTTACAACAAAGGAATCAAGTTCAAATCATCGACTTTTCACATTAAGAGCAATCTTAACTAATAACTATATATTCGAACAGTTAAACCAGTTCTGATAAAACACACCACCACAAGATTTTCTCACCAGTTTGCCTGTCCCAGACGCACACCAAAGCATCATCGAGCCCAAGAGCTATGTAACGCGTGCATCTACTAACAGCAGAGCAGAGGATTTCCTTTGCATTTGGCCACAACACATCTGGCATAGGCTCCACATCTGCTTCAAAAAGAGAAGAGTCAATACAAAAAAGCTATTGCTTTCCTGGTACAAAGAAACAGGCACAGTTGCATTTGAGCTCTTGATGACAAACAGCACATCTTAAAGAGCATCCAGCAGCAAATTACCATACCTGGTTTGTTTTTTGGTGCTTTTTGAAGCAAATACTGAAGAAGATTGCGGCTGCCACTCCACCACACACAGAGAGCAACAGGCAATCCTGCTGAGAAAAGGTCAGAGATTAAAGATTAAGACATTAATAGCACCATGGTCTATCCCTGCAGGCTTGAAAATGCCTTTATAAGGGGCTGAATAAATATGAGGGATAAAATCCGTAGGACTTAATTAACAGGGTAATACCCGTGTGCCTGTCAACCTGCTATTCATCCAGTGTTAGTCATTAAAACAGAAATATGCTGTTTATGATCTAATACTCTGGTTTTACATTGTTCTTCTTTTATACAAAAAATAATGTCAAATACTGTTCAATTACAAACCTGGTTGAGACTTTGCTTTAGTGTCACCGGGAAACTGACCATAAGGCAGAAGAAAGTGGTGAGTACAGTGTCTGAAAGAGAATCCAGGTCAGTAGTGTGAGAGCAGAGAAAGCTGAACATATACATTTACATTTAATTATATTTAATTATATATATTCATGGTTCATAGTCATATATGTGGTGATGGAAGATGTACTGAGATCTCACATTAGAGATTTAAGATCCGAAAGTTAGGTAACAGATCACATGATGACATACATGAGAGAAGTAGCTATTATCATCAGACCACACTTCAAATACCAACTTGAAATACTCATTGTGCAAGAGGTATTTTAATGTTTTAACTGTACTCAATCTAACTGCATTAGGCTACTTACAAGTTTAATATATTCTATTTTGTATATCAATAACATGTTGATCACATGATGATATGAGCCCCCCCACAAAAAATGAAGATACAATATGAAGATATTTCAATCAAAGACGATGTACAATGTTTCTATTACATCTTCAGCAAAGCAATGCCCTGAACTTTTTCATACCTTTCATTTGTTTTTCCTGCATCTGTATCCAAAGACTGGTCCTCTGACTCATGACTGCTGCTCGTGTCTGTGTCCAGAGCCAAACAGTGCGTCAAAAAGCCCGTCATCTGCAAGACCTCAGGTGAGCCATCTAATGTCATCCCTTAAAAAAGCAGACACATGCTGGGATATCAACTCGGTTGCATTCTTCTGGTAACTCAGCTCTTTGGTCTTTTACTTCACACACACATACACACTCACACATACACACGCTGTTAGATTATACAACACTTACACACATACATACATTTTTGCGATAAATAAAATTAGACCTGCTGGTACTCTGGGTGGCTTGACTTTAATCACCACTGCAACCGGAGACCATTTCATATCCACATCTTCAGATGAGTCTGGGTCCTGACGATTAAAAAACAAAACTAAGAAGAGAGGAGGAGGAAATTATTTGGCTAAATATGAGTACCAATACTCGAACTTAATGGCACAAACACCACAAAACACCTTTTTATGTTCTTTACATGCCTCCAGTTGTGCACATATTTAGCACTCTCGTTTTTCATATTTAATATCAAACAAAACAAAAATAAACTCAAACCCCAATCCAGCTCAGATTCAAACAGTAGCTGAGACTCAGATCTCACTGTAGGAAAAGATGCCAAATACTACACCCAATTAACAATTATGCTAAATCCAGCCTACCAATTAAATTTCAGTACAGTACCTGTTTTTGTGAACGTGCTGCCTCTAACCCTTTCAGCCACACTTCTAAGGGGAAGTGATAGACCTCAAGCCAATGGCCACCGTTGCCTGGTGAGAAGTGTGAAATTCACATGGTTCAGTATTTGAAAGTCTTTCATTAGAATCACATGCTAAAAATAGCTTAAACAGAAACCAAAGTCTGTCTTTACAGCTGATTGATGCAACTCCATAATGTCCCCCTTCAGACAGTTCAAACATCCAGCATATGCTCCTCTCATTGATATTTTCCTGGTATTGAAAGAGATGTAGAATTTGTTACCTCTGAGTTTTGAACAGAAAGGTTACATCATTTAAAAATGAAAACCATATCATTTAATATACAGACAACATTTTACAAATCAATTACAGATAAGACTAAAAACGTAATTTCAGAAAACTTATCAATAACACAAAAGCACTCCTTTCTTGTTCTCTCTTAATTTTTCTTCCATGAAATTGAATGAATTGGTGGTGGACAAACAAAACTTGACAATACGCACCATGATGTTCATGACAGTGAGGAGGTGAATGTCCTCACAGTGATATGCAAAGACTCTGGCAACGCCTGCAGTGGAGGATGATAGTAGCTGATATCAGGATGAAGATTTTAACAAAGAACCTTATTTTACACTTTCTGAACACACCTTCCCTTCAAACTTTTCTTTTCTCTAATTCAAAGGTGTTATTGTCTTAGTTCAGTAATGTCTAATGAAAATCAAGAATTTTACATTTGTACAAATAAATGTGGATTTGTATTAGTTCATTTGTCAGTCCATCTATCTGTACAGGTATTATGCAGGAGGGGGTTGAAAAGAAGCACGGCAGTAGATCAGAGGCAAACTATCCACCCACCCATGTCATCAACAGTGCCGAGCAAATAGGCTGCTTCGGCCATCCTGGTCATTTGAATAGATGTAATCTCCAGTCTGTCCTGCAGTCGCTCTGCAACACATGTCAGAGAAGATGCACACCACACGGACAAACCCTGGGAGTGACCCAGGCTAAGGTACCTGCCATCGTCTGAGCACGCAAGGCAGTTGGTGCTCTCTGGAAGCTGAAGGATGAGTCACAACAGTGAAAAATGTAGATGAATTTCCCTTGGACAACACTGACCTTTTCATTCAATAATCTATTGATTTTCATTAACAGAATAAAAAGCAAGAGCTATGTGGGCCTGTAGTGCCCTTTGGATACATCTGATGATGGGCTACATATGCAGTCTTGACACAAACAGTTTTGTTGTGAAGAATATTTCCAGAATCAACCCAAAAAGTTCAAATTCCCTTTCTGTACCTGTGTTGCACTGGCCAACTCAAAAGTAGGTGATTTCTTTCTGGCAGATTCCATTTCTGAGTATCCTATGAACAAAAAAAATGTAAATTTTACAAAACAGTATGTTGTTTCCAGTAACCTGCTGTATTTGATGTTACACAACAACAGCTGTGTAAGAAAGTACAGACAGTAAGTTTACACGTTTTATCCGAGAAGTTGTGATCCCAAAGACTCTGATTTCATTCTTTTTCACACCGCTGATGGCAATAATCAGTAATCCCTGGTGTTTTCCTTTCTTTCTTTATTTTTCACAATCTGTAGTCAGTAACCTTGTCTTTGCATTTGTTTGACCATAGTAACCATTTGCTCACAAGAACAGTAGAGACCAGGGAAAATAGTACACTGCTGAGTTGAAGACAGAAAATGGATAATATTGCATTATAAACCTTATTAAAAATTACTAGGAGGTAGATAGTGACTTAACATAGTTATTTAAATCTAACTCTGTGAGATTATTGTCTGGCAATAAAGACACCCCCCCAAAAACAAACAAACAAAAAAATGTGTACATGTAACCATGCAGTCATATATGTGGTGATGGAGGATGTACTGAGATCTCACATTAGAGAGCTAAGATCTTAAAGTTAGGTAACAGATCACATGATGACTTACTCCATTACAAGTAAAGGTCCAGCAATCATAACTACACACGCAGGAAAGGAGAGAGTAGCTATTATCATCAGACCACACTTCAAATACCAACTTGAAGCACTCATTGTACAAGAAAGTATTTTAATGTTTTAACTGGACTCAATCTAACTGCATTAGGCTACTTACGTGTTTAATATATTCTATTTTATATGTTAATGACATGTTGCATTTTATGATACTGATCATATGTTTTATCATGTAGTGAAGTAAAAAGTACATTTGCTTCTGAAATTTAGTGAGGTATGTATGAGACAGCATTAAATTGAAGCGTTAAATTATGTGTATTATATAAATATAAGTAACACCTATATCACTGTCCAGGCCAGGCTGAGTCAGAGGTCTGTTTTGACTTTATAAAGCAAATGCACTGAATTCACTGGTAGCCACAGTAAGATGAAGCTGACAAGTTGCTAACAGCTAGCTTTGTGCAGGGGGAGCACAGCTAAGTGACCCAGCTAAACGCAGCTAATGCTAACTCTGGCTACAGCAGCGCCGGTGAGAGCTGATAACGACCACGATGACCTTTAGTGAGCTGTGAATTCCACAGAACATATCACTTTTAAATGTAATTTCCTCTCACATCGGCGGTCTCACCTTCACCTGTCCAGAGTTGGTCACCCCGGAGGCCCCGGTGGGTGCTGAATGTTTCACTGTCGTCATGGCAACAGTGCGTCCATGGTGACGCCGTCTGCGTGGCAACCAGCTACGCCACGGATCAATAATTGTGACTTTTGAGGCTTCATTTATCAGTGTACAGCATTAAAATTTCACCGGAGACAAGATAGGATGGTGCGTAACTTTTCTGATAAGTCAAGTATAGCTCATTTTGTTCATAAGTTGTAACTTGTTGAATTGAACCATTTAAAAGCCATCGATAAGAAAAACGTCCGTATTTCCAGGTTGTGATAAACCCCTCTGGGCCTTTATCCTTTCTATTTCATAATGACATACAAATGTTGGGTCATAATTTTATGAATAGGACAGATTACCCACAGTTTTTTAATTTTTTTAATGTGTAATTCAAGCAGATAATATTAATTGAAGAATAAAAAAAGACCTTTTTTTCTGGAAGGTGAACATCTGCCAGAGGATTTTTTTTCTCAACCTGGCAACCCACACATTGTTTTTAGATATAGCTTATAACAGATGTATGAGGTCGATAAGAACATTATTCATCAACCTTTAATATAATTATTTACAATTTAAAATCGTGACTTAAGTTTCATTTTGTTTACGATGTGAAATAATTCTTTGCATCTGTCACCTTTGGAGGTCTTGCAAACCCATGAGTTCGGCACTTTCATGACAAGAATAATCAATGTACTAGATAAATAACACAGCCCATTAGCAGATGACTACCCAGCTGAACAATGCTGGCTGATGTTGAATGCAAATTACCTGCATGGAAAATTCTAAGGGTGAAGCTCGTAACACAATGAAATATCCAGGCAAAAATAACTTTTGATGTTTTTATTCTTTTGAACTTTGCACAACAGGAAAAAGAGAAAGTATACATTTGTAAAATGCAATTCATATAGTGCATACTCTCTCCTGTGTCTCCTCTGTGACTAAGATGAGGCTTTCCCTTCAGCAGGTTATGTAGCACATAAAAACAGCTGCTGTGCAGTACACACTGGTCCTTTGTAAATATTCAGCACCAGTCCAACACAAAAGAAAAAAAAAAAAAAACACACAAAAAAATACCACCTCAGGAACATTTTATGGTAGCTTGTGATTAAGCCTTGCACAGATAAATAAAATTCATTTAGTGATTTTGGAGGAAATATTCTGTTTTCAAGACCACTGATTCTTTCATCATACTCCGTAATCATATATAATTATGGTCTTAAATCAGCCACTTGACACTATTACACCATTTTCCTCACAAACCTTCTCATAATTACCTGCTACTGCCTGAAAGTGATTGAGTACTGTCATTTTAATTATTTTCTTTTGTGCTGAAGACAGTCCTCCAATCAGACAGCTCCGTGTATTCAGAGGTGACTCAGATGGAGTTTCAATAGGAGTATCAGCTGTGGTATAAACCAACGTGGTACTCCTAATGATAAATACCTGACCACATGTCTCAGGGATGATTATTAAAAGTACCAAAAGGATTACAAATACAGCTGAAAAAGGAGCTGTGTCATCGTGGCCCATCAGACTGTGCACTGAACTATTTTCACGACATTTTGAAACATTTTCTCCAGAAAGTAATATTCAAATGTGTGAGAAAGCCACATGTGTTCGTTTGAACAGTGAAATGGCTACGACAGGTTTGAATGTAACAGCTAACAGTGATATAAGGCAGACAACAGATGTGTGTGTGTGTGTGTGTGTGGATAACAACCCCTCGCTGATATTGGCAGTTCGAAGGTTTTGTCCTAGAAAAGTGTAATGTCTTAAGGCTTCTACATAATTGACTGCATGAAAACATTCAGTACAAACACCACAACCACGATGAACAATTACAATCTTAGTGGAAGTTTTACAAGAGCCTGCTGTCCCCTTTTATTCAAACTGGGTTTAGTGCAATAAAAGACAGAATGGGTACTGATCATTAACTGGAAACTAAAGCATATAAAACCCTCCATGCTACAAAAAACAAAACAAACAAAAAAAACAATCCAAAATGTACCACATCTGGTTATGTAGCAAATATACACTTTTTTCTTTTTTAACCAAAATGGCTCCATGTGTCTTTGTCGTGAATAAGCAAACGATATGAGGCTTTCTTGTTGCCGTTTCAACATTAACATTTGTAGGACGCTCTCTACCACTGTGTCAGCTCGGACAGACAAAACATACAACACGATCCTTTAATGGGCTCACAACCTCTCCCACCTTCTCCCCCTGCTGCCTGGATACAAACACTTTGATTTTGCAAGACCTGACGCCTCAAGCTGAGGACCAACAACACAAAGTGGAGGAAGGTTGCTTAAAATAAATACATCAGTAGTTTCAAGAGGAAAAGAAGAGAGTGGGAGGGGGAGAGAGAGCGAGAGAGAGAGAGAGAGAGAGAGAGAAAGACACTTTTGTTTCCAGTGGGTTAAAATACTTTAAACTAGACTTGGTGCCTGATTATTGTCAGTAATGGCTTTGAGGAGGAGAAGTTTTCTTTCCTCTCCACTTTATTGCAGCAGCCATCAAAGGCCAAGCATTTTGGTCCCTTTACCAGTCACTCAAAAGAAAAGGGGAGTGGTAAATAAATACTTTAAACACAAGTGCATTTGGGAGACAGCACACGGCACAATGTTTTCTATTGCAGCAGGTTCCGCATGAACATTTTTCCAGTTTTCTTTTTCTCATTGGATTCAGCTGCTCTAAAAACGTCAGCAAGTATTTTGAGAATTTGAGTGTGCAGTGTGTCAGGACCACATGCTCCGTTCAGATGGATCCAGATGAGCAGCTGTACTGCAAAATATCTTTTTTATATTTTAATACATCAATTTGTATATTACTGAGTCCTGCAAATATAATCATCGGGGGTGAGATTATTTCACTTGTTTTCAACTTTTGTCTAAGATTTGGTTTAAAATCAAGTTTCAATATCCTGGAGCAAACGCAGCTTTAAAATCGTCTTGCTTCAAGATAACTGCCTGAAAAGTTAAGAGAACCCACGCAGGGAACAAGGGGAATGATCTCACCACATTTGCATAAATAAGACATTAAGGCTGAATCGGAGATGAAATGACTTCAAACATTTCAACTTTTGCAGAGGGCTGCTTCAGTCATGTACCATGAATGAGGCAACTTTGATATGGAATTGAAAAGTACACTCCTTTTTATTCCACATAAGAGAAATATTTAAATGCATTAAAAAGAGAAAGGGGAAACTGCCCTGGAGCAATGCTTAACAGTGTCAGAGGAAAAGTGAATGAGTTAAAGTCATATTTGCTACCTTTTCCATATTTCCAACAAAGTGGTTTACACTGACACTGCCTTTATCAAAGCTGGCAAAAACTATTAGAGGAACTGTCTGTCACGGCAATTTTGACTTGCACAGATGCTTTCCAAGGTCTCATTAGTGACATTTTTCTTTTTTTTCTCCACTTTTCACATCAACAAGACATCTCTTAAGAAATGGTAACTTCAAAAAATGGAAATCTGCTATTGATTTATATCATTAGTGCACACAGCATCGTTCATGGTCCCAGCAGAAGCTGTCCGTGTTGCCATGCCGCCTGCAGTTTCATCCAGAACATTTGATGTCAGTCTCAATAAAAACGCTCCGTTTGACACCTACGTTGTTTATGCAGAAAAGGGGCTTCCATATAAAAAGACTCTAATAAAGGGCAGAGCCGCTGCTATGAAGAAGCCTGAGAAACATCATAGTCTATGATCAGCTGTTTGATGTAGGACAGTTTCTCGTGGAGATATTCGCAGCGTTTCTTCTCTTCCCGGTAGCCTGGAAACTTCTGCAGAGAGAGGAGGAAGCATTTTAATAATATATAAAAAAAACGTCAAAATTCCAGATTCAGAATTCAGTTTCTCAAATGTGAAGATTTTCTGGTTCCTTTAGTCCACTACAACTGTAAACTGAATATCTTTGTGCTGTGGACAAAACAGGACATTTCAGGATGTCACAGTAGGAAATGGAGAGCAGTTTTTTTTAACCACTCATGGTCCAAACAACCCAACCAACAATCAGTTTCCTCTTTATCACAGTTGTAAAGTCAGTACAGACTGCTTGCTATGTGAATTAATTTTTTTTATTTAAGTCACCAAACTGAAGTGAACTCAAACTATCATAGATCAGATGTTGCTTCTATATAAAAACACTGGGTTACTCCTTCCTAGAATAATAACTTCAGTTAAATCAATTCATTATTTAACCGATTTATTTATTCAAAGGCAGTAAGGAGCCTGATTGAAGTCAAAATCTGGAGAACTCACTTTTTTTTTGTCAGTTTAAATTATACATCATTAGTATGTTCAAGCTAAAACTATTGGTACAGAACCCAAAAACCTTCAAGAAGGTTTCTGCTTAATTAAAATCTAGATCTCTTAACATGCCATGTATGTGATCACATCCAATGATGTGGTGAGATCGCAGAGAAAAAGATTGCTAGCAGATTAAACAAATCCAGTAAACATCTTCGACCATTTAAATGTTTGACTTACCTTTCGATACTTGTTGTATTTTTCTAGTATTTGGTCTTCCATTATCTAGATGGTACAAAACAAAAATATGAATTCAGATGCATAAAATTACACTGTACACATTCCCTGCAACTCAGCACAGTGCACAATGTATGAGACCAGATCAGATCTCGCTGTACCTTATATTGTTGTGTGCCAGGGGACAAGCTTTTGATCTTCGATCCTAGCTGAACAAACATGTGAGTTATGGTGGCAATCCGGGAGTGGAGGTCTTTGTATTCATCGTACTCTGCACAGAAATCCTCCTGGTACCTCTGACGTTGCTCCATACTCATGATGGTGCCGTACGTGCTACGAGGAGACGCACACACACATTAAAGAGTTAATGATGATGATACACTGACCAGCATTGCAGACTGTATTTGTCTAACTGGTCTCATGCAACAGAAGCTTTTTTTTTTTTTTTTTGGTGTAATCCCTCTTTTTGACACAAGAGAGCAGCAGAAGGCCACACTGTTCTGTTGCTAGGATCAGGAGTAGATAAGTCTTTAACTGTTTCAGGAGAATCAAAAGAATTCTACCACTGGATGAAGAAAAAATAGCAAATCTCCTGTCAAAAATGATATAGTTACAATTGTTTAATGTGCACACTCAATCCAGCTGTTTGTTTTCACCATGTTCTAACAGCTAATATACCTAGAATGTGTTAAAAGGAAACAAAGTGACACCACACTGAACAATCGTGACATAATGATGTTAACACTCACAGCACATAATCCGGCTTCTCCTCAGAGACTACATCGTCTGTGATGTCGGGATCTGGAATAAAAGCGCCAGATAAAGAAAAGACATTAGCCCGAGTTGAGTCCAGCTGTCCGTGTGACACGCTGTCACTGTCTGACTGAATGTTCAGCAATGTGTTTTTGTTTTGTGCATCTGCCTCTGCACAGACCGGCTCCGGGTACCAGGAGACGTGTCAGCTTAGAGACCTGAAGCTGCTCGGGCTGTTGTTGAGTCAATCAGCCACATAACACACAGAGCACTCAAGAGAGTAAGCTTAAGGGAGCAAACACAGACGTGCTTATGAGATAATACTGTATAAATGCACCAGTGGGCTGTCGGACAAATGCTCTAGAGAGACCTGGCACACACATCACCGCTGGTCATGAGCTTAAAGTACGTGTGTGGTCGACCTGTTATTCTGTAGGTGACTGCAGAGGAGATGCAACGCTAACCCGCACTGTTTTGGAGATGGGGCCACTGCCACGTAACAAGCAATAAAGAGATATCTCCAAACGTCTATACACTGAAATATGAAATGTAAAAAAAAAAAAAAAATCTATCAGGACTCTCTTGATAGAAGAGAAGAGAGGAATCTGCAGCCTTACTGTCAAGTTTGTCTGGGTTCTTCTTGAGATCAGGACTCGTCTCTAGCCATTCGCTGCCCTTGCTGTCTTTTAACCTCTCCCGCTCTTTGTCTTTGTGCTTTTTAGACTTCTTCTTCCTATGCAGGCCACTGGTGAGCTGCTGGTGAGCACAGTTGGAGTCGCCCTGCGGTGGCTGGTGGCTGCTTACTTTTGGCTCTTGCTCTCTGCTCTGCGAAATGGGCGCGTCAGAGGAGCTGGACAGTTTGTGCATCGGAGGGAAGCCGCTGTGGCCCCCCGGTAAGCCGTTTTGGTTTCCAGTGTGGTTACTTGTACGCTGAAACTCAGTCTTTACGTGGAAGCTGGGGTTGAGGGTAGGAGCTGCGACGTCGTGGCCTTTATTGTTTAAGAGTCCGTTTACTGTGGGCTGCTGTTGCAACCTCTGGTCCGCAGGCCTTTGTCTCTTTGCAGCCAGTTTTTCCAGTGAGTCGCAAGGCATGGGACGTTTCTGGAGAGGGAAGAGGAAAAGGATTAATTAACCTTTATCCCTCAAATCAGGCAGGAATATTTCATTACACAGAAACAACATTCAACCTGTCAAACTACAGAAAAAGGTCTATATACAACCTTTTCTTTAACCGAGATAGTCAAAAACAATGTAATGCAAAAGATATGCCGATTTACATATACATCATGTAGAAAACATATAACACACACAGCACAGAGAGGTATACAGTAAAGACGCACCAGGTTGAAATTTACAGGATTTTTGGCTGTGCTGTGATGTAGCATCGTGTCCTCCGCCGTCTTCGGTAACAACACATTTGCTTGAGGATTCCTCGATTGGTGGCTGATGTGCGGCTGCAACTTCCTGTTGAACAGAAAGAGAAAAATTTGCAGAAAAAAAATTACTAATGTGGAAATTAGAAACATTTGGTTTTAACTGGCGTCATTGCAAAACTATGTGGATTTACGGGGAAACTGGTAAAGTTGAGCATGAAAATGAGGCAGGTTCTTGGTGTAGCAGGTACAGGCAAGTTCTGTCTCTGAGCGCTGATTAGCACTTGCACAGAGATGTGTGGGACTGAGAGACAAAGATGTGGAGGAGAGGGGAAACACGAATGGAGCTGTTGTTGGCTGCCTCGAGCTGTGAGAAACAACCGTACCCGTAAAAAAATTCCAATTACTACTTAACAACAATCAACACTAAAAAAGAAAAACCCGGACAACAGCTACTTGTATGCAGACACAAAGTCACAGCGTATTTCTCACTCTGAGAGAAACAGGCTGTATAATGAGAGGAGGAAATGTAATTATCAGTTTGTGGTAACAGAGATGCCGTCCCTGTGTGGTGCAGCTTGTGACCCACCTGGCCAGCAGCCTGCTGATCAGCTGCCTCTCCTCCTCGCTGTAACCTGGCCAGTCCCTCTGCACATGCTTGAAGAAGTCGTCTCTCAGCAGGTAGCTGCTGTCTTTGGGATTCACTTTTGCCACCTAAAACAAAATATACCACATGACACTTGCTACAGACACCACTTAAAGTCTCTGATGTCTGACTCAATTCACACCAGAGCACACGGCTTCGGCACATTTAAAGAAAGGTGACATCTCCACAATGTACTAATTAAAGTGTGTGACACAATATCTCAAATATGTTGGCTTTTTCTTATTTTTTTTATTTCAGAAAATAAAACATGACCTGGGTGTATTGGCATCTATCGGAATTAAAAATCTGGTCACATAACAATTACGTAACGAATGAAACATATTTTCCTACCAGTGAGTGCACTGTGCCTGAAAATCACTGTTAGCAGTTTCTGGCAGTCTGAACATTTACCCCACCACAAATATGTGCTGCTGAAGCTGACATACCCTCACCTTCTAAGCTGATATCATGAACTTGGTTCCCTGTTTACACATCCAGCAGTAATGAAAAAGAATTAATAATAATCAATATTATTTGGAGTCATAATATGTCCATTAATAGATTTATTTTGATTGTTCTGTGTACTTATTGCTAAAATGTAAGACTTTTTTTTAACACAGCAGCTGTGATCCTTCAGATCCCCCTAATGTTTGCTAATTTCACTAATGACTTATGAGGGAAGATTCACATGAATAATGTAGATTATTATGCCTACATTAGTTAATAACCAAAAATTGAGAAAAGTGTTGATATGCCAGTTTAAGTAGCAAGATAAAGAAAAGACATTATAGAACAGTAAAATGTAATTTTTATATATAACTAAACTTGCTAAAACATTCCAGATATTTTAACACAAAATTGTATCAAACCATCCATCAAATTACACTAAAATTTTGCACTGTAATATCTTAAAGTATAATTTACATTTTTTTTCTTCCAGCTTGCTATACATTTGGCCAGCTGCCAAACTCATATTATCAGGGTAAACTACTGCCCATTATTATAGAAATCATATCTTATATATTGTCTTTATTTAAAAGAGACACAATATTATTTGTAATAAGTGAGTCAAATAGCAGCACAGCCTCTAACTGGAGACCTGACAGTGCCGAAAGTGGCACATCCACATTCCAGAAAAGTCTTTTTTCTGCAATTTTGCTCCCATTTGAGAGTCTCAGGCTTTAACCTCCCCTCTAATCTCATCAGACTGCCTTTCTGGGAGGACATCTATCTTTCTGAGGCCTCCTAACAGAGCTGCCCGCCCCACTGCAAACACAATCTCTGCAGAGACAATTACAGCACTGACCTAATTACACACACGCACGGACACAAAAAACGAATGCGTGCACACACATCAACCAGCGCACAAACACACACACACACACACCAGCGCTGACAGCACAAACACACAAACATGATTTAGGAATTACTCAAAAATGTACACAGGAAAGTCACATAATGTAAACGTTTCTAAATTAGATAACAAGTTCAATTAAAACACAGCTGACCCGAGCTGCTTTCAGGACATGATTATATGTTTGCTGGCAGGAATGCAGACTTCTACTTTTTAGGTCCTGGATCACATGCGCTTCAAAAACACCATATTCAGCCCTGACACAGTGCTGCTATATAGCTCGTTCTTTAATCGTTGGTTTGAATGGATAAAACATTGGCTGCTAGTCTATTAGGAATGAGTTCAGTTCTTTACATCCCGTCTTTTAATGGTGTAAAGAGCATTTTACAATGTGTTAATGACTGGCTGCAACATAATGTGGTGTTTATATACGTCAGTGCTCAGCTGGGCTTTGACCTCAACAGACGGAAACGTGTTTATGTGTGTGTGCTCGCAACTGAGACACACACAGACACACACACACAAGTAACAGCATCCACATTGTTTTTTTTTTGGTGTGTTAGTATGTGTTTAAGATTGCACAAGCCTTGTAAATGTATTCAAACATCTTAGACATGAATTCACGTGTGAAGGGTGTGCATATTAAAGTACACACAAACGTGACTCCTGCGTACCTCCTCGAGTATGGCACCCAGCTCTGCCTTGTCCTTGGGGCCAGCTCTTTCTCTTTCCAGCCACAGCAGCAGCTCGGGTTTCCTGTAGGGTTTGAGAGCCAGCAGGTGGATGATGCGCTCCCTCAAGGGCTTCTGGGTTGGCGCGGCCGGTGCAGCAGTTCCGCCGTTCCTCCGATTATTGGTAGGCTGCTTGTAGAAGCTGCTGTCTGATGCAGACAGAGGAGCTGGCCTTTTGTTGAACTTGACACATTTACCTGAACACAGAGAGAAAGACACATATTTGATCCTCAGTTAAACCGTGTATTGTTATATTTGTATTGCTCCAAAACGGGTAAAAAATGATGTGTAAATAGAAATTGTATGAAATAACTGTTGCCCTGCATTTGATATCTAAAATATGACGTATGTGTCTCAGTAAGTATCTCTAGATGTCAAACTTGTGGGAATGCATTTCTAAACATGAAAAACGCATTGACATGTGCCTCCAAAGAAAAAAATCCTTTTTTTGGCAGGCAAAAGCAGAGATGTGACAGACAGGAGTTAAAGACAGTCAGATCTCAACTCCCACCACTGCCTTTACCTGCTCAACATGTTCAAATACTCTCTGGACTCCACAAGTGGTTGACTGATGGGGGAGAAACGCTCATGAAAGTATGCTCTGCTAACCTTTACCTTAAGATCACATGTACATGCTGGCCCGCAGCCATTTGTCTTCAGATGCAAACGGCCCATTGATCATTACCTACATGTCTGCTGCAGACAGATGGGGCATGCTGGAGCAGAGAAAGCTATCTCTCTGTGCTAATCCCATTACAGGTTAATCTGCGCTTTGAAGGTCAGTGCGGGGCAGAGTTACAGGAAAAGAAGGCTTTCCTTTCAACCACAAAAGTATGTCCTGCCAAGTGAAAACAACCTGATGCAATGACAATGCACTCTACCAGCAGCCATTAAACATTATGAAAATCCACAGAATTATCTAACACTTATGGTGTAAGTTGCACGGAGCCCCAGATGCTTGCTCTATACGTTTTGGCATGTTTGATACTATGCGGCGTGTTCATAAGCTCCTCCTGAGGCTGAATGGAGAACATAAAGTTCAGTTATTAACACTTGCCCCGTGGGCATGCATGTTGCGAAGTCATCTTCACCTGAAGACCTGACGTTACACAATCCACATAGTCTAAATTTGGTCTAAACCACCCGGAGTTTTAGCTTCCCTGGAGCTCCGGCACTGACGCGGGGGTCTTGATTCATTCCAAGAAACAATATTGCATAACCACAGCAAAAGGTTGGAGAGGAGGGAAAAAAAAAGAGAAAAGAAAAAAAGAAAGAAGCTCCCAAGTTCATGTCACTTCTCATATTATTTATATGCTGGAGGGTATCACGCACGCACACACACACACACACACACACACACACACGCACACACACACACACACACACACACACACACACACACACAC
>JBAJHX010000001.1:18677488-18700172 GCA_037176925.1 Amniataba percoides
TCGGCTCGCTTGGAACCCCGGCCGAGCAGGTACTACAATAGTACCTGGTACCAGGTACTAAAGCGTAGTGGAAACACACGCAAACCGTGCCGAGTCGAGTCGAGCCGAGTAGGTACTAGTGGAAAAGGGGCATTACTCATTACTAAGTGTTTTTAAAGTTCTTTTTACATTTATTGTACTTCTGATTGATTTTTAGTTTATCCTTTCACTTTTGAGCTTTATGTTATCATTGCTGACACAGACACACAAGCCTATTGAGGTAACATCCTCCAACTTTCAGTGGTCAGTGCTCCTCCACTGACCTGCATCCGATTTAAAATTTCCAATTTGACATTTCCAAGGAACTTGTACAGCGCAACACAATAAAAAGTCCTGACAGTCAGCGTGTGTGGCGACGGTATCTTAATGAGCCACGGTTCACTCTCGACTGCCATAAATGTCTCCACACGCTGGCGACGCAGGACGGGAGAGACTCATTTTCCAGGCTTTATCAAACTATAAAGTCGATTGAACAAAAACTGTGAGAGACTGCTGTCGGTGCACAGGGCTTATGTTTCCTGCTAGCTTTTGGTTGAATGTGGGGTCTGGGTGTAGATCTCATGCAGGCTATTGTTTCCACATCCTCTGCAGCCTGAGTAATGGCCTTCTGAAAACAGACCGTCTTTTGTTCTGGCCTCCTCGGCTCCAGAGTGGGATGCCATGGCACTGCTTCCCCTTTCTGGTTGATAGGAGGAGAGGGAGGAGGTGCAGGAGGAGAAGGAGGAGGTGGAGGCAGTGAAACCTGTCGCCACCACCGCTGTCTGTTATCAGCAGGAGGCAAGTCACTCTGGGCCGAGTGCTAATGCAGACACCGTGTGTGTGTGTGTGTGTGTGTGTGTGTGTGTGTGTGTGTGTCGGCAGTAATCCGCCGTGAACGCAGAGAGGCTCAGCTCCAGCTCCTCTCACTACTGCCGCTCATAAGGATGAGGAGGGAGAAAGGCCAAAGTCTAGCTATCAGCCAAACATCTCCACCAGTAGTTTAGAGACACACACGCTCTCTCACACACACACACACACACACACACACACACACACACAGGGTAAGACAGCCAGTCAGCCAGCCACCACCCTCATCTCCACCACACTTCAGTAAACACTACTTCTCATCATCTCACTGCAAACAAAAGAGCCGAATCGTTCCCAGGGCCACAAGTTGACACATGCCATTTAAGATGAGTCCCCTCCACAATAGAGGACAGCGATACAAAACACAATGTGCGTCTGTGTCGCTGGCCGAGCGGAGTAACAAGGGACAGGGGAGGAGGACGAGGGACATACAAAGAAAGACGCTGGAGATTTTCTCGTGTGTGTTTATGAGCCCGCAGTCAATCAGTCGATGCTTGGAGCTACGCGCTGTCTTCTCCCTAGCTGAGTTCCACATGCTGGCACTGGGTGATTAATGTGGCTGCCTTGAGTGGGAGACAGTGCATGTAATCAAGCCCCAGCCTGTAATCACCTTCCACTCCTTTTCATTTGCAATTTCACAGAGGGACAGAGCTGCTGCCAGAGCTGCGAGCTCCAGTATTGGTTGGGCATGAAGGAGGAGGAGGAAGGGTGCTGTGCCACAAGCGTCCCCCGAGGTTTCCGCCTCTGATGCCAAGAACGATACGTCTCCGGCAGGTGCCGCGGGCCGAACTGTCAACTTCAACAAATTGTGGGTCACTGTGTCTGACAACCCACCCCCCTCCCACTCCCTTGCAAGCCCGAAAGCTAGGTGGGATCTTCTTCAGAGCGGCCGTGTTTCCAGACATGCTCGGCCGTACCATGACACACGTATGTGGGGGCAAACAAGCATCCTTTCATGCCTCATTAGCTCAGTGTGGATTTTCACATGAGGGACTTAAGACGGGACACGCTCCTAAGCGAGCCAAGATGTGCTCCATATCTCCAAGCCGCTTAATCGGACAGAGAACACATTTTCCCAGAGCCGCTGGACCTCAGAGGGCTGCTTGTCTTCGTCTCGCACACACGTACTCACACGTACTCACACGTTTGCTAAATAAATATGTAATCTGCTCGGCGCACACAAGATTTTCACTTTTGAGGGAAAAAGTAGCAAGCTATAACCCACCAGTGTTTAAACATCGTAATCCCTTCAACAATCTCTCTTTTGTGGGCAAATTTGCTGATTAACAGTGGAAACAACACATGTTTATATCAAGTGATACACACACAACATATACAGTGTGCTGAAGAGATTACTGAAATACTGTCAAAGCTCTTTGGCAACTGTGCTTACATTCTTAATTGCCCTACATTTTTTCCACGTGTTGTTAAGCACTTTTTAATGTTATGTTTCAAGATGATTTATGTGCATTTTCAAAATGCTTTCTATTGTAGTCATTTAAATAATAGGCCAGTTTTTATACCTGTGCCTTTGATAACTCAGCGTCGACAGCAATGAAAGTAACGACATTGTTTCCCGTGTTCAAAAGTCTGGACTTCAAACTTTGGTCACGGTTAAATAGCTAAATGTTTATGATGGAGGATGTTTGCAAAGTTTTCCATTTTAGTCTCCACTCCATTACACCCACAGCAGGGAGGTTTCTATCATGTTAGGCACAAACAAACCCCCCAGGGCAGACCACAACACATCTGGACTGACTGTACTCGACTCATTTCGGGTGATCCAAAGAGACACGCAGCCTGCATTCCCCCGCTCATTGTTATTCAAATCAGAGGAGAGAAACACACAATCAGAGGGGGACTCGGGGGATCTTACCATAGGCAGCTAAACACACACACACACACACACACACACACACAAACAAATCCCGCACTCAAACACACTGACACTCAGAGAAAAGCAAGTAATAGAAAAGCATGGGCAAACAAACAAATGCACACACCACACACAGACATAGTCCTCAGGGGATGCACTCTGGTCCTGCCAGGCTACAGACTAGTGCACAATGGGCAGAGGGGGCAGGACAGGGGAAGAAGGAGGTGGAACATGAATAAATCATGCCTTTAGGCCACACAGGACACAGCATAAACACAGACGCAGAGTGACGAGCACCCACACCCACGCGAGAACAAACAAATGCGAGTATTTTAACACCCAAGCATGCAAAAATGCATCACACACACAAACACACATCACTCCAGCATTTAAAGTGAGTCCTCTCTCTTCTGTTACACACACACACAGAAAAGTGGGACTCCAACCTGGGAATGAGACGGGAAAATTAGCAGGCCAGAGTTCATGTCATCTGCCTGGCTATTACTGCAGCAAAAAGTGTGCCAGCGCCACACACACACACACACTCTTTCACACACATACGCACACAAATAAACAACATATTCATGGGTGTCTGAGTCAGGCAGACAGGGAAAGCTAATTCAAACTGAAGTCATGATGCCTCACGCTGTAATCAAGAGCATTACAGCTCCTGTAATTACCTCTAAACATTCATTTGGCTAATAACTTTAGCCCTCAGTGCCACATGCAGGAAGGGGTGTGAAACTCCCTGCGATCCCTCAGCCTCAACACGGTGACAGCAGCGCTCCAAAGATGGACCGTCGTGGCGTAAAAGCACAGGCACTGGTCCAGGCCTCACTCCTGTATCCAAACAGGCTTCAGCACGGCACTCAACACAGCGCCCTGCTCCACTGCATCTCACCGGTATGAATCCTTGTAGAGAAAAACTACCGTATCATCAGTCTAATACATAATCTGTTTAATTTCCTCTCTCCGGTGTCTCTGAAAAAAAGAGTGAATCCAATCTTAAAGTTTTACTGCTAACTACTTTTCAGCTCAAACTCAGACGCAGAGCTTAGTGTGAGCCGCGAAGCCGTGGATTGGATTTGCGGATTTTCTTTCCGTTTAATGCCACACACATTGCTGTCAGTGCCCTGTGCCTTCTTGGAGCTGCAGGTTGGAAAATACAGAACAAGAAAAAACAACAACAAACAAAAGAAAAAAGAACAGCAGCTAATCTCTGACCTCCAACCACAGAACTGTTTTTTGAGCACAGTCCTGCAGTGCGGAGACACTTTGGAAACTACATCAGAGAGCCACTGAATCATGATAACAATGGTGATGGACAGGGAGTAAAAATGAAACTGTTAAACTCTTAAGAAAACAATGAAGACCCCCTCCCGCCCAAAAAAAAAGAAAAGGCCATTTTTCATGTGCAGCACTATCTTTAAAAAGTACCTCAAATTCAAACTAAAAAGCAACAAACAGTCCAGCACAACTTACCAGTTCAAACCAGTCTGTTAACCACACAAGTCCCCTTACAAGACTCTCCACCACACCAGCTCATCTTGTCGAGGCAGGAAGGGGGGCTGCGCCTCTTTCCACCTAGCCGGTGCAATTAGAACTGACTGAAAAGTGAAGTATTCCCCAAGGACACAGCTGCTCTTGGCTTTAGTAAAAACACAACAGTTCGGGCTGCATCCTGCAGATTATGGCTGACTTTGGACAGCTTACTGATGCATTGCTCTTTAAGTGTAGCACAGACAGTGAGTACACTCCTACACGCGTAGTCCTGAAGTGTATCTTCCCAGATGAGGTGCACGAGGCTAATCTCTGTCAGTGAAGGTTCCTCATTTGACTTATGATAAATTCCTCTCCCCACCGCTGACTCTGCCAGTGTGTGTGCTCACGTCTCCCTCCCTCCTCCCTTCCTCCTTCCTTTCCTCCCGTCCTTTTCCCAGCGCCGCTCGTTGACCTAACAAAGCCTCTCCACAGTCACCAGCCTGACCCAGTAACCTGCATGGCTCCTATCTGCTGGAGACGACCGGCTTTAAGCTCCCATCTGAGCTGCGGCCTGGTGGGACGTGTGAGCCGATGGCAGTTGTGCGAAGAACAAAATAAATAAAACTTCTCTGTGGTTGCACAATTAAAAGAAACTGTTTGGCATACATTCTCGTATTAGGATATGCCACAGTTGTGTGTTGCCTTAATCCAATTACAGGGTTTTCCTCCATTTAAACAGCTGAAGCTGCACGTAACACCGCTCGGTTTGTCAGCAGATAAAAAAAGGCTGCAAAAGTGATTCAGCCAGCTGCAGTTTCACCTGCTTGTTCTTTACTGTCAGCCTGGATTTACAAGGACATGTCATGTAATGTTACTCACCCCCTGGCTTCCTTTAAAGCAAATGGACGGCTGGCTTGGTAAAGATCCCTAAAAAATGAGAGGAGGACAGAAAGAGAGGGGAGAAAGGAGAAGAGCATAAAGGCATTTATTGTGGCATGGCTGCACATATTCAGAGAGCTCTGTCATCTCGATCAGTCCAGCAAACACACACACACACACACACACTTGATGCTGCGACGTGTTTACATGTGAGTGAGCTCAGCCTCCTCTGGAGCTCATCAGGAGGCAAACTGGCCCACTTGTCACAATTAGATAAACAGGCAGACTTCACTCTGAAGAGCAGGCTTGCTTTCCCAGCAAGCAGCTGACGGGCTCGTCTTTCCCGACAATCGCAGGCTTCAGCCCCGGTTTTGCTCTGCGGACTCATTCAGGCAGTCGCAGGAAACTGACAAACTACTTTGACTTTCATCTCTAAGTCTGCGCGCGCAGGCGAGACTAGTTTTGAAACCGTCATAATAATAATAATTCTACTGATAATGATAAATAACAATCAACTAAACTCTTAGAAAGAGCCGAGCGGTCGCGAAGCAGCGTGAGAGAAGCTCAGGCGGCAGCTTGGACAGAGAGAGAGAGAGAGAGGCACAGACGTTACCTGCAGGTTCTGGTGAGCCTCCAGCGCGCGCAGGGCCGTGTCGGTGAGCTTCACGTGGTACAGAGACCTGCCCGAGCCGCTCCGGCCGCTCTTCGCACTGCACAGCCCGTAGTGCTGCTCCTGCCTGAGCGCAGCCATCGCTGGCTTTCCTCTCTGCCCCGCGAGTTAAAGCTGCTTTCCTCCCCGGGCTCAGCTCTCCCTCTCTCTCTCCCTCCCTCTCTCTCTCTCTCTCTCTCTCTCTCTCTGTGAGGGCGGAGCAGCAGAGCAGAGGAGACACGCTCTCCTGACACTGACACAAACAGATCCACATCTCTCCATCTGCGCATCCGTGCTCCTCTCTGGCCTCTGATCACCCTCTCATGTGCCTCTTGGTTTGTTTCAGGACAGATCCTCTGCAGCTCAGTTATGTTATACTGAAGCTGACCGTTAGTTTCTACATAATAATTTGGGTTTAGTGAACATTTGGGTATTGTAGTGCATGGTACCCCTGTAAAAGGTCAACAACTGTAGTTTTTAAAAATTATTTTATACCTCTGTAAAGCATCTCTTAGTTCTATAAATCAATTCTTTCTGATGCTCGGTGGAAACACAGCTGACGTGACTTTTCTTAGCTGCTTAAAAGCTGCAGTCTGTGTTGGTGAAGACCAAAACAAAGCTGAAAGTGAAGAGTGAATATTGGATTTGTCAGGTGGACAGATAGATAGAACAATAACTGTGGAAACTGGTGCTATCAAATGCTAACTCAAATATTAAGTGTTTATTCAGTTTGTAAGTGGGAATAATATATAATCTATAATAATAACCACCCCTACAGCAATATATATGTGTGTGTGTGTGTGTGTACATGTAGTTTTAATAAATTGTATCATTGAAACAAACTCTGATTTACTTGTTTATCGACACTTATTTACACAAAAAAGTTTACCAAATGTTGCAGCCTGTCACATAAATAAATGCTGGGCGTAAACCATCTAACAGATGCTGAGAAGCAGAAAGCATTTTCACACACACACGCACACACACACACACTGTGAGAATCGTATCACCATATTTTCCAGACTCTGTTTTGAAGGGACTTTACTGGCAGTTAACTAGGTCAGAAGCGACAAACAGGCCGATCAACATTTCCTGATAAACGGCAGTGTTTGTTAAATGTGCCAACCGTAATAAATGTGACAACTTAAGTGTCTGATACAACAACATGTCATTAGACGAGGATTTGTTAATGAAACAACATCAGGAAAGACTGGTGCCTGGTTGATTTCTGTAAGTTCAGCCTCAGCAACTGGAAATAAATAACCACTAATAACACAACAAATAACTCGGCCAAGGTTTTATCAGATTTTTCAGGTTGTCCAGTTCATCACATCGAGCTCTCATACGTGTGTTTTACAACCTGTGTCGGTCGCTCAGTAAAGCACATTTACTGCCAAAGGCCACACTGGCTTTAAACTTTATTAAATGTTTCCTTCACAGAAAATGAAAGACATTAATAAAGCTTAGAATTTAGGGTCCCGCAGGAACATTTAGAAATTGCTTGTTAATAAAGACACCTGTTGCCTGTAAGAAGTCTGAATTCAGCCTTTGTTAAGTCTGTCGGCGTCTTGTTAAAAAGCTTGTTTTCTGAGTGGAGTTTAGATGGATCAACATTTTAGCTGCTCCATCAATACACAAAATAACATCATAAAAATCAGCCATAAATACAGCCACAGTGTTATTGTTCATATATATATATACATATACATATAGTATATGTATATATATATGTGTGTGTGTGTGTGTGTGTGTATATATATATGTATATGCATTTTGTGTAACTTGTGTAAAATTGTATCTGTATTAATATGAGCAGGTATAATAGAGCTAATGTTAGCTGATGTTGTACACTGTAGTGGAGCTGAAGAAAGAAAAACTACTTGCCAAGATATACATAATGACTATAACATGTTCATGAAAAATGTCTTAACAGCCAGAGTAAAAAAAAAAAAGGATGAAAAATGTCATTGCATTAATTTCATTCAATAGCCGGCTAAAGGATTTAATCAGATTTAAATGATGTAAGAATTAATAAAAAAAATTGCAATGCCTTATTTGTGTCTGTTGCTTCTAGCTTTATAATCAAACTCTAAAATGTCTAGTCAACCACATAAGGAACTAAAAAGAGGAGGAGAAAAAACCCCAGAGACGATCTCAATGTGGGTCAGTTTACAAATCATCCTGGACAGAAAAGATGCTTATCCTGAGGAGTTAATGGGCTTAGTTACCGTCATTTTTGACAGTCTGTCCAACTTTCCTTTTTTTCTGTTGGCTGAGGCTCAGCAGCGAACCAACAGAAACAGGAGCGGCTAAAACTGAGCCTGTTGCTGGGTCGGCCTCATGTGTCTCTGCAAACATGACAGAGCCGAATGACGGCAAATCTAAGCAACTTAAGTGTTTGCATAACTGTGAGAAAGTGCACAAGTGATGCTGGAGATTGGCAAAGCAGATGAGTCTGACAAGTAAGCCTATTTAGCTAAATTGCTAAGCTACTCTCTGAATGAAAGTACATAACAGGTGGGGGAGGGGTTACTGGAGGTCAACAAACAACAGGTGGTGCTGAATCTTCACGTCAGGCACTTTCATGAAACTGAGATTTGGAAAAAACCCATATTTGATCTGATCGCCCCATAATTCTCAATAATCTAATAAGATTGTATTTCACAAAATGCACACTTATGCTGCGGACGTGACACTGTATAATACTCCAAACAGCAGTCCCCCCCTACCCCCACACCTACTGATGCACATGTAGGTTTGAACTCGCTCCTCTCACAGCCAAGCAGTGGGAGATTAACCCACATCAGCCCCTCCCTCTTCTTTACCTGGCTCGTCTGTCTCATCCACTCATTGTCTTTGGTCTGCCATCTGCTTCATGGGAAACCACTAATGCACAGTGACCCCCTGGGAGTGACGCCTCACACACACCTGAGGTCAATGACTCCCAGGACACCTGCAACTGGTAAGAAGCAGTTTGTCACATTGTCCCTCGCGCTTCCCCCATGTTTAGTGCTGAGCAGCGTTTGCACTAAAGTAATGGGTCCATCATATCGAGTGAAATAATACAGATTAAAATCACATAATAAATATAAATAATGACAGCAGAGGGGGAGAAAGTAATATATGCGCATCTAACAAGACATTTTGTCTGCATTAGACGTGAATGATGAAACACCTTTGCGAGGAGAACGTGCATTAAATTATAATTAGTTTCATGACACACAGAGCCATCTTAACTGCAATTAGTGTGCATAAAGAATCACTTATTTATCCCTCACTACGGTAAGGCATGACTGAGTGCACCATGAGTAATTAATCTTGGGTGTAGTTTGGAAGAGAAAGCACATTTTCTGGTATATGACTGAATGACACCACAAATAGAAGGAGGGGATATTTAGAGAGAGCTCTTACTAGTGTTAACATTTATGCTTCCCACAATGCAGCTCGACCGCCGAGATCAGAGATCCATGTGTTTCGTGAATGGTGGCTAAAGTAGCCTGAAGCAGAGATGAGGAATGGAGTTACACAGTTAATATCGCTTCTTTCAAACTCCACACCCATGAATCTTTTCAAACTTGTCATCTTCATCTGAACTGACGCTGACTCGTGCTGAATCACTTGAGGCAATTTATCAGACGACGTGAAGCTCCCATGGGAGTCACAAAATGGGTTTAGGCAGCTTACACATATGCAGTGCACACCTTTGAAAACTGTGAGCAGAATTTGATGTGCAGAACCTTTGCACAGTTTACATGTTACCTGTCTAAAGTTTAACACACCACAGTAACACATCTGGAGCTCTTTACCCATCTAAATGTATATCTACCAGTATGTCTCCTCCTGTATGATTGCTGTAAACTTTCTAACATTCAACATCAAATTCAAATTGCAGAAAAGGTTACTGAATTTAAAAAAAAAAGTCTTTAAAGTTGTTAAGCACAGAAAAAAATTGTAATGTGCATGCAAATGAGTGGTTTAACTAAGTGATTAAGTTTCAAAGGCACTGTTAAACCAAAAAGGTGTGACCCAACATACCCGATCAGCATTTCTCATTAGTGCACTGCAAAGAGCTGTTCCCTCACTCCCCACCAAATGCATACAAGGATAATGTATTCATTAAAAACATCACATATTTCAGCTTTACTGCCTTCTCCATGTATTCGCTTAATCTGATGATGTGTCATTAAAAGCAAATAACTTTAAAAGGATGATTTTCTGCTGGAAGTGTACTTACTATGTCTGTTATGCATGCTGTCCTCACACACACGTACGCACACACACGCATACAGTAAATATTAACATACATTACATATGTTTTCCTGTATTCAGTGAAGCACGGCACGTTTCACTGTGAAAGCCCTGTTAAAGTTTCACAAAGGCAGTGCAAATGACTCAAAGACTGAGGCTTAGATAGGGTGTGTAATGTGCAGCAGGGTGCACACACACACACTGCACACACTGTTATTTCAGCTGGCAGAGGTGGTGTATCTGGAAGAGTGAGAAAGCACTTATGAATTTGGGAAAGGTATTGGGTTAGACACACTAACGCCTTTTGTGTGAGACTGACGCTTCTCCTGGTGCCAAACTCGGCAGCACTTTTGTGGTGCTCCATCACAGGCTGAAACATTTTCGTTTTTTGGTCTGAAAATATGACTAAGTTAAAATGTTTTCCATTGCAGGAAACACAGACAATTACTTTGTTACACCACTGTTGATTACAATTGAATCTAAGCAAATTCCAAGAAATATAATATTAACAAATGATAAGCAGCATAGTCATGAGTGTAAAAAACAGACTGCATCCACTTCACTAGTGTATTTAAATATCAATTATCAAATAGTCAAATCCTGTGAGGCATTCATTTATTTTAATGACCTCCTAAACATTAAAGTACTGAGGCAGTAAAAAGTTTACATGTTCCTTCATTAAATCAGACTGCAGTTTGGGCGCTGCCAAATTACGACTTACGCTCGCTTGTTGTCCCTGGTTTAAAAAAAAAAAAACAGACTCAGAGGGCTGGATGCTGACTGAGCTGTAAAAGAGATCAGTTAATTGATGTTTCCCGGCAGCACATGTGATGTTTGCAAATGAGCACAATCTCTGAATTACAGATAGCGTTGCTGTGTTCTCAAATACCTCCGAAGACAGATAAAGTGGCCGGCAGTCTCATTTCTGTCAGCATTTTAAAGGGAAGATATCAGATCACATGTTTGGCCCAGTGCTTTCATGTAAGATTTATTTCTGAGGTTTGTTCCAAGTCATCAAAGATGTGAATGTCTTGAAGTGGTTTTTCACGTTTTCATGAACTGTTCAGTCGTTACGGGTCATGTGAGCAGCCAAGACTGTTGGTTGACCTTTGCACAGACATGTACCCTCTAAAAGTGAAAACCAAAGTGAGATGTTGGTTCAAGATAAAATAAAATACTATAAATCTATTCTTTTTTATTTTTTTACTGAGGAGGTGGAAAAGGGAGTCTGAAAACTGTGCTGTGTGTTAGAGTGTAGTACTTGTTTATACGAGTTAATCCTGAGACTACATATCTTCGTCTGTGTTTCAGAGGTGGAGGAATTTCAAGGCTGCATGTTACCTGCAAGGCATGTTGGCAGTACATGTGCAAATGTTGTTGTGCAAATCGGCACATCTAAATCTAATTGTTTATCACATCGTATCTCATTGGTTTACTGTGCATAAGAAAAGAAGCGTGAATTTTCCATCTTGCAGGGTTTTATGTGCCAATCTACCTTTGTTCATGTAAAGCTAAGCTACCTGAGCTTCACAATTACACAAAGTGGAATCGATTCTCTCATCAAACCCTGGGAAAGAAAGAGAATAAGGTAATTTCCCAAAGTGTCAAGCTATTCCCTTAAGAAGGATGATGAGACCTAATTTATTAACAAAATTAATATAATTTTTCTTCAGCTTTGGTTCAAAGGAAAAGCCTGCAGCCAAGCAGAATCGACTCACACCAGATATAAAAGCCACAACCTGTAAAACCGAAACCCACTGCAGCACCGTGTAAGATACCATTTAATCAAAACAAGCTTTCAAATGATTGCACAGATGCTCAAACTAACTTCCTCCTTCCTCCAGAAATGTAGAAACAACAATAAAAAAGATCTGGATGTGGTCATAGTCTACTGTAACCACAGAGAAGCAGGCCCATTCAGCAAAATTTGTGGATTACGTTCACATCTGAGATTTGCACGTTTGTTTTGACAGTCCTCAAAGTGAAGGTGGGCGCAGAACTTTCCCACAAAGAAACACGATCGGACTTTTGATTCAGCTTTTCATTCCCTCTGAATGTGTGTGTGTTCCTCTGCGTCTGTGCCATCACTCACACACATGCATGTAACTACTGGTTGCTAAGCAGACCCAGGTGTTTGGTGTTTTATTGAGATCACAGGCCCTTTTACAGTGACTGTACAGGTGTGACTGATCATTCCACGCATGGAAAGAGACAGCAGTCAAACAAGAGCTGCTCTGTGTCGTCCCGACCTGAAAAACATCCCCTTATCATTGGTGTTTTGCAGGGCTTTTGTGCCTCCGCATAGACAGCGCTTTTAAGCATTCAGAGAATTAATTGCTTGGGTTTCAACAGTAGTCTTGAAACAGATATTAAAATTCACAATGTCTGCCCATATATCACTGTATGTCAACCTCCCAACCATATCTGCTGTTTTTGTTCGCTTCCCTGTCTTCAAACAGTTTTGTGCAAATGCTCCAGCAGTGAATACCGACCACACTTTGCTTACAGCAAAATCTCAGTAACGGCGGGACGGGTAATGTCTGTGTTTTTATAGCATAATTGGCATAATTGGACAATTTCTGATTAAAATATCAGTCTGGTTTAGTATACCCAGCTCTCTGCTACCATAGACAATAGACAACAACAAATGGCGCCCGCCACTGGAACAAGATTGGGTAATTGGGAGCAGGAGCCGATTTCCCATAACCACATGGGCACAGTGACGGAGCGATCCAATAAAAGTCTGACACCAGACCACTGAAGCAAGAATATCAAGGGACCAGGGAAGGGTTGTGCCTTTGAAACCATGTTTTGACAGAGTAGGTTAATGTAGTGACCAGACTTTGACACTCTGATTAATCTAACGCCATTAAAATCCAAATATGACACGAGTTAACTCTAAAATACATTATCCTTTTTGTTTCTTTCTGTTTTGTCTTGGATCAGGCAAGATCCATGACTGAGTCCTTTCTAAACATTGCTTGTAATTGGGAGAATCTTCTATCAGATCTGGAGTTGCTCAAGAGACAAAGAGTCTACAGCCGAGCTAGCAGCTCTTTGAAACTGCGCAGCGGTTTCTTTCTTTACTCTCAGGGCTAACTTTTTCATGCCAACAGGTTTACAAAGACAATGCTAACACGCTGATCTTTAACAGGTAATCTATTTCATGGTCAACATCTTATAGAGATAGTTATCACAAAACACAAAGAACAGCTGATTGTGTTGATGTCATTAGTTTTGCAGGTATATGGCCATAAACCAAAGTATTGTATCATAGAAAAAAATTGAAGTGATGATGGGGCTGGATGGAAAAAGTCACCACAGTCATCTTGCTGAGATATTTCAGTCCAGACCAAAATGATGGACTAGCTGACAGACGTTACCATCCACAGAGCCACAGCCATCCTGCTGAGACAGAGTCAGAGAGACAGAGTGAAAAGAACAGTAAGAATGTGGAAGAGACGCTGATAAAGGAATGAAAACCAACATGACATACGCAGGTCAGGAGTAAGTTTCAGTCTGTGTTGATTAGTAGTAATGCAGAGGTGAATATGTGAATATATGTACAACTTCTGAGCGAAGCCTTCCAGCGGACTGACACATTTATGTGTTTTTAAGAGCAACAGAAAAACAGACAATCAGTGTGTTCATCTTGTGTGTAGCCGATTCCCTTTGAAGCTTGATTAAAGTCATCGCCTTGTCAAGAGCTGCATTATGTATTGCGACCAGGTAATCACACTTGAAAGTCAAAGGACTAGAAACATACAAAAGGATTGCACAGTGTCTTATTTCAGAGTTTAATACGACTCATCCTGTGCCTGTTGTTCGGCTGGATGATTGGAGCCTCATCCCCGGCTTTACGGAGGGGTGGGGGCCGCTACAGTTTCCCCGCAGCTCTTTAGGGTCTCGATGACTCACCCAGGCCACGGACGTCATCTTATTCAGGGCAGGTGCCTTCGTATTTCCACAGCTGCATGACATTTCAAGAGAGGAGTGAGAGAAAGGGAGAGAAGAGAAGGAAAGATTGAATGTGCTAAAAAAAGACAGCAGAGAAGGAAAGAGGGCCTTTACATATGATGCAAATATATATTTTTATATATAGGTCATTTCTGTGGTGGATCATTACCACTTTTTCTTGAACAATGTATGTGAGGACTCCCGTGCATGTGAAAGTGCAGGTCCTGCTTCTGATGAACATGAATGTGCCACCAAACACACCGGAGGGGTCAGATGGAGAATGCGTTATCCTGCCCAGGGACTCAAATTAGCAGAAGCACTTAAGGCGGACTAGTTTTGCAAGTTATGAAAGACTTTCAATTTCTTATCTGTATCAGTTCAGGCAGTGGAAGGTAACATCAGGATACCAGCTTAAAAACACAATAAAAGTTTCTGACTGTAAAGGATTAATGTGCATGTTTTATTCAACACTGAAATAAAACTTCAGAGAATTAGAAAGCAAGAATATTTATCTAAAAAGCTAAAACACTTTGGTATATGCTTTAGCTACTAGTGTGTCAAGTATGTGTAACTGAATTAAAGCTGCATTAAAGCTGCTTTAAACTATGTCCTTATCAGCTGAACTATAAGTAATGTGGGAGGTTATATGAGATATTTATTTCTTAATTATCACCTCGCTGTTCAACTCTGCTCATTTTTTTAGTTCTTTGCCGTGCAACTTTACAGTTTAGGTTCATTCTCATGAGCATCTGTTTCCAGTTTTGGCTCTAAAGATTCACCTGCTCAGCACCAAACAACAAAGAGACGAAGTGAGAGGGAGATGGCGAGGACCAAAATAGAGCTGAGAGGGGTGTGAGTGTAAAAGTTTAAGTTTCAGACTTGAAGATTACGGTTCAGATTGCAGTTTTGATTTGATTCATTTCATATTGAATGTATTTAGTCTATTCTTAATATATTTCATTAGCTGTGTCGTGTCCAACATGACCAAACCAGCTTAAAATAATGAACTCCCACACAACGCAGACTGTGTGAGATATTCGTCATTATCTACATTACACATTATAGCCTGCAGAGCCCGAGGAGCAGGAGCGAGACTAAAGGAGCAAGCTACATCTAATTTCACCCTTCATAATATTTGTCTCCATGTGTTCTCTCAGGGAAAAGGCATTGTGGATATTTGTTATACCTCAGACCAACAATAATGCGCTTTACTGTACAGAACCAGTCTGCTGTACTCGTGTCCCTCTGCTCTGGTCTCGGGAGTCCTGTCTCGAGATGGTTAAGGGGTTCCCATGTGTCCTGCCACTCAGCTAATTGAGGCCTGGTAAAAGCGAGTTGCCATGGAGGAGACTCCCATATATGGGATGCTACTTTTAGTGCCACTCTTCTGGGAACACTGGTAAGTTTGTGCTGAACATTTTTATTTATATTTTATGTGTCAAGGAACAGCAGAAATGTTGCATTTGTTGTCTTAATGATATCCTTTACATCAATCATATTTATATTCATACAATCAAAGAAATGCATTAGGGTGAATAATTCTCACTTGTTCAATCAAATCTGTAATGTTATTTCAGGCACAGAGTGAGAAAAATATGGACATAAATGGAAAACGTGTTGCTAATCTGGCCTTCAAGCACAGTGATGTATTGAGCTATATGCTAATGTTAGAATGAGCATGCCCACAATAAATATGCTAACGTGCTGATGTTTGGCAGGTGTAATGTTTACAATATTTACATCTAATTTTAACATGCTGAACCTGCTAAGGCTTGCTAAACAGCACAACACAGGAAATACAGCTGAGGCTGATGGGAGTGTGGTGTCAGGATTCTCGGTCATTAATTTGACCAAAACTCAATTGCCAAATTTAACAGCAATCCAAATGACGGTCCCAAACTGCAAATGTCAGCATCATGGAGGGAAAGTCAGGGGATCATCAAGGTAATCAAAAGTTTATCAATAGGGAACCATGAATATCTCAAAACTTTATGGCAATCTACCCAAGAGTTGTTGAGATATTTTAGTTGGAGCCTTGTTGCTTTAAAACTCAGCTGGAGCAGCTCACAGCTTGACATGAAGCCTTCATGTGACAAGCTTGACGTCACACGCTGCTGCAAACTGCTCTTATGGCACCAGCATGGGTTGTATTGGACATTAAGCACTTTCAGTTACGTCCTCTTATAAGCCCCGTCCTGTCACATCACGTCCACCTTGCATGTGTTGTACAGTACGTACTCAGTACTGTGAATTTGTCGCACCAATGGGCTCAGTGGAATCAGCAACATCTCATGCATACAGAGTATTTTCAGCACCTCTGCTCTGCATGTCCTCTAGATTTCACAGAAATGGGATAATTCTCTGTACTTTGCATGCAGGGTGCGGAGCCGTCAGTCAGATCGTCTGTCGCTGGAACCAACCAAGATGAGTCAGCCAGGAGACGGCGCTGAGCTGAGACGATAACGGGGACATTTAAAGAAATAAAAATGAATGAAATGGATGTGTTACATATTTTGACAGCTAAAGATGTTTGTTTGTGTTTTCATTTGTGTTTCAGTGATTCTGGTGCAATTATCCCATTTCCAGAATCAATTTGATGTTGGACCCATCAACCTTGTCAGAAGCAGTTGGTATGATCCAGCACATCGTCCACTGTTATCTAGTCATCCCCATACTCTGGACATCATGCATTAGCTGAGAAATGGCTGTTACCTTGGCAACCATTTGAAAACACATCATCTGGACAATGTCATGATTTCATTTCATTATCGTAATGAGACCAGTCCTGACGTCAGTACCATCTTCCACCGTGCACTGACGACACGGGCCATGAAAATCCAAAAAAACGCATTATGGATTCGTCTGTACGCTTTGTTCTTTCTAGACTGATGCTTTAAATGCAGCAAGAAGTGCAAAATAGCAACGCTGAGGACTTTTTAACAACACCCTGTTGCATTTAAAGTTGATTTAGCGCACTCTTTAATTTAACGCTGTTAAAGGCAGGTTACAAGAGACTTTAACTGGGATACAAACACAGGGAGAACGTGGTGGAAGACAGAGAGTGTATCTGGTGTAAATTTCAGAATATAAGACCATAATTTTCTCCTCGGCTACTGTTCCGTGCCAAGTGAAAGAACATTCAATTAAGCTGTATGAGAGGACAGGTTGTCACGTTGAGCAGCACACTACCTCTGAGCCGTGTAAAATCTGAAGTTTACGCGGGGAGAGGCGACGTGTGAGTCAGCGGATCAAATTGAATTTGTCCTTTTTCCTGATAATCTCACAATGTTCACTTGGCGTCACGTCTTGCCCTTTAACAAGCTCTATGTTCGTAACGCCACTGATTCATAGAGAGGAGTAAAAAGAGACACCAAAAATCAGAGCCCTCATTCTAAATATTGATGTTTCTTGTGAGAAAGTGTCGAGCTGAGTGGTCGGTTCAATGCACAGTAGATATTCTTTTGCTCCCATGCACCTGACTTGACCTCTAGAAATGCAGAGTAAAGTCAAGAGGAATTTCTCCGTGCTTTCACAGAGTTAAATTCACAGTCCTGTCAGTGAAATTCAACCCATCCTGATCTCCACCCCTGCTGGACTGCGCTTAGTGTTTCCACGGCACAGGGTCAGGAGGTGCAACATCTGCACTCCAGGAGAAATTACCTTAACGCCCACGTGCTTTCTTTTGTCCCCAAATAACTTTTGATCAGGTTGACTAGCCCCCTCCCTCAACCCCCAGGCAAGTTTAGACCTCCGATAAGAGGTGAAACAGCAGGTCTACTGAAATGGCCTCTAAATAAGGTGCGAAAGGGATGGAAATACTTAAGAAGAACGTGAAACGGTCATTTTGTCTGGCTCCTTTGACTTAAAACAGAAAAATCTTCCTCCTCTGCCTCCACTTTTAACCTGAGCTAGGAACAGATAAACTCTACAGCTCTTTTGAGGCAAAGTTTCACTGTTTAAATTAATATTTTCATGTATATAACAGTGATGTTTTAGTTGTGTCTCAGCTGTGAAGAGAAGAAAATGAGGAAAATAAGAAGGATATAAGATATCCTTTTATATAATCAATAACTTCTTCCCTTAAAGATGTGCGCCTACGAAACACTTTGTCTCCATCTTGTCAAGAATGTCCCTCATATTGGCAAAGAGGCCAACACGTATGTCCTATTTCCCCCAACGGTGGAGCACAGTAACCCATTTCAATGCTCTTTTCCACAATGTAAACGGTCTATATTATCAGAGCTTTATGTTCGGTGCCGAGGAAGACAAAGGCGCAGGTGAAATGAATCACTGCATTGCATAATATAGAGGGTGATACCCATGAGAGCGGCACATATAACTGGGTTTTTTTCTGTCTCAGGAAACAGGAACTTTGAAAACCTCTTTGCAGTGGCTCAGCTCTGACTATGTAGTATGTTAATTTTTTATTTCTGCCTCATGATGAGGTCATGTGTGCGTATATTCCAGTTTAATTACAGAGGAGCCCAGCCTAAAAACTGACCCCTGAATAAACTCCTGGATAGTTCTTTGGCAACATACACACTCTTTTTAAGTTGTACTACTTCAATCAAAGATTTACGACAACTGAACAATACTCTTTTTGTGGCTGGGATGTCCAAACAATATGTTTTTAGCCGAGCCAGCAGTGTGGCTCCAAGAAAGACTACGTCTGACACTCAGTCTACCTCTTTGGTCCAGACTGAAATATCTCAACAGCTACTGGATAAATTTCCACGAAATCGGCTACAGACATCCACATCCTCATCAGCAATGACTGCAGCAGCTTTATTGACTTTTCATTTATCATCAGGTAAAAGTTATCCAACTTTGGTTTGATGCCAAATACTTACTAACATCTGCTAATGAGATTCACATCGGCCTCGCTGTATTTTCTCTTAAGAGATACTTTGCAATTGTTAGCATGCTAACACGCCAAACGAAGAAGCTAAACGTGGTATATCTGCATATCTTCCACCTAACAAGTGTGTCCACATTCGACCTCAATATTTCACAATAACAAAAACACTACATATATTTACATACTTACACACCACATACTTTTGTTCTCAAAACTCTAAATTCTGAAAATAAAACTGAGAGTGCTCCTATTAAAGTGATTTTTAAAAAACTCATCTCACTAAGCAATACATTAGCTTGGTTAAGAAGATGCAGTAACTAAAGCACATATGTACCTTTGAAAACATCGAGAGTTTTAGGTGAAAATGACACTCAGTTTACATGAACATATATGTTTCAACAGCGAGAAAATAAAGGGATTCAGTAGAGGAGAAAAATATGTACAGTAGTACAGTATTTCACAATACAGCATGAACAACATAATAATTTCATAGGCTCATGTCAAAATTAGCTCCAACAATCAGGACACGAGGGACATTAAGGCAATGGATCAGCAAGTCCCATCAATCATTCTCGACAGCGGGCAGGACTCTGGCAGCGTGATGGATGACAGCGGCGAAATGAGACAGAGAGGAATGCTCCATACGTCCAAGCTTGTCACACCACGTTTATGTTGCCACACATCAGAGCTTCCACCACTTCATGATCAGCAAAGGCCGCTGCAAACAGTGCAGTGCGGCCTGCGCGTGATGAAGATGGTACGATCAAATGTTGGCGGTGAAATTAATGGTGGTTGTACTGTCCTCACATCGCAGCACGGGCACCCCACAACTCCACAATTTCATGAGTCATCTATCGCCTGTTTAGACTCCATTTAAAATGAAAGAAAAAGGGCAGTAGAAACAAACAATCACTCACTTCGGTGTCTCAATAACTGGAAATCTAGATGCTTTGGACTCTTAATTATTAGTCAAGCATGCAAACTTACATGCTGTTAGCCCAAACTGTAGTTTATTTGCATGTGATCCTGTGACAGCGTGTCTGTCACTAAGTAGCTGGTATGGAAAAGTGCTGGACCTAATGAGAGGGCAAGTACTCTTCCTGTTGATATAAAAAAAAAACCCTGTTAAATTTAGTGTAAAATTAATGGAAAACAAAGTTTTTCCTGCCCATCATCTCCATTTGATTAAACTGGAGACGTGACTGGCAATATGAGGAGCCGCTGAGTTGCAGCAGCAGTCACACAAGGACAGCATTAACATTTAGAGGCTTTGTAAAAGCAGACGCAGTCAACATTGTCAAAATTACCAGGTGGTGATAATTGCGCTGGGAGACAAAAATAGTTTCAAGCAGGATGCTGTCACAGAAAGCAGCTGTGGGGAAAACAAGTCAGAGGCAGACATCCTGGGCTGTCCTGTATCGCCAGCAACCCAATAAACTGACCACAGTGTTTGACACGCTGTTCTACAAGCTGTTAAAGTCTTCATGCTCCAGCACGCGAGTGGCATGAAACAGCCATTGCCCTTTATCCACTCGATCCTCTGCAGGTTTCATTTCTCTGTAAGATTCACAAGTTTCCAGTTGCTGATGATAAAATCTCTATTTTCCAAATCAAAACAATGCAATAATGTCCATAAATAGTCTCAGTTATATGATACAAACTAAATCTTTCCCTTGTAATAATTAATGTATTAATGTAATAATATTTTATATATACACACACACGTTATAAAGTTTGAAATCCTTTGACAAAATCGGCCCAAGTGTATACTGGCAAAGGAAACCCATAATATTATGACACGTCAGTACAATCAGCAGGTTTAGCCACAGATGTCACTGGTAATTTCATGTCCCTTCTCATTCCTATGTAGCGATTGAATGGACCATGTTTGCAAAGATGAGATACTTCGTAAAAACTATTCACAAATTCTATTATTTGAGTTTACTCTTTACAATGTTCAAAATTATTTTAATTTGTTTGAATATTAAAATGGTAGCAGATGACATTTTTAGCTATGTTTGATCAGTCATCATCGTGCCCTGTGAAAGGTTAGGTTTGTGTAGCCTACAGTGAAAGTCAGTACAGAAATAAGCATTTCCATTCACTGACATGCATTTATGGTGTATTTCCGTCGGTGACGTGTGACCACCTGTCATTTCAAAATGATAGCTCATGATGTTTGGGGAAGCATACACGTGATTTTGCTCTCAAGGCTTTGAAGGGGAACGTAACAAAAAAATGTGCCTGGGCTTTACTTTTATCGCCTTAAGTAAGTTTTCAGTCGACATCCATCAAGAAATAATATGCAGAGAGCTGCAGACCAGAACAAACTTTCGGCATATAATTAAATTCAAAGAAGACCTTTTTCTTCACCCAAATAGACCTCTGGCTAGACAATCACAGCGACAGTTTGATGGCTCATTGTATTCAAACAGTAATTATGTCCTTAAAATACTGTATTCGTCTTTCAGCAAAAAACCCAGCCCTGTCCTCTCCTCAGACTCACTCACTTCCACTGCTTTGAACCCATTTTAAGATTTCTGTTCCAGATCCAATGTTCAGTATAGTTCTTATCATCTTGATAACCACTAATGTAGTGACTAGTAGTAATTGGTAGTATGCTGTACGCTTCCAGTTCTTCTTTAAACACAGAACGACTGTATTTTAGGTTTTTTTTGCTGATTCTGTTTTTTAAGCTGCAGATGATCAGAGTTTTCTCCTGAAATAACAAAGACGTGCCAACTTGTTGAAAAGGCACATGGCAGGATCAGATGGACACAGTAGGTTGTCTTCATCTATTCATAGTTTGAGTGTCTGGGAAAAAGTTCAGTTTTGGGCAGACATGACTCGACTCACTACTTGACTCAGTGAGCCTATTTTATTGCCATACAGTCAGTAAAGTCATCCTACCAAAACACTCTGTGGTCCTTATTGTAGAACAGAAATAAAATTTCCAATTGCTGTTAAGAACATTACATTTTGCACTTTCATTCAACCTGGGCAATAACTCAACATTATCAGTGGACTCGATTTTTACACGAGAAGATCCTGTTAATTAATTAATGACTCAAAACAGTTATTATGTGTATATTTGTATTTTTAAAGCAAAGTCAGTTACTTTGGATTAGTATTATGTGTGTGTTTTGTCTGCTGTGAACAGTTCATTTAATTGATCATCAAAGAATTTAGCAAGGTATCTATTAATTTAAGTATTTGATACTTTAATAATCTTACTCTATAAATTTGTGTTTGAAACGCTTAATAGACTCTGTGTCAAGATGGCAAAGTAGATCCTTAAGTCCTGTGCTTTCATTTCCAAATTTACTTTAGCAAAGTCTGCCACCTGCTGGCTTTTTTGTAGTAAGATTTTAAGGAGACTGCAGAGAATTTGTGACTAGTGTTGAAGTCTCTTGTTGATTCTACAGTACAAATGTAATGTGGTCAGATTTCTCACAGCTGAGGAGACACCCACAGGCATATGTACATGAAGCGCACCAAACTGAATGCTGACTAAACTCATTTGAAACGCATTACAGTGGATACTAAGCGAACTGTGTACAAAGACATGTAGGCCATTGGGTCATTCATCCTGGCGTTGGCCCAGGATGACGGCAGAGGAGAAGAAAAGTCACTCTGGACAGTGCCAGGCTCCAAGTCCTTCAATCAAAGCCTGATAATGAAGGCTTAACAACAACTTTTGTTTGTGTGTGTGTGTGTGTGTGTGTGTGTTTGGGGGGGGGGGGGGGGGGGGGGGGACCTTTTTTTTTCTTTCCCCCCCCTTCCTCTTTCCAAAACCCCTCCAGTAGTCACCCCCTTTTTCTTTTTTTTCTCTTCCGTTTGTTTTTTTTTT
>JBAJHX010000001.1:18700211-18729126 GCA_037176925.1 Amniataba percoides
CCCCCCCCCCCCCCCCCCCCCCCCCCCCCCCCCCCCCCCCCCCCACATTTTGCTGTAGTTCAACTACATTCATATTTGCAAAGTCATTCAAGTAGTTAATTACTTTTTCTTTTCTTTCTCTTCCATTTGCTTTTCTTTTACTTTTTCTTTTCTTTTTTAGTTTAGTTTTTGCAGTTGTTAGATGTCAGTTATTTATTATTCTGACTTATTAAGAAATGTTGAGAGACGTTGTCATATGCTTTTTCAGACTAATTGTACTTGGTGCAAAACCCCCACATGGACTCTTGTTTCTGGCATGACATGATAAACCAACGATGGCATTCTGGCACTTTTCAATGAACAGTGGGACATTTCAATTTCTGGTTTATGTATCACCTGTGAACTTGTGGCGCTGAACTGAATGGCATTTTTTAGTGGAAATGACTATATTTTGTAATCAGCTGTAGCATTTCTTACATTTTCTTTTATAACTCACATGATGAATAATCATCTTTTCATATAAGAAAGATTTAAATGTGTGTAAATGTATAATACCATTGACAAATTTTCAATATTAAAGACATATCTATAATACTAAATTTAATGCAATAAGTCCCCCTTGGTGGCAGCAACTGTAACACTGAAATAATAAGAAATATTAGCAACTGTTAGCAACAATTCTAGTGCCAAATAGATTTCAGTGATTTGAACTCAAATACATTAAACAGCTGACGAAGAACAGTCTTAAGAAGCAAATGTAAGACAGACATTAACAGAATAACTCAGTGAGATCATAGAGATCAAATTCATTACAGCTAAAAGATTTTAAAAACTCTTTATCATAATACATCCCTTTCAAATTAAGGACTTCTTATATGTCTAATATCTGAAATATGTTCAGAAAATTGTAGCTATCAACATTAATTATCCATGTTTATATTTAAACAATAACCTAGAAATAAAATTGATATTGGACTCACTTGGATATTGGTCACAACTGTATAGATTGTAAAACTCTCAAAGGCAAACTTTTTTTGTGATCTTGGGCTTTAAATACATACATTTGAAAAAAATAAATACATTTCAATACAAATTTTAATTGAATATAAATTTGCATGAATATAAACTTTAAACAGTATGAATGAAATACTTTACGTCCAAAACGTAACTTTCATACCTCCAAAGACGTTTCCAGTTGACCCTGATGTGCAGAGTCCCTGAACACACCTGACACTGTCAACATGTCTCCACGTGTGAGCAGACTAAAAACAAAGCTAAAGCAAACAACCACATCGAGCAAGCAAAATATGAACCTCACTTTTACACCTCCGTTTGTTTCTGATTTAAGTAACTGAAAGCGTTGCAATTAATCAAATTAACTCGGAACAGTTAATCTGTATTGTTGTGAGAAGTTGTACGAACAAGCTAACCTTCTCCAGTCTTGCGTTGTTTATTATTGACATGTGTTGCGCATGCGCGGTGCTTTCGGGGGAGAGACAGAATGTTCTGGTTCTCGCTCTGAAATCTCGCGCACATTAGGCAGCCACAGAAGCAACGGCCGCAACTGGAGCGACGAGAGGGGAACCGACGGCCCTCCGGCTGAGCTGATCACACACCGGGTGAAAAGGAGCGGAGATTACTTAAAATGACCAGTGGGTATCGACATATGTTCCGACTGTAAGGCCTTCACGTATTTGAGTCGATTGCATGTAGTCTGTGGTGGTTGTTTTCTCTCACCGCTCGGTTAGCTTTCGCCACCGCCGACCTGGGCTCCGTCTATTTTGTGAAACAGACGTAGCGTTTGTTGTTTTCATTTTTACTGTTTGTCACGTCGGTGTTGTGGCCTTGGTTTGTCCGTATTTCATAGCCACTAGCTTAAATGTGTGATTACTGTGTTTAAATCGCCAGGCTCAGGCTACGGTGTTGCCACGTAGTTAGCTGGGTGGTTTTGTTTCCCAGCTGTTAGCCTGAGCCCCGGCCTACGTTAAAGCTGTAGGTAACAGACATAACACGGACTCTGCTGTGCATCACTGCTGCCTGTTGCAGACAGGTGATCAAACCAGCTTTCGGTCATTGTTTTTATGTGTTAAAATACGGCTGTGCCTTCCTTGCTGGTCTGTAAAGATCCGGCTGCTCCGTGGGGCGGCGGAGACTCTCTGCCGCCCTCTGTGCCTCCTCTCCGGGCACGAAGCGGCTCCGGAGCGCCCCTCTGCCACGTCGGCTGCTTTTTCCTGCTTTGCACCAGTTTTATTTGTGCCAACACTCAGGCTTACTTTATGTTAACAACCGTCTGTCATGTCAAAGTACGGCTTGTACGCATTTAGAATAAGATGTTTGATAGTTATCTTGTTGGTTAATAGAGATTTAAAGGGTGCAGCTCAGTGTTGCTCATCAGAGTGCCATTTGTTCTCTGACATTGTTTTGATTTTCTCTCTCTCTCTTGTCTGACTCGCAGGAGGAAACCAGCGTGAGCTTGCCCGCCAGAAGAATGCCAAAAAAGCCAACGAACAGGGCAAAGGGAAGAGGGGCGACGATGGGCTGTCTGCAGCTGCTCGCAAGCAGAGGTATGCAGGTCTGCAGCACAGATGAGGAACAGGGACGCATGTGAAGTTTAGCCGAGGAGTTTTGCCATTTTCACTCCCTGCTGACCATGCAGTCTTGTGGTTTGTTTGTACTTTTTTGTGCATGCTTTACACAAATTGTCCTGTTCTATCTTTTAATTGTGCTTTTCTCTTCCTCCAAGGGATGCCGAGATAATGCAACAGAAGCAGAAAAAGTCTGAAGAATTAGGGAAAGGAGGCACCAAGTCCAAGTAAAGAAGTCGGAGACGAATTCAGCTGAAGTGTTTCAATGACATCCCACGTTCGCTATTCTTCTTCCTGATATTTATGAGAATGGATCAGTCTTTTATGTCTAGACCTGAGAATCTAGGATCCTACATTTTTCCCCATGGCAAATGACATTGCTTGTTGGATTTGTTGTTTTACTTGGTGAAATTATGTCTGAGCAAGTTAGTGGCTGTCGCACGCTGGTGCTGCATGCTGAGGAGCATCGGTGTGAGCAGCAGGAGAAAGATGAACAATTCTTGACACAAAGCATCCATGTAACAGTTGTGTATTTTTGTACAAAAATGTCCCCTGCTGGTTTTAAATAAAGTGTATCTTTTTAGTTCATGCCTGCTCAAGTTATTCTGAACGTTGCTGACAACAGTTTGTGTGATTTTCTCACATTTATATTTCTGCTTCTACATGAGCATTGACTGGCTAATTGTTTAACTATATTAAATTTCTGGTATTTGCATCATTTGACTTAATGCCTCTATTCAGTTTCTCACTTGCAATTTGCAAAAACGTTTGTAAATATTTATCAAGTGAATAACTGCAATAGTGGAGTGTAAAATATTCACTTACTAAACTTCTGTTATGTAAATGATCAGTGTAGTCTATAATATTTGTGGACAGATTTAATGATTTTTAAAAGGGCTCTCGAGTTTTTACCTGATTATGAAACAGTCTTAGTTTTAATACAGAAGCCTCTTTGTGACCTAAACAAGTCCAACAGCCTGAAGATTCACTGTTTTTTTTATATTTATTGTCAATGCCTACTGCCAGATGTTGGGGCTTGCTCTGGCTGAATGCATATATAAAACATCCAGACCAGCTATTTAAGAGTGATTTTTTAGTACGGACTGCCACTGCACTTTTTCTCGGCCCTCTTCTACTGCACTGTATGCTCACAGCTTGTGGCCTCTTTCTATCAGTGCAGGTACATCAGGCTCTGTAATATATGCATCCCAGAAAAAAACAGCAGGCTATTCTGGGCACGGCACTATGTACACAAAAAGAAAATACCGATCCAGTATTAGGGTCAGGACGGCAGTGGGACTCTAAAAAATGATCAAAGTTCAGGAGGCCGCCGAGAGTGTGCAGCACTGACTCACCATGTCAGGCCAAAACATTAACAGGAAAAATGTGTCTTCTTACACAGTGCTTTCAATGTGAAACAGTTGTCTTATAAACTTCTGATGTTTCATTAGCTTGATTTATAATCATTTCGTACGTCCAAGACCTCTGAAAACCATAAAAAAAAAAAAGTCTCATTCAAGAGTATTCCCAACATGATCACGCAGACGTCAGTAGCACAGAAAAGCTCTTCATAGAAGTCCACAAATAACACCACATATAACATCCTGCCCACATAACTTGTGGTTAAGGAAAGCCTACATCTGTGCTCTTTCTCTGTTGTGTAACACTGGAGTCTGCCAAATTTACTGTAATTAAACTGAGTGTGCCAGCAGACAGTAATGCTGCAGAGTCAGCGTGTCCACTAGGTGGAAGCAAACACTGAGATATTTTTAAACAGAACAGAACATTGGATCTGTCAGAAGCAGATGGATTGATTTGGTTTATGGCATATCTTGTCCTCTCTTTGCTTGAGACATTAACAAAGGGCACATACAGTCTGTTTATGGGTTAGTTAAAGATGGAAAGATGAAAGGGCAAACACACACACACACAACCTGCTCGGGCACTGCTGAAGCAGAACATTTCTATTATGACTGTCATCCAAAGTGCATATTGCTGATATTTTATAGTATTCTCCACGCCAGTAAGCCACTGCTCAGCCTATTTATAGTCAATAAGCTGTGTGTCTACTTACTGAAATCCAGTGAGTGTGTCTCCTTACTTCTCAGATTACAGGGCGTATAATTAAGTCACCAGTTTAGCTTTTTTCCATCTCAGATAGCAGGGGAAGTAGCCGAAGAGCAGAATAGTGATGAGGGACAAATGCAGAATCAGCAAGTCGCTTAAATGCGAGAAAATTCAGACCTCATCCGGCATCATCCACGACGCCCTGCTTACAGCTTTGGGGAGATCTCACTTAAATTCAAGCATAAGGCTCGACAGACTGACTGTGGGTTCTGGCAAGTTTTCTTAAAACAGACCAAGAAAGGAGCTCAGTGGTAATGAGAGATGCAACGAAAAGATGGGAGTCAGCTCATCTAATTAAATTCGTACAGGAAGCCTCGTCTCTTTATGCCTTCTCTGCTGAATTAGTTGAGATAGGGGGGCTCGCTGTGGAAAAAAATGCATTGTTGTAGCCGAGCTGTTCCTCTGCTATTTATGATGTTGAATAGTCCAGTGTCAAAGTACAAATTGGGGAGGCGATGGGCAACAATGCACTGCAGCCGCTTGGCTTTACATATGTTAAATATGGCCTAAAATTATCCAAAGCAAAGATGACTGTCAAACTGTATTTATACACTTGCGCCCCATAAATCTATCCGGTTTTAGCTGCACACTGTGTGCATGGAATGATAAAATGTAAACATATGAGGGTCAAACAGATGCTGTCAGTGCCCGTCTAAAATTACCTTCAAGTGAAGTTTGAAGTAAAAGACCACAAGAGAATTAAAAAAGAAGAAAGGCTCTATACTGTTAGATTAATATGAAGGTTTAGTGTACATCCACAGATTAATGTCCCTCTGGCAGGCTTTTGATAATCCTGCCTGGTCTTGTTCCGATGTAGAGTATCTCTGAGTGAAACACAGGGACTCGGGGGGGCAGGAAAACTGACTTTAGATTTAGACTTGGGGCTTTATAATCTCAGTGTTCTCTCCTAAATCCACAGCTTTACAGCAAACGGGATCTGGTCCAGACATGCTGCTCCATTTAATTGCAAGGTCAGCAGCCAACAGTGTAACGCTAAAAGTTGTACTTAGGAGCTCAGGTATGAGTTTAAGGATTCCTGGTGGCTCAGTTAGCCAAGGCGCACACAGCAACCTTATGGTCCGAGGTCTGGGACCTCTAGCACATTTCATCCATCGATTATATCACTATCTCAAACAGACTCACAGGCTTGCCAGTTTATTTTGCACTGAGAGGAAGTGTATGTGCAGTTCTCATTTGAAATATGTGATTATCATGCTCATTATGTGGTTGATAAATATAGCCACAGGCTGGTTCTCCTCTTGTTTCATTATGCTGAGGGTAAAGGCAGCATGGTGTTTTAATAGCGCTTCCTTTCTGAAAAGAAAACATCTTCTAAACAGTGACACCGCTGCAGCCACACAGATAATGACCTCACAATGAATGATGGGTGATTTAAATCATGTAACAAGTTGACAAACAGCCACAGCGTGTACGCAGTACTTTATCCCAGAAAGTGTCTCTTCACAGTTATAATGCTGTAAGTAATGATAGGGCAGGTGTAGCATACATCAACTATAAATATATCAGATTGCTGTAATTCTTCCGAGGTATGTCTGATGCTGCTGCATTATAACTCAGTGTCATACACCACTAGTTAAACTGGATATGATGTAAATATTTCATGACATAAGTGTGATTTTAATGTCACAAGACAACATAATTTTTTATTGACGCTAAATGTTTACTAAAACAGAGAAAAAGAAATAGACATAAAAATAAAGAAAAATTATTTGCTGTGTGTATCTGCCCAGGTGAAAAGCATCAGTGATACTTTGGTGATGAAAAGATAATTATGAAAATGCAATAATGTATTTTATCCATTATCCAGTTCACGTTGATAATAATTGGTACAAATGAGAAACAGCAGAATTTAAAGTGACAGAGAGGCTCACATTTTGGAGGTATGAATTATATGGCTTTTTTTTTACAGTTTAATGTAAAATACGCTGTATAATGAGTGAGGTGGTGTTACATTTCTATGCTTTGTCTACAGTTTTACACAAATTTCAAACTATTCTTTAAAATGCCAAACATAAGGGAGCACAAAAGGAGGAAGAATTTCAAGTATGCTCTGTGACATTTGCAGTATATTGACACAAGCGTCTATTTGAGTTACAAGACTATGCATGTTGTGAAAACAACTTCCCCCTCGGGGCAATAACGACTATCTATCCATCACTGACCTGCCATATGACACTGCACTACACACAGACACTGAGACTCATCTTGAATTTTAGCATGTTGACAAAAAAATCAATGTCATATTCATTGATATCAAGACAGAAACAGAAACCCATTGAAACTAAATCCTGATTAAGTTTCTTTTTAATTAAGAGATGTTCTGGGTTATTACCAGATGACTTAAAAATATCATCCATTTAACAATATGAACCATCATGTGAATATCCAGTTTTTGAAGAGATGAGATGGTGTGTGACCTGGGAAGTTGGAAGCTGGACTGATTTAAAAGATCTCCCAGTTCCTTTCATTGACTGTGAAAAGTAAATCTGCTTTTCAATTTCACCAGCAACGAAGCGTTGCCATGAAATATGCAATGCAATCGCAGCCGAAATGCAAGCTGACTGTAATTGTTTTCAAGGCTGAGGCAAACAAAAGGCACTTTTCACAGTGCAGTGATTTGTTAATAATGAATAGCAAATTACCGTCTTTGCTCTTCATCAAATGGTCGGTGACAGCAGATGAGCGGCTGGCGTTGAAAGTAAATGGGATCTGTCGCAGAGCATCAAATGAGAGAGAATACGTGGAGATGTAGTGGCATTCAGAGAAATAGAAAGACAGGCAGACATGGGCTTAAAGTGTGAGAGAAAAAGAGGAGAACTGACAGGCTTCTTTTTCTTTTTATTAACCCCACGTCAGACGTGATGCTGGATGAGAGTCCTCTTCAGAGTCACAGTCGGCCTTGTCCGTGTGACCATCAGAGCTTTCACATACATGAGCAGCCTGTGAGGGAAGAGGCCTATTATTCCTGCTAGCAGCTGATCTCTGTCTCAGCAGGGATGTTAGGACATCAATAAGGTGAGATTTATTCACAGTGCACTGTCGTGGTTGAGCAGAGTTTCCTGCAGAATATTTTGTCCATGCCAAGGCTGATTTTGCAGCTCAGCAGACCACTGACTAATTCTGGTTTTACCATGAACATGAAAATTGGCGCATCTGGTGAAATCATACTTAGATATGTAATGGTAGTTTTCTTTGTACACATCATATGCAACAACATTATATTAGAGAGGAAAAATACTGTGACAGAAGACAAGAGGACAAAGGCTTTTCACTAACCTTATAATAATTGTAAGAAAAAAAATGCTTTTCCCTACTAATACTAAAACATTTAAGAAAAAAATAATGAAGGCCCTAATATACATCCGGGTGGTACACCACATACTGTATGACCTGTGTTAGAACTGCACCCATTTGTTGCTGTGTCTGTTTCACTCATAACTATTTAACCACTTCAGTTTCTTCCATATAGTTGAACAGATGTAATCGCATAATGTACAACAGGGGTTTTCAAAGTTTTGATGACTGAGTGTGGATTTTAGAAGTAAGTACACTTGACTGTATGCATCAATATCTCTGGACAACGAGTACTAGACCTGCTTTTGATATAGTCAAGAACTGACAATAAAATGCGTCCCAGAGTGAGTCTTTTTGTTTATGAGGCCAGATGGTCAAAATTTGCATTCATTAGCTGCACTTCTTTTAACCACTTTACCAGTGCCCGAGTGGTCAGATAACATCTGTCACTACATGACAATGACAGATGATACGTGTTTCGCTCTCGAGGAGGAGACCATCTGTAATATGGCTGCGGTGAACTGTGAGTCATCACTGGATGTGCGCAGATGTCTTGCAAATGATGGTCAGTGATATGCAGAACACAAACGTTGGAGGATGTTACTCGACGTCTGACGCAGCTATGTTCAAGAAAAGAATGATGAAAAGTGAATGTGTTGAAACGTTCCAGAAAGATTACATTTAAATGTGTATTGTAGAACGTCATGTGCTCTCGGGTTGTGAGAAAGGACATTCACAGTGACCGTCTATCACAAGGTCCCTGGTAGTCAAATAATCCCGATGTGGATTTGCCCCAAGAATGAGATGAAGTCTGGTTTGATAGGGGGACAGTGGACAGTGCACAGCAGAGAGACATATTGGAAAAAGAAACAAAGCCGAATGAACAAGCAAAGAGAAAACAACATTTTACAAGAAAGATAAGTAAACAGAGCAAGAGCTGGTGTGAGCACAACGTCATTGCTGACAAAAAAAGAGAAATTAAATGATTTATTTTTTTGAATAATTTAAAATGAGATTTATATAATTACATAATGAATTGGACATTAGAAGAGGCAATTAATTGATTAAACTAAACCACAAAAGTGTGTAAAATTATTGAGGTGATTGTCCAGTATGATGACGATATGGCAAAAAAGGTTATTTATGCCACTAAGCAATCTGATGTTCAGGTATCTAGTTAATATAGAAAGTATTCACACCTGTCACTTAATTCATCACCAATCTTCTTTAATACCCCACAAAGCAAAAACATGACTTTAGAAATGCTTTGTAATGTATTAAAACAAAGAAACTAAAATATCACACTGACTTCAAGTATTCAGACTATTTGCTATGATGCTCAGGACAATACATCAGATATTTCTAAATCTTGATTTGAGTCTGCCGGTTGTGAATTCAATTGACTGGATATAATTTGGAAAGGTACACACCTGTCTAAGGTCTCACAGCTGACAATGCACTTCAGAGCAAAACTCAAACCATGAGATTGAAGAAACTGCCTGCAGAGCTCAGACGGCCACAGATCTGGGGCAGGCTGCAGAGCAATTTCTGCTGCATTGAAGGCTCCCAAGAGCACAGTGGCCTCCATAATTCTCAAATAGAAAGGTTTATGGCAGAACGTCCAGACAGAAGCCTCTCTTCAGCGAGAGATGCAGTGAAAACCTACCTGGAGTTTCCAAGAAAGTACATAAAGGACTCTCAGACTGTGAGAAACAAGTTTCTCTGGTATGATCTGACAGAGCCATGAACTGTCCGACCTCAATTCTGAGCATCATGTCTGGAGGAAACAAGGCACTGCTCGTGAAGCACAGCCATGACAGACATGATGAAAACCTGGTCCAGATCACTCAGGACTTCAGACTGAGCTGAAGGCTCACCATCCAACAGAACAATGACCTTAAGCACAAAGCACAACCCATGACTGCAGCCTTCACTTAAGTTATTCCATTATGCATTTGAAAAAATGTTTTGTTTATGCATTAGTTTTGTGTTCATATCTAAAATTATATGCAGAATTATATGCAAATTTGGTATAAGTGAGCCGTGAGCCACATTCTCCTTCTCTCTCTCTCTCTCTCAAACACATCTTCTGTGCAAACGTCCAGCACTACACTGTCATTTTCAACATAAAATAGACTCACACATACACGTGTCAAAACATGTATTTTATTCATTTATCTTAAAAAATTAAAATAAAGTGCTTTTTATGTACATTATAATAAAAACAACAGTCACAATCTCAATGATACAAAAAATACAGTTCACAATGTTATTTGTACACAACAAATAAAAAAACAAAATCATGCAGGCAAGACCACATTTGTCTAATAGTTATTCAGTCAACTAAAGCTTATGGTGTTCAGTATGCTGAGGCAAAGCTGTTGCTGTGTCTCGTGGCTGAGCTGATACGGGGGATTTGGAGCCGTGCTTGCATCTTACCGCAGCACTACGCTGTCCAGCACAAATGATTAATTACTTCTATTGTGCTGTTTCTTTGTAGTATGACCGTTCAAACAAAGTCCTAAAAACATGTTGCAATGGATTGCCTACTTGAGCCATTTTAGGAAAATAGACTGCTGTAGATGCTCTACAAAATGTGATAACAAGGTGGCTACATTCATGTCCAGTACAGTATGTTGCATTACTGAGGAGCCACTCAAAATGAAGCATCAATCACTATGGTATTATTTGCTTTTTTAGTGAAAAGCACGTCATTAATAAATATGCATTTACAACACAGTATTTACTTTGTATTAAGGTCAAATGGTATAGTAGCTTCAGCTCACCTATATGAGATTAGGAAGTATTATTCTTTAAATATTAACCTGTTCAGAGAGATGTTTCCTACGTGAACGGTATCACTTTTGACACAAGCAAAGACAGCAGAATGGTACAAGATTTTGAGCAGCTCCCAGTCTTGTTGTCTGCAGGTAAAAGTTAACGGTGGCTTGGGTGAATCTGTAAATCTACTGTTGACCCGTGTTGTGTTGTGTTGTGGAGTTAAGTGCGCCCTCGGAGGGGCTACAATCACGCCATCCACCACGTCTCCGTTGGTGAGGTCACTGCTGGGGTGGTGTACGATGTGGCACATGGCTAAAGGCAGAACAGCTTGACATCTAAAAGGCATTTTGAATATATGTGGCGAGGTTGTCCATCAAGCATCTCAAAGCAGAGCGATCTGCAACCACAGAGACTTTTTATAGTTTAGAAAATGGGCCTTAGCTGTGGTGACAAACAATGCTCTTGACTTTTAGAGACCGATTTATTCCTTTTGTACATCTGGCGGCAAATGTTTTACTCTGGTGTATTTGGCCTCAGCATGCCAGTAAGCAAACCAGATTATAAAGGAATAAGAAAATGGCATGTTTTGTTTCACAATGACGTGCCATATTATTTCTTGGTTGGGCAAATTGACTTCCTGGAGTCTCTGTGCAGTGTTGCCAACTTGGCGACTTTCTCGCTCAATGTGGCAACTTTTCAAACATTTGAAACATTAACATTTACTAATACAGGCTGAAATTGATTGAACTAATATGGGGCTACACAAAGCATTTAAGTAGGCTAATGCTGTTTTGAGAAGTGATGGCCTATTTCAGTCGCAAAATAAAAAAACAAACCAAGACTCAAAAGAAGAAAGTTCATTAGTAGTTCTAAACATATTTAGGGTGTTTTTAAACACATTTTATCTCATATCATTTTAGTTATTTCTCTTTCCTACAATGTCCATTACAATTACATGCTAATTGAAATTTATGCAGTTTGGGCGATGACGTGATTTAGCGACTTCTAGCGACTTTTAGGACAGCCAATAGCTACTTTCCTTTCTGAGGAGTTGGCAACACTATCTCTGTGGTTTTCTCAGCAACCTCAATGTGACGACAAGAAAAGGTGTTACTGTGCAGGTTTGGCTACCTTTTGGACAAAGCCAAGCTAACGTTTCCCCTCCCCTTTACGCTTAGCTAGGCTAACCGGCTGCTAGTTAGCTTTGTCGCTTCAAATTTAGCGTGCTTCTCATCTTCTCATCTGACAAGAAAGTTTAAAAGTTATTTTCCTGCAATATCAAACTACCCCTTTTTAGTCCGCCATGGCCTGAAAATAAAAACAGATGCCTCTCCTGCTTCGACATGCTTGATAAAAACCAGCCTGGTGAGAAATGTGCAGTATTCTGTGAAAGAGTTGAAATGCGTGCTGAAGTAGGCAGTAAAGCACGATGAAAACAAAATATCAGCAGTGTTCACTCTCTAGGTTCAAGACTATCTCTACAACACATCTTGCACAAGGTCCCTTAAAAACACACAATATTGAGCACAGATACTGTATATACACAACAAAAACTGAAGAAGAAGAAAAAAAGGAAACACTGACCACTGTTGCGTAGTATGCTGTGCAATTACTTTGTCAACTCGTAGCAGTTACATAGCATTTCGTCATCCGCTCAGTGTTCGAAATAGCAAAAATGTTTATTCTGTGTGATACTGGAATATATACTGTAGGCTTACTTGATCAATACAGTGAGTTGGTGATGTATTCTAAGACATGTGGCGCCATATCGTCCCTATGGCCATGTAAATGTTTCTCATTCAGATTTACACAACGCCATCGGCTTCCTACATCTTTGGAAAATTCTGCTTAAGTCTCAAAAAGTCTACATAATGTGTGTGCGTGATGGCTGCACTGGTCCCTGTAATAACGGATTCCTTAAAAAAAAAAAAAAAAAAAAATCAATTTCTTTAGCAGCCACACCATCCGTCTCTCAGTAGTTGCATTTCTTAGAATTCGCCCCAATTTTACTGACGTGCAAACCTGTGAGTATTCAAGACCCTGATTACTTGTGCTTTCACATTAACGTCGCCTTGACATCTGACTGAGCGTGGTGAATGCCATGCATGTAAGAAATGTAACCTGGTGGAGGAGGTTATATATTGAGCTAATAGGGCGCTCTGTGCAGCTACGTCACTACATAGTGCAGCTGCAGTTTGGACGAAAAGACCACTAAATATTATCTCTCCTCTACGGTGACAGATATTAGTTGTTCTGTGACTTTTTTTTATTTTCAGTGGGCTTATTAGCGATTAAACTAACCAAAAAAGTTTTACTGTAAGCGATCATCAAGCTCAATAGCCTCTTGTACCTGTGTGTTTCAGTGTATGTTAAGAAGGCAGATACTTCTTTTAAGGGTAGCTGAAGGAAAACTGGAATATTTTCTCACAACCACAAGTTTCCACGTGAAACAATCTCCATGCCATATCCTTTGGCCCCGGTTTAGATTTTACACAAGAGTCAATTATTTTGCCCAACACAATCTGAAAAGTTCATTATGGGCTAACAGTCTTAGAGAAAATGTTCTTGCACTTCACATTTGTTTATTATTAGTGCCATTTTACTTTTTTGTGAAACCCAACTCCGGTTCCATCATCATGTGCTTCTTCGACAGTGATCAATGCGAACACAAAACGTGGGAGTGGTCATGACAGAATGGCACTATTGCATTTAGAGAAGACAATTAAGTTCTTGTAGTTTTTTGGCACAGTGCACATGATGGTTTTGGTGCCGCCCTGAACATGGTAGAGGTGTGGACGTCGCCTTTTTTTTTTGTCTTGGCTCTCTTGTGTTTGTGATGTCTGTCTCGACCGACATAACAATGTCTCCTCTCCATATTTGCCTCAATAAACAGGGTGTCTGTGTCAAGTTATGAGCCCATCATGGTACCTGCAGGTCAATGCTGAAGAACATGGCTGCTTCAGGGGAGCATAGATGCAGAGCAACGGGTTCCCTAAATTGTCCATGATGCAGTGATGCATGAACGAAACAGACCGTCTTTGACCAACAACATACATTCAGGAGGTAAAAGTCTGTATTTAGGCCCTGGAGCATAATATATGGTCACATTTTTTCCTTGATCATCTTCCTTAAAGTTGGAATCTTCTTAATTTTTGCCAACAGTGGGCTCGATTGTGGCGTATTCTCCCGGGCTGCCTCGTCTTTCCTCGTCTTTGACCTGTTTCTGACTTGCTTCAGTAATGTGTGAATCATAATGAAGAGGCGATGGATGTTTTATATTCTCCTAAACCTGGACTCTTGGCCGCCATGTGGCTGTAGCTTGATTCTAATGTGCATAATAACAGAAGAGTAGACTCTGTGGCAGCCGTCTTCTGCAGAGCATGTGCACGATTACACATCCTCGAGTAGGGCTGGGCAACACATCAATATTTATAATTTACTGTTTATTGTTTTTATTATATAATGTGAAGGAAACAAAAAAAGACAACGTAATGTTCTTGCAATACCTAATGAGATACTGTGATAAATACTGATATTGGAAGAGGATCTTCAATTTACTGAGTGTTTTTTTTTTTTAAATCTCCATATTGCCCAGCCCTACACGCACACACAAACACATTAGTGGCCATTAAAATGACACAAAAGAAGACTGTGTTATAACTATTCTTAGCAGCTGCCACTGTTTGTGATCCTGGGTTGAAACTGGAGTGTGCCGCTCCCTCTTCCTGCCCTATGCAGCAAACCAGACCAACCTCTGGCTTCGGAGTGGAAATGGTTAAAAAGAAATGACCTCCGCACTGATCACAGAACAAAGATGACTAAAATAAAAGACGTGCTGTGATGTAGAAGGATGTCGGGGGTCTCCTCTCCTTTGCTCGGTGGCCTGTATCCTTATACAGATACAGGGTGGCATCTTCTTAGCAAACGCTGCGCTCTCATACGATAGAGTCTTTGATCTCAGAGCCGAGCCTCACTCTGGGCCGAGGGCAGGTTGGGGAGTATTCCACGTGGCTCTCCTTCAAATTAAGCGGCCGCCTGTCAGAGGACTCAGAGAAGCTCTTGCTGTTGTCTGGCGAGGACTCGTGCGTGGGCGTGCTGCAGATGTAGTTGTCATTTAATGTCTGGTAGCCCTTGTGATCAGACGTTGACACAGGGATGGTGTTACCGTTCAGGGGTAAGCTCTCAGCGGGCTTTCCCACTATCCTCGGCTTCTTCTGCTGCATGTTGGGGCACTCGCCCTGCTTCAGCATGGACTTCATGTGATCTCGGTTCCTGTAGATGACGAACAGGGAGAACACCACGAGGGAGAACGCCAGCAGGGCGCACACCACTATCAGCTCGTTCCAGTACGTCTTTGTGTGGACCTGCTCAGAACGAGACTCGCCGGGTAGGATGATGGTCTCCTCCCGCTCGATGTGCGGCGTGCGTGAGTGGCCGATCAGAGTGGTGCTTTCCTGGCGGGGCTCCGCCCTCACGCAGTAGTTGGCCAACAGCTGGCGGAAACCCTCCTCTTCCGACCAGCACTCGTAGGTCTCGATCCTGTCGGCCTGAGCCACCACCACCAGGTTCCCCTCGGGAGTAGCGTAGAGGAACTGGCTGGCGCTGTCGCTGTAACGCCACTTTCTCTGTGCCAGGTTTGAGCGCAGCTTACAGGGAAGGACTCTGAATGTGTTGGCTGGGATTGTAATGAGCTGGCAGTGAGAGCCACCTAAGTGGAAAAAAAACAAAACAAAACGCGTGTTGCTTCAAAATATACAGCAATATTTTACCGAATGCATATGGAATAAGCCTAACTAAGAAAACATTCTCACATATGTTGGTTAAATATGAAGCTAGAGCCAGCAGATAGTTTGCTTAGCTTAGCATAAGGACTGGAAATAGATGGGGCGGGGCAACTAGTCTTGTTCTGTCCAGAAGTAACAAAATCTACCTGTCAGCACTTCTAAAGCTCATCAATTAACCTGCTCTGTCTGATTTGTTTAATATGTACACAAACAGTATAAAATGACATAATGAGCTGCTGGTGGGCTACATGTGTAGCTTCATATCTAACGGACACATAAAAGTGGAACTATGGTGAACTACAGTGGTTACCTTAACAGAATTCCCAAATATTGAACACTTTTGAATTCAAAATATGACTGACATGATGGAGAAACACCTCCACGTACTCATACACAGAAATGTTAAATGTTTCCTGCCGTCGTTAACAATCTGCAACGACAACATGTGAGAGCTTCTTCTCTGACTCTTCTGTGTGCGTTGTGGTGATCACGTGTTGCCTGTCAACATGTTTAATCAAAGACCACTATGCAGAGAAAACACACTCACGAGAAGCTGCTGGTCTGGCAGATCTGGTGGTGGGAAACGTCCTGTTACAAATCGCTGATGTATCGGCCTCTTCCACATCCTGCTGCCAGTGACTACGATAAAAACACACCAAACAAAACATCAGGGTGACTGTCTGCTGTAATGAGAGGCACCTTTGCTTGGATGCAACCATTTAATTCTCTCCAGGCCTTTCATTTCAAACCTGTGAGTATGGCCTTCTTGTGACTGAGAGAACAATCCGCTTTTAAAAGCTACTTGTTTAAGCATGTGACTATGAGGTTTATTTTATGTGTTTGTTTACGTCTAACACCAGTCATGTACAGATTATCTACGTGTCTACACAGGTAGGGGAAAAAAAGCTCAATGTGAATGCATCTAGAGTTTAAAAAAGATACTTGGAATGAAATTATATTAAGATATATGACAAAGAAAAACTTCATGCAAAATTGATATTCCGTTAACAGATTGTTTCATCATTTTTATTGGCACATATATCAAATCGGAAACAATAAACCTTTATAGAAAATGTAAATTCTTCTTGCATGAGGCACAATGCTTATAAATCACAGAGGAAAATCTATAATGTATGTATTTATTAGCATACTGCAAGCGTAAATGTAAATGTCCTTTTTGTTTTTAATGTTTTTTTTTCATGTCAATTCTATTTGTTACAATTTTGGAGAAACGTTTTGAGTTAACGACTCCAACTGTGACTTAATTTGTTTAGTTATCTTCTCTCGGTCTTTCATTTAGGAAAAAAGGAATGTAAATTTTTATTTATAAAAACAAATTTATTAACGTGTCTTGATGAATAACTACAGCCATATGGACTGCCAGCATAGATGAACAAATTACAAGCACACGCTGACGAATGGTTGAGGAATGTGTGGCCATGTGCACGTGAGCTCTCACCTGTCAGGTGGAGCCATCCTGACGTCCCGACACAGCCGCCCGGTCCAGGCGCAGTAGGGGTCTCTGGACAACACACACTCTCCACAGCTCAGGTAGTTGGAGCAGTTGGCCACGGGAACCTCCACCAGCCCGGAGTTGGACGACACAAACAACAGACCCTGCAGCAGAGCAGATAAAAAAAAAAAAACAAAACGAAAACACGTGTGAGCCCGTGTGATACAAATCTCTCATCAGAAGGTGAACGCAGGGTAGAGCAGACCTTCTGCTTTTGGTTACAGATTTCTGAGTTCAGAAAGGGAAACCATGCTGAAACAATTACTCAAGATAAACAGAAGAATATAACCTAAACAGGGGAGTAACTCTGGCCAGCTGTTCTCTTGCTTGGTGCCAACCACGTAATATGACACATGGCAACAAGTGGCTGCTACATGGCATTTGTCTTCATTTTTATTTATTCTTTTTTATTATACTTTTAGACTTAACAGATCATTGTGTAGATATGATTTCATCCAGAGATGCATTTTAACCATGAATGCGACATGCTGCTTGTTCCCAGAAATACAGCCTATATTTGGGCCACCTTATCTACCCGTATATTAGATAGACATCATGTGGACTGTCTGTCTTTCATATCCCTATTTGGAGCTAAGAATATACTCCCAAAAAGTATCTTGGACTTAGAATTACATAATCAGAGATAAGATTGCTGTTTGGCTGCTTGGCCCGGGGAGAGGCCATTATGTAATAAAGAGAGAAAGGTAATGAAATTTAGCTCTGGGTAAAATGCCAGTGAGGATCATAAACTCTTCTCCAGACGGTGCTATAACTTACAGGAAAACTCAATGGAACGGCCACTGAGGAAAGGAAATGTGCGTTGGCAGTTCATGCTCCGGTAAATCCAACTCTTCCCCTTTTTATATTATTGAAAACGAATTTGAGCATGGAAACATGACGAATATTTAATATAAACTGACACAAACTGGTATGATATTATGGATGAGTATTAAGATGAGCTGTGATTTACCCTCTGAGGATCGAGTTCGATGTGCTGCACAGGCTGAGGCTCAGGAAACAGAATCATCTCCTCTATGATGTGCATCTTGTCGTTGGCGTTGATGGCCTTATGGAGCTTTCCATCATCTGGAACATACAGGGGACGAGTGGAAGAGACTTTTATTGAAAGCAGGAGACAGTTTGTGGGGGACAGAAGCAACCTACTGCTTTAAAGTCTCAAGTCAAACAGAATATATTGTATAAATCTCCCCCTTACACAGATGAAAATAGCCACAAAACAGCCCATAAAAATGTGCTGTTGTAGGGTAATGAGCTGTACCTGTTCCAATGAAGAGCACGTCGTAGGCCCTCTCCATGCCTTGGATCTTGTGCACGGCGATCTGTGTGTAGCGGACACTGCGTTTCAGCAGCAGGGGGGAGCTGCGGATCACGCTGTCCATCAGGAAATGGTCCTTGACGAAGTTGAGCACTTTATCAGGCATATGCAAGGACGACTGGATACCCATTTGCCTGGCGTGGTTGGTCACGCACTGCAAGGGGAGTGAATTAGAAATGAAAAATGAATTCCTGCTTATTTTGAGTTGCACTTGAAATACATACATACAATGAGCATGCATGAAGGAATATAAGCTAAGACTTGTTGGATTGACTGATAAACACATTTTGACCATGTTTCTAAAGCTAATATTTAATAGTTTCACGTTTTTAGGAAGTTGTTTTCCTCTAAAGTCAGCAGGACAGTAAAAGGAGAACATCTGCTTTACATCAAGCTCACTTGCTGGACAGCCAAGACTGGATTCATTTTGTTGGAGACTTTAATACACATCGTTTGTCAGTGTTATAACAAAATAGATATTTTAGATGGTTAAAAGAAGGAGTTGATTTTTTTTCTAGCTTTTATGTGAATGTGCATTCTTCTGACTGAACAGAGACGGAAACTATTCGAATGAATAGATGCATGAGCTGAACTGTGGTGTTTGTTACAGGATATTGCCTGTACCACTCACCGCCCCGGGCCGTGGCTCCGGCACTGGGTGGTTGTAGGTGTACCACTGCTGCGTCTCCCTGTTGACCTCTCGGTAGCGCCCGCTAAAGGCCCTTTCCACTTGTGCCATGGTGAAAGCGCACACCGCCGAGCTTCCCGACGCACCTTTATACCTGTGAACACATAAGCAGTTGATACCTCTTCCCTGTTTGGACTGGGGCATCATGCTCACATAAACTACCAGACTCTGCATTTCATCTCTGTTGCATGCAAATGGAGCCATTTAAAGATTCAGTCTCTTGCTTGCACACATTTTTTTTACAGCATGTTGCTTTTTTTTTTCTTCTACCCAATCCATCCTTTCAGCACTTTTACTCAGGAAACTGTAGCAGCAACTTGTCACAAGGGAACAGTTGTAGAGTGGGCGCTTGAATGATTTCCATATTAAAATCTTTATTTTGTTGATACATTAATTAGACATTGGGGTCGCACGGGCTCATGTTAGTGTTTAAGCTCATTACAGCTGCTCTGAATTCAGAGGAGCCCAGGAAGGAAAGGCAACTTGCCAAGTCCGAGTGCCGATATTTAACAGAAACTGGCTCAAGATGGAGTGAGTGAGCTGTGGAGATTCAAGCATTTGTGTGTGTTTGTGCAGAAACATAAACTGTAACCACAAATCAGACTCATTAAACTGCCTTATGTCACACTAATGTGATCAGAACAAAATCCTTCAAACGTGTCTTACCACTGGGAGGTGAAGACGCCGTAGAAGACGGTGCTCTCCCAGCTGTCCCCCATGGGCTTCAGGACAAACATGTCCTGGATGATATTGAACGGGAAGCCGTCATCAGGGAGGGAACACAGAAGCTGGGCCTTCAGGAAGGTGGTCCACTTCTTCTGCAGCACCCGCTCACCACCTTTATCGCCCTGCAAACAGTTCAAGCACATTACGGTCCGTTACAGAAGACTTCATGTCTCATTTAACCGTCATTTGTATGGGCGTGATTGCACGGCACGAACACCAGTCCACGCCAAGCTCTCCTGCTGAGGTACATGACCATTAATGATTCAATGATAATCTCAAATCTGTCAGGCAGAGTCAGCACTGGACAGCGGACCTCGGAAAATGCAGTGGAGTGGAGACCCCCACCTGGCCTCCACCAGGACTCATATACCAGGTCAGTACAGTCAGTCAGTACATGAAAAAACATACAGAAAGACAAAAAGGCAGAGACACATTTTACTTCCACTGGAGATGAACAAAAGGTGTCCAAAAACCACATCAATTAAGCTGTCAGTCAAAAATAATCACAAAATAATAATTTGTCCCTGATTAGATTTTTCCCCCCATTAAAAAGGTTCTAATAAATAGTTCAACTTGACCCCCTAAAATAACATCAAAACTTTACACATCACATCTGTGGATGTTGATCACAGCAACTTCAACACTGGTTGGTGAGCAAAGTGAAACTTTCCTCCTCTGGCAGATGAAGGTAAAAACAGCTTTCAAGTGTCAAACACATGCACAATTCTCCACAGTGAGGCTCTGAGGCATCTGAGAGAAGTGACAATAAGCAAAACATGGAGGAGGACTTTAAATATGCTGCAATCCCCTCTGTGGAACATTTTGAAAAAGACCTGCAGCAGTCTGTGCTGTATCAAAACTGCAATCCCTCCTCTTTGCTTTAGAGGGTGCTGTTGAGGTCAAAAAGGAATCTGAAAGAGAAATGATCCCTGTTTTAGGGAAAAAAACTGGACAAATAAGAACAACCAACCAGGATTTTAATGTTTTGATGTGATTCCAAGAATTGAACTCGCTTCCTGGGGTTCAGCAAATGTGTGGTGCATTTATGCTGAACTACAAAAGGATGTTTTGAGAATAAAATGTGGGAAACAAAAAAAACCTCCAAATATCACTTGCTCTTTGAAGGAGAGGAGATGGTGAAATTGGAAACAAATGATGGTTAGTTCGATTAATTACGCCTTTGAAATCGACATCAGTGCTGAACGCCTCTCTTCTACTCCAAAACACAGGGGAGGTGTTCCTCCCTCCTTTTGAGCTGTCAAATACTCACAAAAACAGTTATCAGACGACTTTGCGCAGACTGGCAATTATCAAAGAGCTTGTAAACACACACCAAAAGACACTCCTCCCAGATACAGAGGAGAAGGAGGAAGAAGAAGAAGAGGAAGAACACGAGCAAAACAAGTGGTCTTGCCCAATCCCATGACAGCTCTCCTGCCTCGGATCCAAACTATCCCATCAGCGCGGCCTCCCGAAAACCCTGAGCGACTCCCACATAACAGCACGAGGACTGGATCGCCCTTGAGGAGGAGATAAAATGCTAAATTATAACCACCTCTGTTTCCTCCTCCGTGTGCTGTTACGCACAAACAACTGCGCAGCTCGTTGTTTGTGCGGTGAGGTGAGGTGAGACCTCGTGGGACTGATGCAGGGCCTGCGAGCCAATTACTCGGCTGTGGTGGTAGCCTGTCCACATAATGAGGAGACCACATTCCTGCTCCCTCAGCTGTCCGCCGCCGTTGTTGCTGCGCTCCGCTGCGCAGCTTTTACTTTGAATCGCACCGCAATCGCTGCCCTCCTAAAATACAGCCTCTCTTACGCGCTGTATCATACCACAACATTTTTATCTATCTTCAATTTTCACATTTCAGATTCGTGTTTGTCAACTTCAGACGTGGATGAAAAAGTAAAGAAAATGGTGCCACACAGCGCCCTTAATCCGCCTGCTCTCCTCAGTCCCTCAGTGTGCACACCTGAATAAACAAAAGAAAGAGGGAGTGGGAGAAGGGATGGGGGGCAGATAGGAAAGAGTGGGAGAAAAAAAAACAACTCGGAAGCAGAATTACTTGGCAAACCCAAGTAAAACAGTAGTTTAGTACAACGTGAAGACAACTAAAGAGGCTTTGATTGATCTTATCTTACGAGAAGCATGTCTTCGTCATAAGGTAGCAAAGTATCTGCCAAGATGCAGCAACGCATCCAAATGTTAAAATCAAACCACATTTGGCCTTGGCCTGGTACACAGATGGAGGAGGGAGTGTGTGCTTTCTGTCAGGCTGCAAAAAAAGTGTGTTACAGAGACTGAGCCACTACTAACAGGGAGGAGCCCTCATAACTCTGTTACCTAACTCCAATCTGAGTTCAGCACTTTCTGTACACAGGACATGTGTTCAGATGTGAGACACTTCTGGGGAAAAAAGGTGGATATAGTTCAGGATGTTTGCCTGCAGAAATCCAGAGGCTGCTTTCTCAAAGATTCTTTAGACGGGTGTTAGGGCAGCTTAATGTTGCTCTTAAAATTGAGCTGTGAGGCAAAGACACTGTGAGGGGTGGAGAGGTGCATGCTGGTGTTCTGGAAACAACAGGAAGTTCGTTATTGTGGTTTAGCCCGCTGCTTTGGCCTGCTCACTAACACGGTCAGCAGCAGCAGCAGCAGCAGCAGCTGTGACAAACAGCTCGTGGAGGCAATTAAGGTACTTTAAAAACCCTCAGAGCCTGATTGCCGCAATTTGCGTCAAAATCATACTCCTCCCGGGAGTCAAAACTCAGTCATATCTAAACACACAGACATGACAAGCATATTTTTAGATTCAATGTGGCTTAAGCTTTTCAGAGTGTATCATTATCTCTGATGCCCGTTGCACACAAGCATCCAGAGATCTGCTTGGAAATCATAAAAAAGTTGTATTCAGAAGTCATCCAGTGATTGTTGTCTGTGCATCCATGAAAAGACAGCAAAGAGGACCTGCTAATAGCTCATTTGGAAAAAGTTGATGCTAATTTAATGACAGCAATTTGCTAACAAACATAAACTTAAAAAAAAACTCAAGTTGAAGGTGTCAGCATAACTTACTGAATCTATGGCGTCATCACACTTATTGTTATTGTCCCCTAAAAAAACTCCATTACCAGAGTGAGCTATAGGGTCAGAGTTTGGGAACCTCCAGCGTAATGTGAGTGTCACAGAAATAGAGACTTATTTTAGTCTGAAAACTTAGCCATCCGACCATTCAAACTAACTCTGAGCTAAGAGCCATGTTTCCATGGCAACAATCAGTGACACCTGATGTTTTGTACTGAATTTTCACAGTAAAATGCCCCCATAAATGTTGCAGGAGGCAAACAATTTCTGCTGGAGTGAAGTTAGCTGAGCAGTTTGATATGGCTTGCTGGGTCAGTCATGTTTTTTTTTTTTAATTTGGAAAAAGGTCTTAAATTTCCCAGAATGCATGAGAAAATAGTTTTTCTTATGATAGTCAGGAGCTGGACAGCTTTGTGCAATGGATTCAGGCGTCCATCTGAATCCTGACAATCACCTGTATCTAAAGCTTTTATTAGAAACTGGACAGCAGGTGGAACTTGCATGCATCAATACATTGATGTGGTAAGGTTCTTAAGCATTTCCCCTGTGCTTTGGAGAATAAACCACCTGCATCACCACTGTACCGCCATAGAACAGCGTCTGAAAAGATGTCTGCCGGGAAAACGAGGGCTGCTGCATTCCAGTGAAATAAAGGCGCTTTATAGAGCAGAGAAAGCCATTCTTCAGTCTCTATTGCACAGTTCATCTGCAGCAAGTTGACACAGTCTGGGGGCCTTTCTGTCAATGATTTCCATATATAGAACCTGGAGGTGCTCCGCCAGCTTCGAGAGGTGTAGCAGCACCGAGTGCCAGAGCCTAGCAGGACTAAGTCATTAAGCTGTCACTTAAGATTACATGCTGTCCCCGCGATTACTCACATTACTGCCTCTATGAACAAGAGGCATCAGTCAGGGGGGGATGCTGAGTGCATGTATATGAAGCCGCTTCATAGCCGTTTAATTGATCTGATGACAGGTGAAAGGGGATAAAGTCTGGTGCTGATTAATCAGGTCGATCGACTAAACCAAACTCTGGAAGAGGGAGGGGAGGAATGACGTCGGCGTTTTTTTAATGATGTGAGCGAATTCTGCAGTTGCCACAGTTTGCCTGCAACAAAACGGCCCATATAGTAGAGTGGGGGAAAAAAAGGCATTTCATATTGCTGCGAAGCACCCTTGAATACTAATAATGCCTGCAAAGCTCAAAGCGCTGGTGGAGAAAGGCAAAGAGCTGGAGGGATGGACGAGTGCAGCTGACATTGTGAGGGAGATGGAAGGAGAGAAGGGGGAGATGACATTGCAGAGAAAAGGGAGGGGAGGGTGGCGTGGCGAGGATGATTCAGGCGAGGGGAAACCAAATCTGTTGAAAACATGTTTGCACTGTCAAATAGTCGGAGCCTTAAACGCACTGGTGACACATTTCCATTGCGTCTATACATGCATGACGCAGAGTTACTAGACGTGCTCGGACACGGGCGCGTCCTGCCTTGTTTTGAGGTAATTGTGTCAGGATTACGGAGAGGAAGACTGAGCCCCGTTTTGCCTCTTATTTTGGCGTGGCCGTCCCGTGCGGTGACCTCGCCTCAAACTGCAGGTGTCTTACCTTACACACGCGAGCGATCCTCGACACAATGGTGTTGTCAAAGAAGTCGAATTCTTTTCCCGCCTCGCTAAAGAAGAAGTAAATCTTGTCATCATCTCCCACGGGGTTGCCTATTGGCTGGCTCTCCTCTATGTAAGCCGATCCAACAAAGACTGGATCTGGTTAAAAAGAGAAAAACAAAAAGCAGTATGTGGTTTAGACAGGCATGATACGCCTTTACGTCTATCTAATCCACCGTTTGTCACTGTTATGTCATCGTGAATTTGGAAAGACGCCGGCGATCACACAGAGGAGCTACGTAAACTGTTTTGAAGTGCATGTGCGGCGACTGATAGAGCCGGGCTACAGCAATCTAAGCCTGTCTTTGCTCTCGGGCTGCATGCATTAGCGACCCATGCCTCGCTAATGATCGCTACTTCTTTGGAGCTTATCTGCTCTGTTTCGTACATAATGAAAGATTTGGATGAGGGAAAAAAAACACAGTCTGCCATCTGATGGGGTAAATGGAGTTTACCTTGAAGCCATTTTAAAGAGTTTTCTGTCTTCAGAGCAGTTCCTTGACCCAAACTCTTGTAAATGACAGGTTCATTCCCCTGGAAGTTGCTGACAGTACCAGTGTACAATTCACCATCTGGAAGAAAATAAAAGGAAAAGACACAGATTGCAAGATTTAAATGAAGAACTTGATTTGCTATTAATTAAACACTGTCAATTACACAGAAAAGAAGTGCCTGGGGGCTTTCTTAACTGCAGAAGATGAAGCCAGTGATAGTTTAGAGTGAACTGAGAGCAGTATGAGTGCGGGATTAGACATCATTTCTTCCACTCATATCCAGCTCAATTATTCCCTAATTGCTTGTTAAAGAAGTTGAACACAAACAGCGTCTGCTGGTGTCCGGCTATTTATCAGAAGGACTGACGCAGACAAACAACATCAGCGGCAGGCAAATCATGACTCATTACTGAATCAAAGTGGTAGTTAACATCAAAAGTTGCTTCGGAAAACAGCTGAGCCGGTTTTCAGAGTCTCTTCCCAGAAAGAAGTCATAATAATAGCTTGTTCTCTGCGGGCCAAATGTTTAAAGTGGCATGAGGAGAAAGAGAGAGAAAGAGAAAGAGTAAGTCTGTGTATTACTACATACCAACAATGATGGCAGTGGATTTGTACTCTGGATTAAAGGGGCAGCGACTGCGCCCATCTTCCATCACGACCTCGCCCACTTCATCCCTTTCCAGCGTGAACGTTGACGTGTTCTGGAGATGAGACACAAACAGCACATATCCCTCAGGCACAGTCCAATTAAACTTTACTTACAGTAAAGAGTGAGCTAAACTCAGCTGTGCGATCTCAAGCTGAATCCCTCCATGTCTTCATTACAATGCCCACAGAGCTTTTAGTTTGGTCACTTTGAACACAGTCCAGTTCTATAAACTGAGGTTAAACTGGGATATTTCTAGAGAGAGAAAAATAAATAAATAAAAAATTACTGCAGTTCCAAGGTTGGTTCATTGTGATGACATACTACTTTGCTACAACAGTGCCATATATCTGTTGTTTAAAGAAACATCGCTGAGCAACAATGCTGTGTTGGATGAGATGTTCATTCATTACTATGAGTACAGCTACTGTGGTTCATTGTGGGTAAATGCCACATACACCATCCTGCTGCTATAAATGTTTGCTAATGTGTATTAATTCCTCGCTCAAAATAGTCCCTGTAATGTAATCTGTACTCCTGTTTAAGTAGCATTTGCTAAAAACTACAGTGACCAGCTGTGTCAAGAAATTTCTGAGCCTTGATGTACCTTTAAAAAAAAAAAGAAAAAAAAATATCCACATGTGACCTGTTTTTAAAGTTGGATCATGTTCGTGTGCTTGAAAATAAGAAAAATATGAAGCAACACAAGCCTCATCCAAAGTAAATATGTAGGTCAATATGATGTCTTCTTTAGTTTTGTCAAATCTAAAACAAAGTGACATCATTTGTAGTAATATCTGAGTTGGCTACTGCCTGCGAGGGAGTTTGAAAGATGTTTGTATTATTTAAAATAATTGTTTTGTCTGACCAACACTCCAAAACTAAGATAACAGAGAAGAGCAACTACTGCTCATATTTGACAAGGTGGAACCAGCGAGATACTACACCATACTAGCGAGGGCAGTAAAGCTCATCACTTACAATGAAGTGCATTAGGAAGTCATCGTATTTTGCAGCCAGTTTAGAGAAGAGATACAATAATAGTAACCAATGACGCATTCAATGTACATATGAGAATGTGAGCATTGTATTAAGATAAACATTAAAAATGTACATCTAATTTGCAGTAAAAGTGATAACTTATTCGTAGTCACATCCATCCAGGACAGCATGGAGTGCCCCCACTGACTGGAAAATCTTCCCAGAATTCATCACTACAAGCTGTTGTTGTACTCTGGGGTTTGTTTTATTTCATGTCTGTCATCTGATTGTTTAGTGTGTCTTCTTGGCTTCAGTGTCCCATTACTCTGTCCACAAACCCCTCTGCCACTGTTTTGAGAACAGCTATAAAAATAAAACATTTATTAATGTTAATATTGTACATCTCAGGGATCGTCTGGGCGGTACAAAGCCTGACACACACACACACACACACACACACACACACACACACACACACACACACAGATACACATTTCTGGACTCTGTCAACATGACGAGTGTCCGCTCAGACTGGCCAGGATCAGAGTTGCTTGGAATCTGAGTTCAGGGCCTAAAGTCCAGCCAAGTCGTCTTCAGTCTGAGACGTCCCGTGTTTTTCTTCCCCTCTGACGTCAAAGGCGAGAGTTTAATGCCCCACTTTAAGAGCCGAGCTGTCGCCAAGCTTGATTGCCCCCCTATCACTGAAATCAATGTCATTCTGCTGCCGGTTACCATCACTCCAGATTTACTCCTCCGCTGAATAAACAGATCCACTGCTTCCCTCTCACTGGAAACCACACGGCTCGTGTACCCCCTGTTGGCTTGTCTGTTGGCTAAAGTGCCTCAGCAGCATTTGGTTACGCTCGGATAACAACAGATCCAATACTGACATGGTGGATAAAAAGAGCTTGATTCCTCAAGAACACCAAAGAAATGCATCAAAATTCAGAGCCGTGCCAGAGAGAGAAGTGGAGAGAAACAAAAATAAAGAACCGGGTCGATTGAGAGGTCATTACTTACTATGTAGGCGCAGATAGGACTGAAGGCGTAGGTGCCGCACACATAGAGATGAGTGCTGTTGAGTCGCAGGAGAATTTTGATGTAATTGAAGCAATCAGTCTGGATGGGGGAACAAACGGAGAGAGTGTGAGATCTGAATAAATGCGCAAGAAAGAAGGAGAAGTTTTCTTGAGAGCTCCTTAACATCTGTGCCTGAAACACTGCAGTTTGTAATCATTAAAAAAAAAAAAAGACAAGAAACGACACAAATACTTAAGAAACTGGCTGATAGGAACTGTTGAAAGCATGAAAATGTTTCCTTTTCTCAAACGCTGTGGGGGAAAAAAACCTCCCAGCATCGCACAGCAGCTGCCTGGTGGGCTTTCTGTAATACACAGACCAGAGTTGTACACTGCAGTACAAAGATTACCAAGGTTTGTCGCCCAGGGATACAACAGCTGGCATGACAACAAGGTAACAGACAGACAGAGGGAGAGAGGCAGCACACACACACACACACACACACACACACACAAACACAAAAAGAGCAATTCCCTAGCAGGCCTGCACACTTGATGAATCCATTTGTAACTGGTGGAAAGGTTTGTCAACACACAACTCAGTGCTCATTTTATCTCCTCACAACGCCAGTGAAAGGAGAGGACTGCAAGTGGAGGAGGAGGAAAAAGCGTAAGAAAATCCATGCTTTCAGTGCCGTCATTACAGAACTATTTTGCTGAGGCATTTTCATTATTTTTTTCCAGAGCTGTAAAAGATGCCTCTCACCTCCAGGTTCTTCCCTTTGAAGCTGCATTCTTCTCTTTTTCCAGCAGGAGTGCCCCACGTCAGCTGAAGATGAAAAGGAAAAACCTGAATAAGTCAAGCGGATTTCACGGAACCATGTTGATTCTGCCGAGGACTGTTTCTTTAATATCACAATGTACACAAAGCCCTGGTGTGCTGCGTGTAAATAAACAGAAATCACCCCCTCTGAGGCAGCAAACAACACACAGAAACAAGTAAGCTGCTACATTTTGCCTTTTACATACAGTTAACAATTTGCATTGACATACCACGTTGTTGGCTCAGATAAAATGATTACTTCTTCACAAGATCTCTCTGTTTTGACCAGACCAAATCTGATGATATGATATGATATGATATGATATGATATGATATGATATGATATGATATGATATGATATGATATGATATGATA
>JBAJHX010000001.1:18732402-18766800 GCA_037176925.1 Amniataba percoides
CCCCCCCCCCCCCCCCCCCCCCCCCCCCCCCCCCCCCCCCCCCCCCCCCCCCCCCCCCCCCCCCTCCCCCCCCCCTTAATCCACGTACTGAGTAGGAGTTGTGGTAACCAGGAAGACTGGATTGAGATGTTGACCTATGAAGAAACATGCAGACGGGGGAAAGCAAATGTTATTTTCAAAGTGCTCTGTGATGGATTTTTGATAAGAACAGAAGGTCAGGCAGTAACAAACGTCAGTTCTGTGTCAAGCTGCAGCGATTTCAAACAGAAACTCAAGGCTTTCGATCTCCCCGTCCACCTACAGGAGTCAGTTCTTTCTATGCTTTCCGATGCAGCAGATCAGTTGTGTGTTTTGACGTGCTAGCGGCAGAATGCCGGGCATCTACAGGCCATTTCACAGCCAGGCTCCAAGTCCATTCATCACCCGCCTGTTTAATCAGCTGGCTGTCACCAAGCCGAGTCCTCGACCTCTGCTAAATGCTCATCGCATCTCACCTACCATCAATACGGCCGCTTTATTGCTGCTGCTAACATGCTGAATTAGTTGGTGCCACAGGTTCTTTGAGGCTGAGCCTGGAACACTTGCATAGACTCTCCACGGGCTCGAGGGCCTTCAAGCGGCACAGGAGGCTGCTAAAGAGATCGGCCAGTGGTCCAAACTACAGCGCAGAGAAGTTCAAAAGATGCATCGTTTGAGGACAGTTCACAGCTGCATGTCACACTAACAACACTCGAGAGCTGAATGACTTTTTTTTCCGCTAGCACATAAAAACTTCTCAGCAGTTAGGTGAAATTTAAAATTGTATTCTAATTGAGTTATTGTAGTGGGGTGTTTCTTTTTATACCAGTGGAGATAAAAAAAGAAGAAACTAACAGTATCACAGAGGATTTTGGAGAGCAGCTGCTCTGTGATCACAGAAATGTTTGTTTTATTGTGAGAGAATCGCCAGACTAATTCTGTGCACACAGACAACAAGTACAAACTTCTTGAATTAAAGATATGTGAGGGAGAAATGCCTTGAAATAGGAAAACATATCTTCCTCCATATGTCCAGTATGTAACTTTTCCAGCCTATAGATGCTTGTGTTAATGTGAGCTGCCTTCCTCATAACGCAAATGTTCAAATATGCCAATACTGAAATATATGCACATGTGTTGGCTTAAATACACGTTTGTCTGCTAAAAGATGCACACAGCCTACATAAAACCTCAAACTGTTGTTTTTACGCTTAAAGTGGATATAATCTGTGAGTGTTAGAGGCATCAAAAATCACCTTGGGATAGAGCCAGGCTCGCTGTTGCCCCGTTTCCACTCTTCATGCTAAGCTAAACTAGCTGGTTGCAGTTTCATGTTCACAGTTCATTAATGAGACTGGTACTAATCATCATTTGACCACCAACAGAAAGAAAAGCGTATTTCCCAAAAGGTTGTACTGCACCTTTAACAGAAGCACAAAGACCTTGTGGCTGTAATGTGGAGTTAAAACATGGGAGCTCAATGAAAATCTTTATTTATTTAATATTTAACAAATTTACACATATATATGAATTTAAGATTAAGATGCATTTTAGATAACGCTCACTGCTGAGAGACCAGACCTCCAAAATAGCACAGTGACATTAATTAGGATTTGCTTGCCACTGAATCCCTTCATTCACTTCACAGCCGAGTGTGTTCGCTGTGTGTTTCCTCACCGTCGAGGTAACTAAGATATCATCAGAGGGTGCCAGCTTGCAGACACACTGTCGCTGAGTAATAAAATACATGCCAGCACTTCAGCAGGCATCATATTTCAGAGAAAATGGAGCAGGATCAACCTATTTTTCTGATGTTTAATAGTACTCCGAGGGTGAGGCGATTGATTGGCTGCTTGGTAGGCATTTGCCTGCCAAGACACTCCTAAAAGCCCGGACTGTAAACATGCCCCAGATTTACTAAAGCAGCATGAGCCAAGTCACAAGGCGAGGGGGCAACGGGGACAAAGGGGTTCACTTGCAGACGGCCAGAGAAAACCAAGAGGGGTGGAGAGTGTAGCACAGCTGATATTAATCTCACATCGGGCTCAGCTTATCTTACATGCAAAGCACAAATTCAACCCAAAAAAAAAGAAGAAAAAAAACCATCCCTGCCCTCTGTCAGCCGAAGCTACACAACAGCGCACAGCTTCAAGGCTCTCTGTCTGACATGATTTGACAATGAACTTGATAGCAGTGCAGCAGCTCCCTGACAGGAGCCGACAGAAGTCACCTCAAGGTCATCACAGTACTGCTCCTTCTGATATTTTGGGCAAAGTGATGGTTATTTATTGGTGGGTGACGACTGGCAGCTGAGAGCAGCCCTGTTCTGTACGACTGCTGCTGCTCCTGTTGTTGTGTCAGCACGGCAACGCAGTGTGTTTGCACAGTTAGAGGACACAGACCTCTGAAGAGGAGGCAGACTGGGTTGGAGGAGCAGGGGCAAACTTTGAAGAGTCTTCACATATTTCCTTTCCATAGTTCAATGTGAGCTGTCAATTCGGGTTACACCACTGCCTTCTGTTTTATCTAAAAAGGGTAAATGTGCAAATGAATGCGCAGTGAGTAAAAACTCCACAAAACCTGACGCCGACAAAGACGGAGGAAAATCGGGGGAGAGAAAAATCTCACTTTGCTAAATAAAAGCGGACACAGCTGAATCAGAATGAGAAGGAGTGTGACACCTCCAGTATCGGTAAGACCAGGCGGTGAGGCTCACAGATGTGCAGCGTTGTTTGTCATCACCGGGAGTGATGGCGTGGCTTTACTGCAACTGCGCTTGCATGTGCTGTGTGTTACGATCGCACTTGGGTGTGAGTACGAGTGTGTATGCACCGTGCAGAGAGACGGCTGCACCTTGCAGATAATAAGCAGAGCACGACAGTGTGCAAGTCCAATGTTTGCTATGTGTGTGAGGATTATGCAGCAAAGGGCCATTAATGGTGCCATAATGTGATCAGCGAACAGTCGAACAGTTATGTATGTGAGGGAAAAAACAGCATCTCCCCGACACACGTGTACCAAGGATGAGGTCAGTGCATGAAACACTGCAAGCCTCTAAAAGCAGAGAACAAGGGGCTGACACAGACATGATGCTCCGCTCTGTAATTATCGGCTCTTAGGTGTCATCCTGATGCACTCTGGATTGGCACGCGCCCAACCAACGCTCGCAGCAGCGGAACGATGGAGCAAGGTGGTCTATCGCAGCTGAAAGCTTACAAAATCCTGGATATTAGCTCAGTGAGACAGAGAGAGAGAGACACTCTATGTGGTATCTGCATGAGTTATTCAAACGCGGGCTGAGAAGCAGAGGAAGTGAAAAAGAGAGTTGGTATAATTTCCGCACACAATTCAAAACAGACGTGCCTGTGCTTGTCATGTGTGGGATGCCTCTTCAACCTCCTCCTACCATCTCCCTCTCTCTATTAGCAAGAGACAGCAGATGTCACTGGAGCCTGATCGACACAGATTCAGAAGCCTCGTTGTTTGTTTTGTGCTCAAACTACAGCTAAGAAAGCGCAACAGGGTCACAAACGATGTAGGTAAATTTAACAATGCAACCTATTATTTTGAAAGATCAGAGATATGTAGGTGTATTTTAAGAAATGTACTTGCTCACCTCTAAAAGACTAACAAAAATCAGCTTTTGTTGGTTTGGACTAAGTTTGTTAACAGGGATAAAAATATAAGATTATTTATAATCATCCTTTTTATCATTCTATAATTATCTCTGTATATAGTAGTTTTCATTGTTAATAGCGGGGTCCACCACTCCCACATGAAATTAGAAGTGTACCAACAGACACAAGGATCTCACAGGAAACTATAATACATGTAATCCAGTGGTCATGTTTGTAATTCTGCCATATAATAAGCAGCATGAAGTGGCTGTTCATGCAAACTCCAGCTTTCATACAGAGTGGCTTTTATTGTGATGCAATCGCAGCAATTGTCTTTCTTCACTGAGGTAAGAAAATGATCATTTTCTATATTTTTGTTTTTTAACAGACACAAAAGTTGCTCCCCTGGACTATTCATGGTAAAATAGCTTCTCAGTGAGTGTTTGCTGCAGCATTAAACTGCAGAATAGCAGAATAGCAACTTAACCAAAGACTCAGGCACCTTGTGATGTTCCACATCATAATCCACCTTCCACTCCTTCAGATGTTTTCTTTACTCTGGTGGTTACTTAGGTCCACAGGCAAAAAAGATTGGCCTGATGAATGACACAATATCTACGGCTCAGCCAAGTGGACTTAAAGAGAGAAGGAAAAAAAACGTAATTTGTGTTGGCACTGCAAACAACTAAAGCCAGCTGGCTCGCACATGCTTTGCAGATGGTTTTTGCTACAGTTTGAATCCCATCAACGAACACTTTGATACATCTCCACTGCAATTTCCTAGCTTGCACACTTGTCGATTTTTAGGGCACCAGTGGAGCCGCGTGCAGCTCACTAAGTGCACTCAGTTTGGACTGGCATGTGCTGAAGGTCTTTAAGTGCTACCACACTATGCAGACACAGCCCTTTACCCTGTGTGTGTGTCTGTCTCAGGAGAGGCCCTTGATGAGAAGAGCAGGTTGTAGTCGCAACCGAGTCTTCTGCTCTGTCCTCAACCACCACAAAGTAACCGAGGACGAGAAGTGGTCAAGCACAGTGGTTTAGCTCCTTGCTAATGGCTTTTCACGTGCGCTCACACACGCACGTACACACACACCTCCATTTATTTCCTGTAGTCTTGCTGCTCTCAGGAGGCTGAGGATCTCCACACCTGCTGGGTTTGCTTCCACGTTTTAGTTCATAAGGAAAAGCTCCAGCTCCATCTCTGTCAACAGGTGTCATTCATCCTGATAAGGTCACTGCCTTTCATTAGTCCACGTGGCTGCACCCACAACAGAGCGTCAGTTGTCCTGACTGATCTGATCAAGTCAAACAAAAGCCAATTCTTTTTTTAATCTGACAGAAATGATTTCTATGAAGTCAGACGCTAAAGCAGCCTCAGCACAGTCTATATAATACACAGCCAGCCAGGTCTCAGTGGGACACACACACCTCACGCTCTCTTTTCACATACACCCACAAGTAGGAATAAAAGGCACATGGAGCGTATTAACATACTGGAAGTGAATCAGGAAAGTTCTGACTTTTAATGAAAGATACATGAGACGACTGCGTTTAACTGTTTAAGTTCTGCCTCGACTCAAATGTAAAATGGTTCCCGAGCACATGCGTGAACAAAAGCCATTTCTGAAGCAGGTTGGTTTTTTTTAAGACTTTAAGAAGGATGTGTGGTAGTTCTTTCTTTCTAAAGGGAATATATTCATGATGTGAATGCATTTTAAAACAAGTCAAACAAATGAACAAATCATTGTACTCACTTATCAGAACACTTAAATGTTTATTAATTCATTGTGGATTAATACTTCTGCAATAAAAGAAGAGCAGAAATCCACCATGTTTTTCATGCATGAAAGAATTTAGCATGATATCAACGTGTTATGGAAGTGCCACCATGTTATATTCAATATCAGCAGGATCTACAAAAACTTTCTTCAGCACACAACAGTGTTAACAGGGGCAAAGCTTATACTGAACTTGTTACTACAAACTGTTTTAATTCAAATAAACACAGAAGATGTCATCGATGCATCAGACAGTGAGTTATTTTACACTTCTTATTCACAGTTTGGTAGAGGGGGTGAATTTACAATTTTCTCTGGACGTGGTTCGAGCAATCAGATTTCAATCTGTCTTGAACGCTTCTTCAATGCATTTACACTCAGCATTTTGTTTTTTAAATTGACATCAAGTGACAATGTGTAAATGAGATCCAAGTCTCAAGATTGTCTTTCTATAAAAACAGGATCAGAGCTGCCTGTGATAAAAGTGTGTCTGTTCCACACCTTTCTTATGCTGAATTTCATATAAACAAAAAAGACTAATGTTTTTCTTGTGCTGCAATGTGGACACCGAAGTGTGGCGAAAAGCATTTGTTTGTGCGCCATATAATAAAATGTTACAATGTGTGGCTTTGAGCTGTCCAGAGTGATTTACAGCCAGCGCCACAGAAGCCATTAAATTCCTACATGCTTCATCACGTTATGAAAAGCACAATTCATAAAAAGGTACTTTTTGTGTATAACAATAACTGTAAAACTATGAAAATCTCTGGTGCAAGACATTAATAGCGATAAGGCAAAGTCCACAGCATCTCAGAGATCCCCCCCAAAAAAAGCCCCACACACACCTAATGACTCTCTTTAACCTCACATTCCTCTCTGTCCATCTTCATTAACAGCTCCACCGTTATTTCTCGCTGCTTGCCATTTTCTTCAAATCAAACGTTTCTGATCGAGATCTGCAAAGACTGAACTTTTCTGTACATTCCCTGGAGCGTGCAAGCGATGAAGCCATTAAAACATCTGAAACAGACGGAGTTGATGTGCTGTAATTATGCTCCATTGTTGCGGCTGTTATGGCGTTGTATGCAGGCACTTGTGAGTGCCACCTCTGCTGGAAGCCACAGACTGCTTTTCTTTCAGGATCAGTGGGCGTGTCCTTGCCGGGTTTTAGGTGGGCATCGGAGCATGTCATGAGTATTTGGCCTGACCCCCCCACTGCCCTCCCCTTCTTGCCGTCCCTCCTCTGTTTCTGCACTGCGAACCACACACTGCCAAGGTCACCGGATTAGCATGCATGAGAGAAAGCGCACAATATTCGCCGAACATAAACCAAACGCAAACGAGAAAGGACACTGTGTACACTGAGCGTACACAGCATGCTCAGCAGCTCGGCTTAAGGGGGCATTTTGATTCGCTTCTCTACACGCAGCCTGTGTGAAAGAATTAAGACTGAAAACGTTCCCTCTGATCTGAGTGATTCCTTTGTTATACACTGAGGATAGTACATACAAACCACGTATGTAAAATAGTATCTGAAATAGTTCTCTAAAAGCTTACAATACTCTCTGGGTCTGAAATCTGGCTTTTGGCCCTTTGATAGAGAATATTTCAGATGATTCACTGAATTTAAGATTCAAATTAAAGTTACCTGCAAAAAGACACAGGACTGATAGTTATTCTTTATGAACATCAACACATGTTGTTCTAAATTTCCTTCAGCGGGGCTAAAAAAAAAAAAAAGGGATACAGAATAACCCGAAAAGTTGACTTTTATGAAAACCAGATTAGAGGACAAAGTTGTTCAGAAAAATTATATAAACTACTTAGATTACCACTTCATTACATAAAGAATCAAACTGAAGTTGATCATTTAAGGAAAAGTTTGATATTTTGGGAAATGTCCTAATTCATGTTGCAAGATAAAGTCCACAGCCGGTAAGATGGGAAATGGGGAGAAATGGCTATCCTACGTCTGCTGAAAGGTAACAAAATCTGGATACAAACAGTTTTTTTAAGATAACTTCCTCCTGTTTTCAGTCTTTATGCAACACCAGGCTAACCAGCTGCTGACTGTTGGTTCATCCATTTTTTTCAACTCCTTTTCACCAAGAGAGCAAATAATTATCAAACTGGAATCCCTGCAAAAACATGGTGACACATGATACAATTCATGCACTCGAGCCAGAACAGAAAAAAAAACATTAAGTGGTTGCCAAACGCCCTAACCAGCTCATTAATGTAAACTGTTCTTATTAAGTGCAGAACTTGAATTTCTTCCTCTTCTTCCAAGTGACAGAAAAACAAAAGAGGGAAAATAAATCATGCCCTCAGTGCGTCTCTGGAGAAAGACAGTAACATCCTGCCTGAGAAGTTTCTGATAACTAACAGTGATACATGCTGCTTAACTGATGCTCGCTGCTTCGAGTCCCATGATCCTTTGTGCCGTCTCCCTGCACAAGAACCATAATGAAAAGCAGACAAGCTCTCCCACTGCAGAGCCCACAAAAACCTCCACTCACTACACATGAGAGATTAGCCTGCTCATTAGGAGCGAAGGAAAGGAGCAGGAGGAGAGGGAAGGAGGACAAAAAGGAAAAAAAAGGGTGGGGGGGAGAGCGCCTTTCCAGGAAAAAGGCCACGTCGAGGCGAGGGTCCTCTCTCCAGAACACAGCCCGGGTCCCCCTTTTCTTACAAACCAGAAAGGAGGTTTAAAACGGCAACCTGCTTTACATGTTTTGCCTCAATGGTGCGGGTTGAACTGAGGCTGGTTTATATACGCAAAACGTTTAGCACACCAGTGATGGTGCAGACCCTGTTTATGCAAAGCTGTGCTCCAGATGAAAAGGTTACAATCAGTGTCAGTGACGTTTAAATGAGATTTTCTACACTGTATTATCAGCTGAAAAGCATGTTGTCTTACACTATTACTTATGCTCTCCAGCTGAAAGAACCTCAGTCACTAACTGCTGGTGTCAAAATACATGAAATTTGGATTATGAATGCAAAGTGGAGTGAGGCGAAGCGCGGATTGAGGGGGGGTGGAGGAAAAAGAAACATCAGTGGTTTGCAAAACACTGTGTTGCTGGGAACCGGCCTTGGGCCCATTTAATCCATTTAGTTCTTTGAGAAACTAGTTTAAATGGCTCAAGTATGTGAAAGGTTGTTCTTGGGCATAAGCGATGCCAGTTTGAGAGGGTGCATGTGAATTACGACGCCTTACTGAGCTGGCAGGGGAGCGAAGAAAACAAGCGTCAGCTGTTGTTTTCAGAGGGAGGAACGTCATATTCAGACAGGTAGTGCTTATACGAGCCGGCGCGGCCCAACATCCACATAAGCCTATACTTTGGTCGCCGCTGCACATTCGCCCGAGTGAGCAGTGGTGCGAGACAGTGGCAAGGACGGGATAAAAATATAGAAAGCAGGGAGATGATTTGAAGAATAAACTTGTTGCCATGTATTGTTGTTCGTTTTAAAACGACTACAGCGCACGATGTTAAAGAACGAGTGTTCCCTGAAAAGCAGAAATTTGCCCTGCAAGCCACGTCCAAACAGCAGCCTCACTCCTGTTTTCCCTCATTTGTCATAAGCTCCCATAATGCATCAATCAATTATAAAAAAAAAAAAGAAAAAAAAGAAGCTGTTAGCTGAACAAAATCATGAGAAATTGCACCACATTTCTGTCACTGTAAAAGTTTAATCCACACATATTATAATAAGAGGAGTGCTGCAGTGTGTGTATGTGTGTGTGGAGTAATTACATGCAGTGATGAAGTCGGGTGCAAAAAAGGTCTCCGATTCAATCAGTGGATTCGCCAGGAGAGACATTAAGTTTATATTTGTGAGATAAATTGTTGCATTCAGCGGAACAATACCAAAAGGTCAATTAGTGTAAGAAAGGGAGGAAGAGCCGAGTGCTTTTGAAGGGACGAAGCCAAACTATATGTGCTGCAGATCACTTGACTCTCCCCCCCAAATTGTTGCACTTAAGAGAAACGCTCTGAGGAATCACATGCTGCGCCGTGCATTTTTCACCCCATTGTTCTGTCTGGGCTCACAGTGAAAGAACAACAACAACAACACACACACGTACAGTGTTTTTTGTGCAAAGTAACATCTAATCTTTAAAAAGGACCTACAGGGAACAAACTTATAATTGTGTGTGTTTATGAGAGGTGGTATTTGTAGTGCAGGCATCTCTTCGAGATGGAATCTGGGCCTGCAGGCACTTGTGGTCTCTCTGTCATCTCTCTGCTGCAAAGGCTTCTTCACTGCAGCTGTGTTTGTTGTCTTTGTTCACCATTAACCTAAACGATGCTATTATGGCGCTGATGTGACAGATTGATAAGCTCTGCCCGCATTAGGCGCTGCTGCCATGCCTGTCGAGCTCTATGTTTTGTGTGGCACTCGTGTGTTTTCCAATGATAAATAGCAACAAGTTAACCTCTAACAATTATTGGTAAATTTTGAAGCAGTGTTCCCTGGATTTAAACAAAAGTAGGCTATCTTCAGCTTACTTTTTATGTTATGTTTATTTTATTTATGTTTATTTAGTATAATATTCTGCTGGGTTACTGGGTCAGGTTACAGTGCAAGAGAGTAGGACTTAGCAAGATCTAATGGAGGCAGAAATGGAATATAACATTCATAATTACATTTTCATTAGTGTGCAATCACCTGAAATTGTGAAATTGAGAATTGCTGTGTTAAGAGTGAATACCCATGTTGCACTGCTGTGTTTCTACAATACCCAAGACAAACCACAAACTGATTTGAAAGGGTCTTTTGCATTTTTATCATTAACTGGCAGTTCCACTGTAACAACTTATAAAGAAGATGCAAAGGAAAGTGTGAGGGGAGGAGTATTCAGTTGATGGAGATCTGCAACCTCACCACTAGATGCCACTAAATTTTGTTTACATATTGTAGTAAGTGAGCTTGTTAGCCAAACATGCTAATGTTGCACCAAATTTAGAGCACATTTACACACAGTTAATTCCTTACACAATTTACTAAGGATAAAAAAAACGTAATATACAGAGTGTCGCTTCATGCACAACGCTTGGACATGTTGGGAAATCAAAACCTACCGTGCCTTGTTATGATTGCTAGACTTAACTTTAGTCATCCAAGCCGTGATTGGACAATGCTTTAGTGGAAGAAGAAACAAAAGTGCATCGGGTAAATATTTCCACTTACTGTAAGGGAAACTGATGCGCGGTGTGACGTCATCTTCAGTGGCCACCAGTGACTGGAGGCAGCTGGCCAATAGTAGCACAGCAGCCAGAGGACAGTGGACAGTCGCAGCTGATGTCCACATGGTTGCCCGATCCTCTCACACAGACATACACAAATGCACAGTTTGTTTTAAGAATCCTTGGAATTCATTAAGCTCCTCTCGACTCTCGCTTTATTTTCTCACCCCCACTTCCTGCAGGCTGAGGGGGAGTGAACGTGTCCTTGACTTGATTCTTGTACTCCCAGCGGTCCTTACACACGGTTAGCAGACTCTTAGCACAGAGAAGAGGAATCCTTTCTGGATTAAAGGCTGCTTGTTGTCATCTACTCATAGTGCGCGTCGATGGATCAGCACTAAGCTCCGACCAGTGGCCATTTAGCAAAAGTCATTTTGGATCTGTGAAGAGAAGAGAGAGAAGTTGTTTCTTTATGCCCGATCCAAGAAACTGTTAAAAAAAAATAAAAAAGATGAAACACCAGCTAGATGAACAGATCTCTATCCAACTTCTGACGCTATAACCAATAACTACAAAAGCAAAGAGCTGATGAATTTGGCTGCGGTTCACACTGGAGGATGATGTGGGCTTTTACTGCAAACAATGAATCAAGAAATCAAAAAGTTAAGGTGTTAATCGGCTTAAATGGCAAACAACGGCATCATCCCAAAAATCACCCTCCTCATCTCTCCGTCCTGAGACTTTCATATTGAGCTGTGGCACAGCGATGACTTCAGCTAAATCCTTGATGCCAAAAACAAATGTTTATGCTTCTGCTGTTTGCTCTGTCACCACACTGCCAAAGAAAAACTCAACCAAACAGATCGGACCACCGGCCGGCTAACATGAACGCACACATCATGTGGTAGCTTGAAAGGCTTTACTAACTTTTAAGTTGGAGATGATGTCCAATTTGCACGGCAGCCCACAAAGTTTCTCTGCAAGATAAAACATGCGTTGGATTTTTTTTTTCTTCCCTGTATTTAATTATGCTGTCATCAACAATTGGTGAGAGATCCCCAAGAAGATAATATGGCAGCTTGGCTCTAATTTCGTGGCTATGTGGGGAAATAAATGAGAGAACAGTGACTCCCAAGACAACTCTGTAATTTGTCTCAAAGAGGCGCAATGAACACAGCTGCTCTCTGACTTTTATTGGCTTCAGCAGATAAGGTGGCCCTTCTGTGGATGTATGCTGAGATTTTTTATTTAGTAGGGAGGTCAGTTTTCCTGGAAAGCACTTAAAATAGGTACCACTCCCATCTGTTTCTGGGCACCAGAAATAACTTGTAAACAAAACACCAACGACATGTGGCAAATTCACTCTTCTTTGAGCTCTTTTTTGGTCTCAACCAACACCTGAGATAAATATGTGGCTCATAAGAAACTAAATGTTTCATGTTCACTAGCTATCTATTATTTGAGCTTTTTCTCTGAAAACAGCTGACTACTGTGACCAAAACTGCAAACAAAAACATGAATGAACAAAAAGTGAAGTTGGGTCAGAAAACATAAATGAGATTGAAAAAAAAAAAGTGATAAAACTTAGATAGTTTTTTAGCTAAGGAGAACTTGAGTGGTCAAAATCATCTAAATTAAGCAAAACCTTTCACATTAAACGTGGTCATTAAAAGAAACAAGAATCCTTGCCATTATGTTTTCACATAATGAAATTAGGATTGGTGACTCCCAGCTGTAAACATAAATATATATGTACTATGTACAGTCATCAACATCTGAAGTATAAAATCATAAATCAGGGTTAGTTGTTAAAGTGGTATTAGTAGAATATTTGATCCAATCACAATAAAAAAATGTAATAATACTGATTATACTAATGCTTACTACATTAACTACCAAGTTAGCATGTTAGCATGCTAAAATTGGCTAATTAACACAGACAAAAGTATAGCTGGGGCGTGAGTTTTACTTGTATTTGATTTTCAACCAAGACTTTAGATAAATCAGTTATCCATCCATTTTTTGTTGACATATTTTAACACGGATCTACCAACACTGTTATTCCTGGAGCCACTAGCGTGGCTAAAAACACATTATAGACATAAAACAGCCGCAGGGCAAAAGTTTCATGTAAAAAACGACCTTCAAAACAAGAGCAAGAAAGAAAGAGACTGCGAACGATCACTCCTCCTCCTTGTGATTTCAACATTATCCTTAGAAAAGTACAAACAACTAAATCAGTAAACCCAGCAAAGCCGGCTCCTGCCTTACTCCACAGCTCGGTGCTCCTCACTGCCTGGCAGCGGTGGACGTTCCCCCCCCCCGAGCTGAGCTCCCACATAGGTGGTGACGTTTAAAAAGTAAACACTGGAGAGCACATGGCGTCTCTGGCTGAGAGCTTGCGTCACTGCAGCAACTCCCAGAAGACCTCTCGCAAATGTTTACGGCAACTAATAAATCCAACAACGGTACAAGGCCGGGGGGTCATTCGGTGGCCCTGGTTGTCTGAAGAGACTGTGCCCTGCTGAGCGACGCCGTTTTGAGCTTCTTATCAACTTGGATGTGCTCCAGCAGAGAGCAGGATAAACAGAGACACGGAGATGTTACAACCCCGTCTCATTGCTACCTGCCAGAGCAAAGACGAGTCGGCCGACAGACTTTAAAAAAAGGCAAAATTGCCAGCTTGCTGGCTGAGAGGCTCGTCTGGTTGATGGCTGGCATCAGGCAGATTGAAGCCACCCTGCATGATGACGGGGTATGACTGACATTTCTGTAGGTGGGTCGGGGGTCATTGTCTCACCTTTATAAAGGCAAGACATATCACCCTATTTTACTGAATAAAACCTTTTCGCCTCATCTCTCCAGCATCTGTGCGTCTGCGCCCCCCCCCCCCCTCTCAGTCTGTCCCCTGTGTCACTCTTCGCCTCACCACCGGCCTGCTTTGGGTCTCGCTGCGCCACTGAAGCCAGCTGAGTCACCGGCGGCTCAAACATCCGTCCTGGATCCCATAACATCCCCCGCCTCCTTGGCTGGTCCCTCTCATGCCTGCTGAGACTGCAACAACGAGCATGGCGGCCCCGCGTGTGTCTCACACACACACCCCCCCAGGTCTCCGTGTTCCCGGGGAAAATCCTTATGTAACTCCAGAGCTCTTTAAAATTTTAATGACAAGAGAGGGGCACTGTTGCGAAGTCGTCCCGGCACTTTGATAAATTACAGGACGTTTTGGATAATTAAAACAAATATCTCTCGCTTGACTTTTCAGTGACCACAAAAAGTTATTAATACCCAGCAGAAGTGACTTTGGTGGTCACTGAGAGATGACATTGTGTATTAAAGAGGTTATAAATGTAAATAAATAAATAAATGGACCCCACATTACACAGTTTAAGACTATAGTACTCAATTCAAATTCAAATTCAATTCAACACATCCGTATCGATTTGGTCCAAACTGCTATAGAGCTCAGACACTGTTTTCCAAATTTACTGTATCACAATACCATAGATGATCAATATGAAGACAGGAGAGACTACTGTACTACCAAGAGTGAAGTAACTTGTACAAACCAACTCAAAGCTGCTTAAGAAAATGTTTTTAATATGACGTCAGCTAAGTCTTGCAAAAACTCAATTCAACTTTCATCCCTTTAGGTATTCCTTGTAGTCTCTTGTATTTGAACACTTCTCTCAGGGGCCTCCTCACAGAAACACTGTACTTTTGAAGCAAAACAAAACGTTGGTGTGCTCAGGCATAAATGAGTTATGTCAATATGGAGAGGCCCCTGCGGCAGACCGGGAAACTTAAGGCATCTGGGGAATCCGAAATGCAGGATGACACACTAGTGTGATGCGTAAAATGTTCATAAAACTGTGTCCACGACCTGAGAAGGTACAGACGGATGCTCTACACCCCACAGGGAGATATGCTGAGGCCTAACAAGGACACAAAGGCCAAGTAAAAGGGACGTCATGTCGCACTTGTCCTGTTTTCTTTCGCATGTTTTTGGGGCTTGAGCAGCTCGTCACGCATTTTAGTCAAATTAATCATGTCGTGTCCTAATCCATTCTGAAGAACAACGAGGCACGGCTCTGAAAAAAGAAACATTAAATATTAATAAGCATTAAATCACATTTGACAGCAAATGCTTGACCAAAGAAATTGATCTTATTATAAGCAACTATTATGGGACTTATGGGATTAGAGCTTTGTTCGAGCGGAGCTGTTACAGTACAGACGACCCGCTATGCTCGGTGCCACGGGACCCATCTGCTCATTTAGGAGAGGGTCTGCTGCTCCTTGTATCTATGAAGGGTGAGCGTGGTGCCATATTGCTTAAGGCCATAGATTCATTAACCTTTCGAACCTCCCTTGAGGCTCCCCATTAATACCTGCATCTGCTGAGAGAGAGAAAAAGGATGTGACAGACGCATCGGGCGACATGCTCGGCCAGGTCATGGCAAGTTCACCGGACGGCGAGCTGCGTGAATGCTAAAGATTTGGCTAGCTTTGTGTAAACCGCTGGGCTTTGTGCTCGACGACCAGCTCCCAATAACTCATCCCCGCAAAGTGACTTGTCTCTCATTTAGTCTTTGGCACGGTCGGAGGCACTTATGGAGATAATCAGCGGCCGGGCAGGACCCTGTGATGAGAGAGCTATCACAGAGCTCGACATGAGGCCAGATTAGGCCGCCGTCCAATCCATTAACAGTATCATGAGTACATCTAAGTCCAAAGTGAAAGAGAACTAGAAAAGCATTTGCATTTAATAGCGTGGCAGCACATTTGAAACTTTAGTGTCTCGGTTTTTGCCAGGTTTCAGGGTGACTTTGCAGGACTGCAAATGAATATATATCCGAAAGTGCTCCCAACGAGGATAAAGAGGAGACAGCAACAGATTTAATTGTCTTCGTGGGGTCAAATGCCTGTCCTTGTTCTGCAATCATGTTAAAGTTCACTTCTTTCCGCAGCTGACCCTAAAAACAACACGGCCCCTTGGGTGCAGATTCCTTTTCAGGCAGATTTATGGAGCCATTATGTTGGACAGAAAAGACCTCAGTAGGTGACTGACAAGGCAGAGACTCCTCGCTGTGCCTGCCATTATAACTCTCACTTATAGCAGTCTGCTTCACTGAGTGGGCAGTGCGTGATTGGTTTAAAGTCAACTGTGGACGGTAGGGGGAAGGTAAAGCACCACCCAACCCAAAAAAAAAAAGAAAATCAATTGATTGTTTTTTCAGTGACTGAGATGTTAATTTACTGCTATAAAGCCATTATTTTTAATCTACAATATAATTTCAGTAACAAGAGTTTGTTGAGGTGTTTGTCTATTTACTTGTTCCAAGCTAAGAGCTCTTCTACTGGATTTGTATGAATTCATACATATTAAATGCAGTGTTGGCTACATCAGGGAATCAATTACTTATTACATTGAAAAAGTAATTACATTATTTGACTCATTACTCAACAGCATAAAATAGTAGCCACACTGCTTTTGATCCCAAACTAGCATGTAATTCCTGCAGGCTTTATCTTGTTTCTCCAGACAGGCTTTTCACGTCCAAACTGTATAGGTCGGCCAGAAGCGGGGCGTTAATGTAAATTTCTTCCCAGTGCCAGTGCGATAACCAATTTCAGACCACTGCTTTGAGACTGAATGACTTTCCCCATTCACACAGATTACCTTCATCTGTCGGAGGGGGCAACTGTGATTAAGCCAGATTTGTCAGCGTAAATGTTTAGTGCCACAGTAATGGCGGCCGTGCTTAAGAGTGCGACACATAAAATCAGCTGCTGCATTTGTCTGTGTAGTTTCAGCAAACACATGTGAAAAAGCAAAGGGTGAAATGTAACAAAGCACGCAGGCCCATGATACATACTGCTGTATTTACTTGCTTGATGAACAAGAAAAGTAGATTTTCTTCCAAGTAAGGTTAAAGTCAATTAATCCCATCTGATAAATCACTAATTACCATGTGAATTACAACAAATATAGCTGCTTTTAAATTAACTTCAAACTTTTCCAAACCTAAATATTCAAAGTGGGTTCCTCTGTGCTGTGCCTCGTGGATGGTAAACATCAACAACAGTACCTCACCTTCCACCTGACTATGTGCAGTACTTTGTGTGAAAATGGGGTACCACATTGCCTCTCCTCCTCCCACCTGGGGATGGTACGCAGGGGGAGTAAAGAGGTTTCAGCTGAGCAGGCGGCTCCCAGCACCCGGAAAGCAGACTCCTAAATAAATCACGACCGGTTTAAAAATAAACTGTAACTGTAAAATCTTGGGCATGTCTACACTGGTGCTGAAATGACTCATCTCTTTCTTAGGAATACACAGCAGCTCATGGGTAATGCATCTATCGAGGGCAAATCTCCAGGATATCCTCTCGCAGAGGCCTTCGAGTGTTTTTTTAATATGAACGACTTTATCATAACTCATAACAAGCTGAACAAAACACAAGCCTTACGAAAACATCTCTCCATCCAGATATTGTTTTGTTTGTGCTCCTTAAAAAAAAGGAAATTCCTGCAAAGCAGGAAATTAAATGCTGATTAAATGTAAATATTTTAAGGAGATATTTTTTAAATGGCAACAGAAGTAAATGTATCTGTAGGACACAAATCCAGTTTTCCTCCACATTTACACTCTGGAAGGAAAAACAAACACAACCACAGAGAGAAAATGTTCTACTATTTTCTCTCCAATATTACTTTTACCCTGCAGGTAACATTGTTTTCTGTTGGCTCTGAAACCAGCCGAGGCCTCTGTGTCAGTACACAACAGAGGAGACTTTAACCCGGAATACAATAAAAACCTTTATGCATGCTCCAACTTTTAGGTTTGTAATCGAGGACAGCTGCACACTGAAGATTCAGGATCCTGCTGCCTGAAGGCAACCTTTCTCTGAAAGAGACTAATTTGTACAAATTCCACAAAAAAACAGATCTGACTGCTAATCAAGAGCCATTGATTTCACATATCCCTCTCCATTTCCTCTATGCAAATGTGTTTCTTTTAATGATAGCAAACAGCTCAGAGCAAGTTAAAACACATCCATCTGGCACTTTTCCAGCCATTTACAAAAAAGGGTGTTACGAAAATGCTGAGAAGAGATCAGTAAAAACACATAAGCACTGTTTTAAGTTTTATTTTGTTTACTATGTATCTGTTTTGTTAGCTATGCATCTCAAAAACCACTCAACAGAGACCCATTGTTTATTATAATGGAAATAAAAAGGACAAATTTCTAAGCCTTTCATCTAGTTAAATCGACAAACTCCTGAATGCATTTTGGTTATAATCTAGTGCCCAAAAAGGCTGAAATATTAAGAAAGAAAGCAAAACATCCCTTCTAACAATAGCGGTCATCAATTCCTGGGCAAAACATTATCTGTCATCTTGAGTACATCTGACAATAATGTGATAGTCTCTGAGAAGTTGCTGAATTATTGATTCACATGTGTGATCCCAGAGAGATAATAAGAGGATACTGACTTTTCCTGCATGTCTTATTAATTATTCACAGAGTCATCCTTCTATTGATGACTGGCTGTAATGCATCCTGCTGTGGTGTCTCCCCAATGTATTCAAATACACGGTGAGGATGACTTTCAAACAACAAAACAGGAAATTACTGCGTTACAAATTTGGAATTTATTCAAGAGACATCAAACTTACTGCAAAACTGAAAGGAAATAGTCACTTCCCATGACCCCGAAATAACTTATTCAAAGACGGTTCAAACTCTTAGGTCAAAATAAATATGAATCAAAGTTTCCTTTAAACCCAAAAGATATGAAGTGCACAAAACCAGAAAGCACTCAGTGACATTTTCCACTGCACAATACTGCAGATATGTTTTTCCAATTACAGACGATGTTCAAAATGTGCTTTTGGATCCAAAAGTGACGCTGTAGCACAGTATGAAAACTCCTGAGCTATGGATACACTTTAACACTAACCATATCCCTTTGTACATTTACATGCACAGAAAAAAACTTTGTGCTGCAAGAAGACAAAGGCAGAGATTAAGATTTAGGAATTTATATGGTTCACATAGTTCATAACCTTCCCAGTTATACTGCTGAACATGATGTGTTTGATTGAGTGGATGTGCAGAAAGATGTGCGTCTCTAGGCTGAGAGGAATTACAAAATGTGCTGAATTTTTAAAGAGCACTTAAGTGAAAAAACAGTTTCTTGCAGCATAACATGAAGGCCTCGTTGCGAAAACCCTTAAACAATTAGCTGTTACTGCCATGAAAGAATGAGTTAATCCATGTATTTTTAGTGATCTACGCTAATGTGGGTAAGATCACCTGCTCAGTTATAATCAGATACCAGGCTGGGCATTGAATGTGTCCTAATTGGCATTGCATGACCCAAAGCTACCAGGCACATCTCTGTTAATTGTTTAACTGCAGCGCTTTCACCGTTTCTACGATACCATCACGTCCGTGTCTCTGAGTCAAAGGTATTCATTAAAATGCAGAGATGAACTCTGATGTGACCTCCCTCTGTTTTATCTTTAGGGCAGGAACAGTCCCTTGTCTTCCAGTGACATCTATCCCAATGCGCTACACACACACACACGCGCGCGCGCGCGCGCACACACACACACTCAGTGTTGTAACGATGAATGGAGAGCGTGGGGTGACACCACTTTAAGCGAGATCCTAAAGCTTGAATAGACTCTGAGGAATATCCAAACTCCCTTGTACATTTGTGCACATACTGCTCAGCTTTACCACGCAGGAAAGAGCAATTATCATTTCAAACGAGCGAGTGAAGCAGAACTGGCAGAGGAGATAAGTGCTTAAAGGAGAGTGGGGGTCACCTTATTCCCTCTGATACACAGTTGCCCTTGCCTCAAATTATTCAAGCCTGACAGGGAACAGTGGGAGATCGGTTCTTGAAAAATCTGCAAAGCGTCAATAATGAGCGGTGCGTGTCAGTCAGAGTACAGTGTGATAGGAGGCGTAATTTCCCAGAGTCCCACTTGATGACAGCCCTGTTACAGAAACTATGGGAATCTCCGCGCAAGCCACTTAGGAGGAAATCACTTTACCGCATTTAAAAACGATTGCTGCTAGATTACAAACTCACTGGACGACAGATTACACTAATCTTCTTTTGTTTATTATGTGCTTCTTGTTCGAAAAGCCATGCACGTTTTACCCCGATGACCCCTTTAGACGACTAAAGTGCGCTGACCAATCAGGATGTCCTCACTCATCATGAGAGACAAACATTTTTTTATTTTTTTGGGGGGGGAAAAAGAGAGAGACAGAGGAATTTATATTTCCACTTGCTTATGGCTCTACAGCTTGACAGACTGCGATTTAATGATTGTCCAAGGACGTCAGCAAGGAAAGGGAGAGAGAGGAAAAAAAAAGCCATTTGATTTATTGTGACTTTCTCGCTGAGATGCATTAGGAACACTTGTTGCCACCGAAGCCACAGCACAGGACAACATCTCATTTATCTGCTACACCTGTGATGATGATGATGATGATGTCAGTCAAGCCTGTGAACAAACTCTGTGGCGTGACAAAGGAGACCGGAAGATTTGCAGTCATGTAATCGCACAATAGAGGCCTTTGTGAGGTCTGGACCACGCTGTGTTAGCATCACAGTTCATCTGCTAATTACACCATCAAATCCAAAGGCTTGGCTATCCATAGTAGGCTATTCATCTCATGACTTAAACATCCAGTTGGAGGGGGCGCGATTAATCCCCGCAGTTAAACCGATGTGAGGACTCATTTTGTTACTCGACTTGACAAGCAGGGCAATGGGATTTAGAGCCGTATCAGATGACGATATTCGGTTTCTGGCCCCTGCTTCACCTTGTCAGACCAGTGCTGCCGTCGCTCCAACGCGCTCAGGTACGCACGCCGATGACGGAAATGACGAGCCTTGACCATAAAACCGTTGGCATTACTCATCCCGAGTGGAAACATGACACAGTTTGTCTGAGTCGTTTGTCTGGTTCGCCGCCTCAAGGCTGTCGGCTGTTTATTCTCGGCAAACATGTCGACTTCAAAAGGGAACAGCTGAAGCACTTCTGCTTTGTTTACCATCAGGGGCTCTGTCTTTGTCTTTGCGAGCAGTCAACTCCAATAAAGGAAGTAATAAGTCAGCAGCATGGTCCCTACTGGCAACAATCCCACTGATAATAGCTGAGACATGGGAAAGATAAGATTGAATTTATTACACTTCAGGTAAAATCAATCAGGTAAAAAAAAAAAGACAGAGATGGGCAATAATTAGAATGACTGCTAACATGAGTAATTGATTTCCGATTAAAATTAAATGAGAAGACTAAATTAGCCAATCGTTATCAGTAAGGGACTGTGTAAAAATTATTTCGATGGGGCCCATGGCTGAATATAATGTTTCACTTAAAAAAAGATTTTTAAAAACTTCTCAGTGTTATTAATGTGTACTTTGAAACAATGAAAACTCCAATGGAGCTAACAATTATTATTCTCCCACTTTTCTGACAATCATTTCCATACCATCCCTAATATAAATTAGCTTTCTCTGCTGAAGCGTGCCTTAGTCAATACATGCTTGTAGCTTTGGCATCACATAAAACGACCTGGTACCAACAAGTTGGAAATCAAAGGATGGACAGACGGATCGAAGCACTGCATGTACAACTGATGTTGCTCATTATTGTGTTAGGACCGGATGTTTAAAAGTAAGTAAAACTGCAGTAATTCCTTCACTAAATGGCTTTCTTATCTCTTCTCAGCAACACTTTTACTTCACCTGCAAGTGCCTGATAACTTTCCCCTCCTGCCACAATGACAATACAAAGTTCTTTGTTCTTACGGCAGAATAATATGCTTCCATTTTGTAATTTCCATGTAAATACTGAATCTCAAGACTATCTGGGGGCAAAATAAAAACACAATATCTGTATCCATATCACTCCAACTGAAATATAAGATACAATTATCAGCGGAGTCGTGGGGAAAAACATTCCAGGCACACAGAGAGTCTGCTTTCCATTACAAAGTCACAGTTTATCTTTTTCTTCTACATTTCTTTCAAAACAAGAGAGGGAAAATGGGGGAAGACATTAATTTCTCTCTGGAGAGGGACAAGTTACATAAAATATTTCCATTCACAGACAGCCACCTCGGGTGAGGCCCCATCCAAGTCGACGCAGAGGGCACTGGTGTCAAAGTTAAGCACTTGTCAGGCACAGACAGTGACCTGACATAAACCTGCTTTCATAATAAAGCCCGAGCAGGTCTGTATGCGTTAACCAAGCCAGTTTTGCGGGCAGCTCCCAACCAGTTTAACACGTGCATGTCACTTCCCGGCCTTATTATAGGGGTGAGAGGTGAAAAACTATGGGATTGATGTAGAGCTAGTGTAGAAATTGCAATGCTAATCTTTATAGTTTATAGTTTATAGTTGAGATTCTGCTCCTCGCAACCACTGCTTCTCTGCTCAAGTTCAGAAATACTTGCAAATTATTAGACTGTATAATATTGCATTAACCTTTCATAAGGTGACCAAATATAGAAGAGAAATGCTACAAAAGTTACACGAAATGTTGAATCTCCAGTGTAAACACAGCAGAACCCATATTTAATGAATGAAAGTACACTCTCTGTACACACACACACACTCTCGGCGTTGAGTAAATATACAGTATATCTATCAGGACTGGAGTCATTCTGCGGTTGGCAGTGATGCGTACGGACCTGCAGATACAGATTGAGGTCCTGCATGAACGGCGAGGACCAGTCTGATAGGAATGGATGCAAGCGGTGCACATGTTTCGCTATCAAAAACAGATTTGTTTGTGAAAGCAGTGCCAGAGTGGGGCAAAGAGCAAGCACGGGGGGGAGAAGGCAGAAAAGTCTAAATGGATTTCAGGTTCGCCTGCTCGGCCCCCAGAGGGACATCACCTGCTTTCAGAGCCCTCCTCCGGCCCGACATTTAAACCCCCTGCAGGGCCCGGCCAGCCTGTCTGCGGGGTCATGCTGCATATGAATGGCCCAGCGCCTGGCAGACACAGCTACGTGCAGACACAGCACGCAGAGACAGTCAGCAAGCGGGGCAGCAGCCAGGTTTTCCTGAATGCAAATGTGAGCCATTAAACCTTATCGCCCATGTGTAAAAAGGCGAAGTGTGACTTTTCACAGTTTAGGTTGCATTAACGCTACAAGAATTCTTGCACATTCCTCAAACTCAAGCGCCTCCTCTGCCAAATGCTCTGGCTGCAGGAAAACAAAACCTGCATGTGATTTTTTCTTCTTTTCGCACACTGCTCTTTCTCTTTTGTGATGGACAACAAACCCTTTCTGAACTCATCTGCACTAACTCAACTCAGCTGATGAACAGGCAGCACACGGCTGGCTCGCTGCCCGCCCCGTCCTGGGCCCGATCTGGCTTCGGCTTCCCACATCTCGACGACGAACACGCAACTTCCCGTCAGCTTGGGCCGAGCCCTTCCAGTTCCCCCGGACGCTGTATGGGATATCGCTAACCTTTTGGGGAGTTAAGGCAGAAGATTGTCCCCACCCCTCCCTCCCCTGCTCTGCACTTCCCCTCCAGCTCTCGTTGCCACAGCCCCTCCACATGCTGACCATTCCTCTGAAGTTGTTACAGTGGGTGGAGTGTTGGGTGGAGTCTGCCTTGTTTGTTTTGAGTGTTTGAATGTGTGTGCGATGGTGTGGGTGGGGGTCTGCGTGTGGATGTGCCGCATGTGTTTTTTTTAAACAGAGAAAGAGGACGGGGAGGGGAGCAGGCAAGATGCTTCTGCAAGCGCTTCCAGAGAAAAAGGTCTGTTTGAAAGAGCCGGAGAGCATCAGAGTTATTAGTGCCACTGATACAGTATCACCACACAGTGGTAAGAGGGGCAGAGGAGCAGCAGAGGCCAAAAAAGGGGGAAAAAATGCTCCACCGTCCGACTCCAAAAAAGCACATCAGCACCATCTAAACACTGAACCATACTGTAACCACTGTAACCCCCATTTTCGGATCAGTCCAGGATAAAAAGTTCACATTTTATAAGCATGTTCTCCTCACTGAAGACAACAACAAAAAAGCTTTATCCACTTTATGCAGAGTGACATGGGAGGCACACGTTCAACAAAATGCCAGCGGAGGTGAGACGGGGCGGCTGTGTGGAGGAGGAAAACAAGCAAGGTGTCATTAAGCAAGTGCAAAGTCGGACAGGAGCGATTCCAAGAAGCTCCACACGGTGTTAACAGGCCTGTGTGATCCATCAGGGCTCAGCAGCAGCAGCAGCCAGTGTTTCTCTTTTCAGGCTGGGAAAAAAATGAAGCAGAGCCAGTGCAACAGAAGTAAGTGTGTGTGTGTGTGTGTGTGTGTGTGTGTGTGTTGTTTGTTGTGTCTTTGAGCTGAATGGATGCAGAGAGCAGCTGTTTACCCACATGGGCAAACAGAAAAACAGAGGGGCCAGTCCATCAGCCCCCCCCCCCAAAAAAAACACACACACACACACACACAAACTATACTGGTTTTACAGTGCTGCTAAAGCTGCAGCTGAATCGGTGTAGATGCAGATAGATGAATGATTTTTTTAAAACACCTCCAGTCCAATTTAACCCCGAAAAAACCTTCATGTACGCACGAAGCTGCGTTAAATCTCCTCAGCTGAACACTTGAAATGAACATTTACACCACACAGCAGAGAACCACACACTCTTACTCTCACACAAACACAGAGCTGTGCTGGCTTTAGACTCATCTCTGAGGGGTTTTAACCTGAAAGGCAAAGAGGAGACACAAACGGAGCTTACCACCAGGAGCTGCGGCGCAAACCAAAACTCTCTCTCTCAATTTCTTCTCTCTTTCTTTCTTCCTTTCTCTCTCAGCTCGGGGTTTTGCCGTTGAAAAGTGTCCACACACGCTCTCAAACACCGTGTAAACCCGCACACGTCGCTCCGGTCTCGCTGTGTCCGCGCACTGAGCTGCATCCTGCGCTGCAAGCGGACAAACTTTAGCTCCGCCCACCGCACACGCTGCCCGTCTGCATACACACACACACACTCACACACACAAACTCCGCAAGTCCACTGCCGCGACTAAATATCTGAGTATGTATCGGATGAAATGTCTGAAGTGTTCGTGCACGATGCTTAATCGGGTCAAAACACACACACATGTATTTTTCATGGATTGGAGACTCCTGTGTCATTTGACAAAGTTCTGACTGGAGACGCCTGAATTATTGATGTAAACATGGCGAGGCCTGTTTATGGACATTTGTCAAACTGCTAACATGGAAAAGAAGTATGTGGTATTTCTTTTATTTTTTGTTTGTTTTGGTTTTCATTTATTTATGGCAGCATAGTTGTTTCACAGCGTTTAAAAGACTATAAAAATGCCTCAAATTGCTGCGGAGTCACTGATGTCCCCCATTAAAAGCTTGAATTTGCCCACAAGTTGTAATAAACTCTGCGAAGGACAGATCTGCTGTGCCTACACATGATCTGCACAGTAATCTGTCAGCATGGACTGATTCAAACTCATCATTGGAAACATGTTCTGAAGTATCAGATGTGTTTTCAGCTTAAGAGGAGAGACTCAAATCTCACAGCATCTTCTCTCTGAATCTGACGGTGACAGATTTCTTCTCTGAGAGAAAGTTTTCCTGCTCTGTTGTCTCGGGTATCAGAGTTCCTGTTTCTCTCTTCTCAGGGCTGCTCCGCAGCCGTCAGACAATGAATGACAACTGAGAGCGTCCACCACAAAGAGACTTACAGGGGATTATTAACAAAGGCAAAGACCTGAACACAACCAGACTCAGCCGTTCATGTAATCTCCCTTTTTGCCTCCAGACAAGAGTAAAAAGAAATGTTGATTCAAGTCATGTACTTTCTCTTTAAAATGAAAAAAAAAAGGGGGGGGGGGGGGGGCAGTGTGGCTGCAACAGTCCAAATGATCTTTTCTTGACACAAATCAAGTTTCCATGGATAGCACAAAACCACTCCTTACACCCGCAGGGAAGAAGATAGCATTAATAATTAGTCTCCAGCTCCTTGCTTTCAGCTGCATGCGACAATGTGAGAATTTGTCAGATGTTTTGACTGTTTGCACCGAGAAATGTGATGACAGTAACCGGGCCGGGTGCAGAGTGCTTGAGGCTGCATCCTGATAACCCGGTCTGACAGAAGGTTGACACTTCTGGAAATGTTGTCACTCTCTGGCTGGTTTTGCGTGACTGTGCCACAGATAAAGCCAGGGCCAACGCCCTCACCCCACACTGGGAAAATGATGTGGCATGTCAGGGTTAAACTTCTTCTTTATCGCTTGCTGTATCGTTGTTTCTCTCTGCCTACTTGTGGTACTCTCTCTATTGTCTGTCCTCTGATAGACAGACGCCAAATCAAAGTTGCTCTCCTTTATCTGCCAGGCCCCCAGTAATCCCTAAAAATTCAATCAAGGATTACTTCTGAGAAGATTAAAATCAACCCAACTTATGCAGAAGTCATGCTCGCAACAACTCAAAAATCAGTAAAAAAAAACGGTGCAGTCGTCTTTATTACTTTCCTGTTTGCTCTGCAGTGATGTATGATGCAATAATATATCAATGCATTCAGCTCTGAGTCCCCCAACACTGTGACTGAATTCTCCAAAAACAAATGGATTAAAAAACTATGAGTGCAAATGTGCCTCTACCTCACCCTGAAAAAGGAGGAAAAACATGAATGTTCCAAGCTCAAGTGTTCCTAAACCGAAGGTGAAGTAACAGGATGCCGCTTTGGGTGAAACACTTTGATAAGAAAGAAATGGCCTCCTGGTAATGAACACACTGGGGTTTTATTTGGTGCATTTTACACTTTGATGAAATTATTTCTGACTTTGAAAAGAATAATCATCAATCAGGGCAGTGGTTAAATCCTGAAGGTTGCACTTCACAAACGCTCAGTTGTTGACTACATCACCCTTAATCTGCTGCTGCGCTCGAATAATATCCCTTTGTTGTGGCACGCGAACGCACTGGGGAGCATAAAGAAGCCATTCATATTAAGGTCACGGCCACCCGCTGAGCTTTTATTGGGGTTAAGTATATGACAGACTCTTTCACTAATACACCAGATTTGGAGACTCACCTACATTTTTGGTGAATTTATCCACCCAGCAAGCTTTTTAGAGTTAACAGCTCACAGCAGAGCCAAGCTTACGTCAATGAGATCAACTAAGTGGGCTCAAATGCGCTCTTAGTTTCGATTGTGAAGCTTTAAAAATGACCACAAGAGTCATTTTTAACCATGCTAGCAGTGTAGCTTCATGGATGAGGCCTTGTTGGCCCAGACTGAAATACCTCAACAAGTATTGGATGGATGGTTGAAATGCAACAAGGTCAAACTCATGACACCTTCAGTACAAGGTGTGTGCCCCCTGACCAGTGAGCCCCACCCCTGCAGGCTGTGATGAAGTCAGAGCAGGGGCCTCCTGCTGAGCTAACAACACGATGACTCATCTCCGTGTCCTCACCTTGTCCCGCTCTGACAGTCCCCAAAATGTCTCCACATCTCACTCACCCTCACCCTCTCTCTCTCTCTCTCTCTCTGCACAGGAGACCTTCTCTCTTCACACCAATGATTCATGACTGTTCAACTGATGCAGCACTCTGCTCCGAAAGTGTCCCATTTGCTTCCTCTATAAATGATCCGCAGTCGGGTTGTTTTGACATGCTGGTCGTATATCAGGGAAAGGAATGACTTGCTGTTTTGATGCCCTTAAATCAGACTGTTGGTGCTGTTGGCTCTGACCATATGTTTATTGTGCATTTGGGTAATGGACATAAACTAATGTTTCTAGGACCAGTCAGTAACTTTTATGCACAAACCATCATCATATTTTTCTTTTTGCATGCACTCCTGTTGACCATCTGTGTAACTACATCATCAAAGTTCACTCTGTAATCACAATTATACATCAAATGAAAGAAAGGCTATTTGCTAGATTCCATCATTCTTCCAATGAACAATGTTTGATGTTTGACCCAGATATTTTACTGTGTTATTTCACAAACCCCCACCAGTCAAGCAGATAGTTGGAGGTGAAGAACCTTCATTTTTGTGCTCACAGCAACAAAACATGATGTTTCCAGCAGTTTTGTGTGGCAGATTTAGGCACAGTGGTGTTGTGAGCTGAATGCTAACACACACTATAACATCATTTTGTCAAAAGGCTAACATGCTTAGGAGTTGTAACTTTTATCAGCGCTGTCTCCCAGATGCACACTACATACTGACGAACGCAGGTTTTTAGTGTGTTCATGCTGTAAAAGTGACAAAGTGTACTCAAAGCAGACACTATGCAGTGTGTTTTTGAGTGAGCTGTTGATGCACACTATTCTCCCACAATGCAATTCACAGGGGAAATGGGGGAGCAGCTTGCAGCTGAAAAAATTTAAATAAATTGTGGGTGGTGATGAAACAGCTCCAAAAAAATTCTTGGGAAACAGGAAAATAAGTATGAAGAAAAACATTTTAATGTGAAGTTTAATTTGCAGTGACGTTCCAAAGCTTCAGTTTGATTGACATCTGACATCACACATATCGCAGTGTTATTGGCTTAAACAGTGTGCTTTTTATTATTATTGTATGAAATAAGTATGGAGTAGAGATTTGGGACACAGACGAGGCTGATGGAAATGTCATTAATACTGGAGGTTGTTTTGGGCAAGTTGCAATTTTGACCCAATGAGGGGAGTTTATGGAAAGTCAGAGGATCACCAAAGTCATCACATTTCATCCTACAGGAACCACGAATGTCTGTACCAATCAATCCATCCAACAGTTCTTTAGATATTTCTTTACTTTGGGTTACTGACCAAACAAGTACAAGTAGGACAAACTGAAATTTTGACCCACAAGAAGAATTGATCGATTTATCTGGAGAGTGACTAAACTGTCTGCAAACACGAATGTCTGTACAAAATTTCAATCCATCCAATAGTTTCTGAGATATTTAAGTCTGGACCAAAGCGCTGGTCTGGCTGACTGACAGGCCGACACTGACATCCCTGTAGAGCACAGATATAAAAACCACAACTGAAACAATGACCTGGTTACTCCGGACAATCCGCATGACTCAGTTTTCACTGGAGCTGCTTTCTACCAAGCAAGCGTCCACACAGACGCTGTGATCAGTGGATTTTTCAGAAAGGCATGTTTCTTGTGAATTTTCGGTTTCTTTTCTAGTGCTGTGACTTCACCTCCATACTGCGGTCAAGGCATAAATCTCAGAGACAAACATCCCAGAATCGGATCTCATAAAACCACAAGTAAAAACACAGCTAGATAGCAGTTGAGGCAAATGAAAAAATATTTCTTTTTTTTGTAATGTGGGTGAACCGGCCCCGTAAGAAACCAGGGAAACGTCCAGTGTGACCAAACAGCATCAGCGAGAAAGAGAGGAGCCCACTCTGTGACCACAGATGGCAGCTCATGTCCATATCAAAGACAAGAGAGGTGGCTTTCCTTGTTTTTACCACTTCCATCCTCCCCTGCTGCCTCTCTCTCTCTCTCTTTCTGATGCACACACACGTCAGAAGTAGGCCTGTGTTTATAGTGACAGGAAAAATAATCAAATCATGTTATCGACTTTAATTGGCTCTTACTTTCATTCCTGACATGTTCAATCATCCAGAGTGAGTTTTTAGGGCTTTTTGGTCCCCTCCTCTATAATTAAAGCTTAGAGGTTTACCAGCTAACTTGTCAATCCCACTCATGATAGAAAAATAGTGTGAGAGTTGAAAACTGGATGATGGAAGCTGCCGATGAAAAGTCTTGTTTTTACCTTCAAGGCTCTGCGGCGTGTTGTAGCTCATGTTGTGACCAATCTTTCATTTTAGTTTGATTTTTCCTGCAGGGTCGCCTGTCTGGTAAAACCTCACAAAAGAAAAATCTTGAATTAATCTAAAGATGCAGCAGGACAGAGGGATGCTAGTTTCCTATCTTTTGGATTAGCTTCACAGCATCCCTGCTCCACAGACCAGTAAACAGTAAAGTTACAGGTGAGAAAAAAAAGGCACACACGCACAAACAACGAAACACACATGACTGAACAATGAAAAGCAAATAGAAAATCAGATAAAGTGATTCTGACATGTGACATAGATTATGAAATGGACTTGTACCCTTGATGCCACATGCGCAGATTGGAGTAAGCCTTGCCTCTTTATCTCCCATAACGAGTAAGAGCCAATACCTGCCGCCTGACAGCTCCTATACACACACCAGGGGACGGGATGACACGTGGCATTAATATGAATCTATAGGATGTTATGAGATTAATGCACATTAATGTTATCTGCTTTTCCCCTGAGAGCTTGAGGGAAATGACGAGAGTGACAGCCTGTGTGGTTTAAATGAAGACGCCCCTGTGAGTGTGTTTGCTCAACACATAGATTTTCATTGTCTGGCTCTTTCTTCTCGGTTTTGAAGTGTCTGCGGATGCCGCAGTAGGAGGGCATAGGTGAAGGTCCTGCACAGCTGCACAGCGGGATGGGGGAGGGCTGTGGAAGAAAGCCTCCAGGCACTGGGAATAGAATTAATGAGTTTCTGATTTTTTTAATGAATTTTTCAGTGCAAATAACTTTATTAATCCTGACTGAATACAGCACAGCATTAAAGGGGAATATCATTAAATGTGTGAAAGTGCCTGTGTGTTTCTCAGGGTCTAATGGCAGGTTTATCCATTAAGTTTAGTTTGTGATCCACTCTTGAAATTAAAGAGCAGGACACCTAAACTCTGAGCTGCTCCACTTCCAGTAAAACTCTGCAGAGGTTTGAGGAATGTTTGGAAGAAAACAGCTCATTGAAAAAAAAGGGATGAAATTTCTGTCAGCTGCTTGGATAGCAATGCATGATACTAGTAGTCCACATTTTTAAGCCATTATGGAGGTGTTTTAATTGTGGTAATACCCCAAGTTAGAAATGCAGACACGAAATGTTAAACAAGGATCATCCGTATTATTTTGCCCTCAAGCTTCTGTGTTTAGTCTCTGGTCAGTCACTGTGCAGTACCTGGTATCTTCATGCTCTAAGCTTTGTGCACTTGCAGACACAAAGCTCTTCACTTTGGGAGTATTTATTGTTTTTTTGTTATCATTGCACAAATTAAGCCAATTACTCTATGTTTTTTAGCTCAGCATCTTTTCCTGATAAGGTTTTGTGCATGACATTTGGTGGACAGTTGTTGGTGAAGGAACATTTCAGTGTTTTCGGGTCGAAGAATCACAGCTGTCCTGGGTCGGATTTTTCCATAAGTAAGCCCCACACCGTCACATTTTATTCTTAGGAATACTTGTGGTGTCTCTGTTTATAGCCAGTGGGGAAAAAAACAACACACACAATCTTTGATGAAAAAAAGAAAATAACATCTGACAGCGCTCATGAAGCCTGTATACAGACAAACTTGCATGCACACAGTCAGTGCAATAAAAGTATGCTGAAGTCCTCAAGAAGGGTAAGAGGCATGTGAATCTTTTTCTAAGCTGTATTCAGGATCCAAATTGGTTACACAGTTGGCAGAGTCGATGAAATATTGATTGTATTGACCCTTTTGCTTTCACTATTCTACCTTGAGCGAGTTCAAATATTCATATTCCCTTCAGCTGATTGGTCTGACGTCAATACGCCCAGCGAGGGGAAGGTACAAAATGAAAGGCTTCTGTCAGCATGAAATTGAAGCTCCTCTAATGTACCAACAGCACAAGTCCTGCATCTTCAACTTCTCTTTACAGGAAGCTCCAGCCTCTGAATTTGTGACAAAACAGATGAGACTCCTCATAATCAGAGATTGATCGAATAACAGAAGAAGCGCTTCAGGGAGAATATTTACATTTACATTTTCTGCCGGGTTCACAAAGCTCAGCAGATGACTGCAAAATAAGCTCCTGGTCTTACTTTGAAAAGGCTCCGAGGCAGCAGGGAGACGCAATGTCTGTCGTCAGTTGTGACAGGGTTCAAACAGTGACAAATCAATAAACTATCTCAGTATGACCATAACCTTTTAAGTGCCCAAATAATGCTTTAACAGCCAATAGCAGCAGACTATGTTGTTGCACTTCCTCACTGCCTGTTGGTTTATGTGTTTGTTGTCGGACCACCATCCTAATTACTTTCCATTTATGCCTACAGAGAGTATGTCTGAGTTAAACAGCCTCGAGGAAGAGCTGTTTCATGTGCTAATCATCGATTAAAAAATCCACCAACATATTTGCACACACTGCTCCATTAAGGGGCTGCGGAGAATGTGAACAAGGCCAGCTGACTTCCAAAATATCTGTGTGGGATTCCTCCTTTCTGTGTGGTTATAGCTGCAATCATTGATAATAATGAGGCAGTTGAAGAGCATAGCAAAGCTAATTTGTTTGTTGGTTAATTGAAGAATGGCATGCAGATTATCTAGCGTGGAAAATATATTGTTTGGTTTGCCGCCAGTGCGCTGGTGGCATTTGATGGATGACACTTCCTTCCAGATTTACGAGATATTTATTTGAATTATGGATCCCACCAATACACTCATTATATAAACAGGATGGGGAAGCTTAAAAATGAACCATTTTTAGGCATTTGTACCGAAATGGAAAAAACAGTGAATCGTGTCTGGCCTTTTGTCAACTCCATGTGATATAGAAATGGAAAAAACATCTGGATGAATTAGTTATGAGGGTGTCCACATGTGAAATAGACCAACCATGATAAAATATTAACATTTCAACACACTGGTTGTAAAAAGGTGAGGTTGCAGAGCAAAATGCGATTTGGTCAACCTCGGGCCGGAAAGGAAAACGCACCAGTGACTTCCTTCCTCAGTTCCATTATCATAATGTGTCATTTAGCAGTCAAAAGCCGTGGCAATAATAGAATTACTTTTCCTATTAGACTCGATGTCATTGAGCCTCACAGTGAAAGTGCCCAGTGCACATAATGGGGAAGGAGAAGACAGAGGGAGCATCGCAAGTGTCCAAATGTCACAGACGCACAAGTTCACGCCACACGCACACACCCTGTTTTGTCAGGGACACAACAGCAACAATCTATACATACAGAATGAGACTAGTATATCATTACAATATCATTAGTGAGCAGCAAGAAGAAACTAAAGCATCACAGGAACTTAATGCAGAAGCAGCCTCGGTTTACATTCATGTGATTCAGCATCCCTGGGTTGTCTCAGAGCAAGGTGACTGACCTTTCTCTGACAAGAGGAAACCAGATAACACCCCACAGGCATGTTAAGGCTTCATAATTCAGGCTGCACACCACGTATGCATACAAACAGGTCTCTGACCTCACTGTAAGGACACACACACACACACACACGTGCACCTCACCACAGCTGCAAGCACCTTACTAGGACACAGACACACAATGAGACCCTGACTGAATGCAACCTCTTGCCTCGAAGACCGGTGTCTGTAGTAACTGAGCAGCCTCACACCACTCCGTCACTCCAAAGCACAAACTCAGCTGCGAGCCTCTCCTCCCAGGCTGCAGTGGCAGCAAAGCCTCCCGGTGTCTGTCCGCCACTCTCTGCAGGAGGAAAAAAAACCCAACGTCCTCTCATCCTTTTGTCTTATTGCGAACCACAGTCGCCTGCTGTCACGAGAGAAAGAAGGGACTCACCGTGTTTCCCCCCCCCCCCCACGGCGGAGGACGGGAGCCAGGTGGAGCGAGCAGAGGCTGCAGCGGCGGAGGAATCCCCCTGATAGTGTGTGTGTAAGAGTGTGTGTGAGAGAGGGAGCGTGTGTGAGTGTGTGAGAGAGAGAGAGTGTGAGTGTGTGCGTGCAAGTGTGTGTGAGTGAGTGTGTGTGTGTGTGTGTGTGTAAGTGTGAGTGTGCTGGGGAGTCAGAGCTGATCCAGCAGATGCAGGCGGGAGCCACCAGTAGACTGAGGAGAAGGAGAGGCGAGAGAGGAGTGTGTGTGAGACGGAGGGAGGGAGAGACAGCAGAGGAGGGGTCTGATAGCATTACATCATGGACTAGGGAATGGGGAGGTTTGCAGGGGGTGGGCTACGGGTGGGGGAAGGTGTGTGTGTGTGTGTTTGTGTGTGTGTGTGTGTGTGTGTTTGTGTCTGCATCACCATCACTGTATATTTTCTCTCTGCAGCGGACCACAGGATGATTAAAGATTGTGTCCATGCTGCATACAGCGCGGTGTCGTCACAGCGCCTGCACCTGTGTGTGTGTGTGTGTTTATGTCTGTGTGCGCGCGCGTGCGTGTGTGGGTGTGTACATACGAGCAGAGCATAAACAGTAATCACGAAAGGTATCATAATGGAGGCACATTTCAACATAGATTATGAACTCAAACCCCTCCTGGTAACTATAAATAAGTATTCTCACTGCTTTCATGTGCAGATGCATTCCAGATGCTGATGTGCCTTTTCATTTTTTTCTTTCTTCTTCATCTTCTTCTGCACGGATGTCATAAGAGTTTGCTGCAGATGGACATTAAAAGAATAAAAAAAAGAAAAGCCATCTCAATCCCGCCCCTTTCCACCACAGGACACACACTCAGAGCTACCGGCTAATGGCTCCCTTGTCACTTTTAAAAAGCACTGATGGACGCCCTGTTAGGAAGTCACTGACATTTCAGGTGAGTGATTCCAAACACTTTCTGCGGGCTTTGACAGAGCACGTCTCTAAAAGGGGGGGGGGGGGGGGGGGGAAAAAAACCCCCCCCACGCCCTTTTTTCCCCTTCCCTCCTTTCTTTTTTCTCCCCCCCCCCAAACGAAACCGCCCCCTTTCTTTTTGGAAGGGGAAAAGGGT
>JBAJHX010000001.1:18766900-18805018 GCA_037176925.1 Amniataba percoides
CCCCCCCCCCCCCCCCCCCCCCCCCCCCCCCCCCCCCCCCCCCCCCCCCCCCCCCCCCCCCCCCCCCCCAAAAAAAATACACACAGGCACTTTTTTCCCCTCTCTCTCTCTCTCTTTTTTATCATACCCTACAGCAGCAGCCATCACCTGTCTCTGTGCAGCCTGCCATCCCTAAAAAGGAACAGAGAGGCAGGAGGAGGGAAAGAGCGAGCGAGCGGGAAGGGCGTTAGCGGGAAAATGACAGCTCAGGGTCATCCTCGCACCTCTGCTCTGTCTGTCTCCACCAATCTGGCAGCAGACAGGCAGAAAACGAGATAAGAGGGGTGCAGGTGACGGGAACATGCAGATAAGGAAGTCTTCCCTCACAGCTCTCTTCATTAATTTTCATAAGTTATGCCTGTGCTCAGCCCCTGCAGGCCTCGTGTGACTTGTAGCGTGTTCTGGCGTTGACACGACGTGGGTACAGCCTGCGGGGATGGTTGGTGGACCGATGGAAAGCTCAGCTCAGGGGCGAAGGACAACGTGGACTGAGTATACAGGGCCCTCGTGTCAGGAGGGCCCACAGAGATACTAGCCTAAACTAGAGATACACATTTTGGTGCTAAACTGCGAGGCGAGCCACCCGCTAAGTTGCTAGGAGTCGCTGCAGGTCAGTGCTATAGCTGCTGGAGGTTGTCTCTATTTTCTCTTTACATCCTCAGTAAATTTAGTCACTGATGCACCATCATTTCACTCCATGCAAATGCTTCAAGGAGTGTAAATAAAACCCTCCAAGCTAACAAGCTTGCTAACGGCGAGTTAGCAAATTCTTTGGCTCCTCAGTTGAGTTGTGTCACTAACGGGACAGTTCGCACAGTTTATTGAAAATACATGTTTGGCTACTGTCTCATAACTGTCTGTAAACCATGTCTGTTTGTAGGGGCCATTTTCAAATAAAAGTGAACGGTGCTAAACAGCGAGCATGGCTTCCTCCTTTATGGACTCTCCATCACCATCAAAGGTCAGCTTAGTCAATTATTTTGCCGTCACCGCTGTGATCATTTGCTTCCTCTGATTACGGTCAAGGATTCGACTGGTTTCATCGCAGCATCTCACCGCTGAAAATCCTGTTGTGCCCAGACTTTTAGAGATTTCTAACCAAAGACGAGCCCTTTACGTGTGATACTAACTACGGGAGCGGCAGCAGGGCTTTTGTTTGAGAGATAACAAGCGCCATGATTCAGCAGTGACATGGGTTAATGCAACACTAATGCAGTTATTATACCTTAAAGTAGAGGGGGAAGTCTCAGCGGGGGAAACAAACAAACAAAAAAAAAGCGTTCAGCTCAGTTGGAGTGATTGATGATTGTTCTCAGTTTACAGTATTTCTTGCACGTTTGCTGTTATGCCAGCTTTCAGAAGCACTGCCACTCGAGATTCACCTGCCAATATCATTTTATGAGATATTGGATATTTTCACACACACACACCTAATGATTCTCGCTGCTGTTTCAAGTTGAGGCAGATTTGAGTCACGATCAGTAACTGGCTAAAGAAAGGCCTCCTTTTATGTCTTTTTCCTCTCATCTCCCACATAGGAAATGCTGACTGTGAATGCTCCATCCATCTTCTGGTGGGCTGTCAAAGATCAGCAAAGTGCCTCATTTTAACTAATTTTGGCCAATGCGGGGGGAATAGTAGCAAAGAGAAGTTCACCATTACGTGTTTGTTCAGAGGTTTTTAACTCAACTCATCGCAGCTTTCCTTTGAATTCCTGCAGCATTTCTTACATCGGTTACACTGACATGTTCAAGAGTATGGCGCTAATTATATATGTTTCACTTCTTCTTTTGTAACCTTTTCTAAATAGGTTTGACCTTTTATTTGTCACAAGCCATTAGAGATCCTCTTGACTCGCTAAATGAAATGTGACAAAGGCTAATGGACCTGTGCCCACATGTGAGTGGATGTGAATCATTTTGTCTACATGTTGCTCGTCCCACATACTTCCTGGACTAGTGCCTGTGTATTGCAGAAAGACCGAAAGTGACATTAATTCATTATAAATGAGTAAACTCATGCATTGGATCCAGATAAGATTAGGGGTAAAACGATGCAACCCGTTGTGAAATCTGTGTTTATCAGTGTGAGGATCGCTGGTGTGAACATGCAAGAGTCAGGAGTGTTCGATGTTTAGTGTCTAAAAGCGCAGAGCATTTCAGGCCTCGAACGCTTCACATGAAAGCACCCTGAAGCTGTTTACATTAATGCTGATATCTTGCCCATTCTGGCCAGCTTGTTATGCGCAAGTTCCAGTGAAGCTGTATCTTCCTGGTCTTACAAAAACAAAACCATGCCCTGTTGGGAGGGGGCCACATCTAAAGTCAACATGGTGGCAGGGTTCCCAGGCTCTGGAAGCTAAGCACCAATTAAGACCGCTGACATGAGAATGGCGGGCCAAACTGCGATGGATGGTCTCTCAGCGTGGCAGTGTGTGCACATTCAGTGTTCCTCGGGCTGTATTAGATTTGCTGTATGCCACCACGTTGCTTAACTTGTGATTTAATTAACATTTATGGATTTTTTTTTTTGCTGTGGTAATTCCGTTAAACAATAAAGCAGTTAATGTGAGAGGAGTTTATATCATGCAGTTATTAAAATAAACAGTGTGTGCAGATAATTACTGCGCTGATAGTCCTTTTTCACAGCAGATATTGTCATAGTAGAAAAAGCACAGGTGTTACTAATAACATTACGGGTGGCTCAGTTCTTCTCGGTAAGCTGTGACAGTGAGCCGGCATTCACGGTCCCAAGACCCTGAAGCCGAGGCAGCTAAATGGGATGCAGACTTCATTCATTTTAGTATTAAGTGTGTGTCAGTCTAGGTGTGCACACTATTTAAGGCAATTTGTGGCTTTTTTTGTTTCTGTATTTGATAGTTGAAAGTGAAAATACAGTCAAACAGTCACATATTTCTGATCTTCATTTATACACCGAATTCTATGTAAATATGTTCACGTTTATATATGGGATGCAGACAGAACAACACTTACACTTACGATAATCCATGATTCATGCTCATCCACGCTGCGAACAGACGCGGCCGCCTATATGAAACAGATATATATTCACCAGTTACTTTTTTGATAAATGAGATGATCAAGTGGAAGGGATAGACATGTAAATTCTTGGAAGATGTTTTTTTTTTTATTTAACTTTGTCATGAATGAGCTGAACACAAGTGTGTCTTCAGATCATGTATCCAATAAAGCAGACATGAGAAACAGATCAAAGCACCCATTCACCCTGGTCTGGATACCGGAAAATGCTCTGTGTCTGCCTCTGAGGTACCTTCCCTGATATTGGACTCCTCAATTTCAGACACTGCCTAACCAGCACTATTTATAATTTAATTCAGTTTGGTTTGAAAAAAAAATTCTCCCTTTTCCCCGTCAAATGGGAGTGTGGAGTATCTTAATGCACAAAGGTGTCCCCTGGCGTCTCCAGTTATCCCTATCAGCCCAGACCCCCTCTTCCTTCACCACCATGCCTGCACTGTTCCCTGTTGCCTTGGCAACCCTACGGCCAGGCCTCCCTCTCTCTCTCTCGACACACAGGGACGTCTGTTCTTGCCCCCAAGCAGCTGAAGAAGGACTCACTAAGGTTGTGCAGAGAAAAAGGTACATGCTTGTCCTTTTCTTCTCTCCCCAATGAGACACTTGCATGACCGCAAACAGGAGGGAAAAAAAAAGCTCCAATCACCCTGAATAAACCTGCACACACACACAAAAAAGCTGCACCTCATATATGTAGCTTTATTCTGAAAACCAGGAAGTAAAGGTCAAATGCTGTTGAGGCTCCACACCCCTGAGTTTTTGGTTAAAAAGATGCAATCTGTTCCAGCTGAGAGGGAGTGTCGAACAGGAGCATGATGATGTGCTGTGTCACTTTGAGAACAGATTAGTGTCCATTACGATGAAGCCTGAGCACAGACATTGTGTCTCTGTTGCTTTCATCCGTCCTCCTGTCCATTCAGCTAACGCTCGTTGTGCAGGGTGCAAAGGTCCAGCTGTAAATAGTTCAATATTTTAGGATAGTAGCTTATCTGCCTCCTCAATTGATGCCACTCACGTGTGTGCGTTCAACAACGCAGGTAGAGCCAGGAGGAAAGCAAAAAGCAAAAAGAAGAGAAGAGAAGAGAAGAGAAAACAGCTAGCCTGTCTTCTTTAAGCAATGTATAACGTCTATCTATCTATGATGTAGAAGTCTTTATGCTAAGCTAGGCTAACTGCTTAATGGGCTCCAGTGACGGCTGCCCCCGCGGCAACAACAGCAGACAATTAGTCATGTCATTTCCACTCACCCTCACTTTCACTTTAATTATTTTATTTTATCTATTTATTTATTTATTTTTACCATTTTATTAATTTTGGTTGATGCTCAGTTACATGCAATATTCATACAATTAAGCAACCAATGGGGTTTTATTTTATATCTGGTTTATCAGCATTTCTTTACATTCATTATTTTTAAATGAAACCTGCATATTTAATTAATGTCATTTGGCACATTTAGCAGTCTTATCTTTGGGCTGAACTGATATAAATGTCTTCCACCATGTAAAAGACTGACATATGTGGTATGTCATTTGTCATGACTGCCAAAATCGACACAAATAAAAACTTTCCCTAAGCTGCTTTAAGTAACTTTAATATAGTTGCTTTGTTTATTTGCAGTAGGAGCAAACTGTATATCTGGTGTTTTATTTGTAGTTAATATTGTAATCTTGTTTTGTCCATCCCTCATGTCTTGTTCATGACCAGCAAGTATACACTTATTATACATATATATATATATATATATATATAAAATACTTAATACTGCTCAGTATTTTATTTCAGTAAATTGTTTGGGTAAATAAAAAAACACCTTTAGTAAGTTAAGTGGTGTCAAATGCTCCCCTCTGTGAAGATATCCAGCAAACAGATTATTTAGCATAACTGGGCTGTAGATTCTGGGAAATGCCAAAACTGTCCAGCTGGCTGAATTGTTTCCTCCTCCAAGAGACTCTAGAAAATACCAGCACAGATTGCTTTGTCTGACACCGTGTGCAAAGAAACAATGTAGGTTTCTGAGAGCTGCAACACCAAAACACTGAGTCAGGAGATAAATACATGCAAGGATGACGAGTGTAGGGCAGTCATTTTCACTCATGTCCCATTTCTCCATAACATCAACACCATGCAGTGCAATATGTACGGACCGAGGGGGCCTTTTCCCATGCTCTGCTCCGAGTGATTTAATGAAGTGTCAAGAGAATGGTTATCACTTTGTCTCCTCAGCTGTAATTCATCAGCTTTAATTGCCTGCATTTTGTCTTGAAGGAACTTTTTCTCTTCGATGTGTGTATGTTTTGTCTCTCCTTTGGCCGAACAAAGTGTTCTGTTCTTAACAAGATCTTCCAGTTTAATAGACTCTCTGGTCAAGAGCGTCCCAGAGCTTAGAGGAACAAAGGCCGAGAGAAGCAGGTGCAGCCTGAAGTTCATCCTGTATGCTACTTTATCAGGAACAATACACAAACACTGAGGGGTTTATTCTGGCATGTCACCGGTATTAAACCTGTTCTAAGTTGCAGGTGCTGCTTTGGCATTTATTAGCTTCCATGTGCAGCAAGAGTTGAAAAAAGATGTTTCTATCAGTGACTGATTGTGTGAGAGAGATAGAAAGGAAGAGAAAAACAGGATGTCTCTCGGCCTTAAGCCACCATTTAACCCTGTTTCACGAGGCAGCTGAGGAGAAGAAGAGGGACAAATATGGAGTTTTCTTGGAGAGATCCCTGACTGTGACCGCCCGGGGTGACAGACAGATAGATCTTCTGGGACAGCTTGTTTTGTTGACACTGGCAATAAAGGACACATATCACTCCAGTAACCTAATGAGATAATTACTCAATCATAAATGCAAACAATGACTGAAGTAAAAGCTTTATGAGAACAAGGTAATCTGTCCCCTCCTGACGTCTTTCATCTCCTTCCATCAGCCTGACAGACATTTCTCAAAAACTGAGAACTCCCAAGCTTTGCTAAAAGATGGTTCCTAAAGCGAGCTATAACCCAAACCTTGTATGGGATCCTGACTTCTGAGTCCTACATAATATTATCTGGTTGACTGCCTTTGGCCCACAGATGCACCAATTGCTCTCTCTTATCGGGAGCACAATAGAAAGTGTGATGTCATAGATTATGATTAAAGATAGCTTTGTCAAGTATTCAGTGTCCCTTAATTTAATCCTCCTGTTTAACTGTTCGCTTCAATTTTTCAGATTCATGACTAAATATGCAGTAATCAATTTTGAGAAAAAAAATACTTTGCTATATCAGGTGTTAAATAAAAAAAATCATGTTGATCCCATTAGCTATTAACAATATACCTCTTTGGGAAATATGTTTTCAGAACATTTATAATTTAATTCACCACAATAAGAAACACTAAAGCCTGATATGTATTATTTTACTCTGACACACCTTTCAGTTGGGTGACATGTTTCTTCATTACCATGAACAAGGCCCCGTCCTTTATTTTGAGTCTGTGCTGCCGCTGGAATTACACACCAAAGCACCAAATATGTATTGATCCACTGCAAAAAATAGCCCTCAATGAATAAAGAGTTTATTCCATTTTGAGTAAGATTATCTAAAAACCACACTGGTAAGCACTGTAGTAATATATAATCATGACAGTGTTTTACAATATTCTATTTTGTACAGCTGCGGGTTGTGGCTGAGAGACAGCTGGACAAATGGGACAGACTAACACATGGTTGGTTTTGTTTTTTTCATGAGACATATTGACAATATGAAAAATGTAGAATGACGCCAGTGTTATCCTTTAACTCAGCAGGCCATGTATAAGTCATGAGTGAAAGCCACTGATGAGAGTCAGCCAGCAAACTAGCCAGTCGGTCACCTTGACGGTCGGTCAGCAAAAGCGCCAACTAATTGTACAGTTAGTCAGTCGTTCATTCTGTGTGTCTGCCAGTCAGTCGGTCACACAATCACAGTTTGATTGCAAAGCGACCAGCCAGCCAATTAATCAGCTTGGCAGCCAGTCATCCACAAGACTGATGACATAGTGGGAACATAAGGGAAATGGGAAAAAGCTGACGAAAGGTTTTCCTTCAATGAGGACAAATATTGTCATAGATGTGGAGCACTTTACACAGTTCAGCAGGATTACAGAGAGCAAGAAATGGGCTCACTGCAAATGAGTGACTTGAAGAGCGAATTAATAAATTCACGGCTAAATGAGTCCTGGTATGAAGTCACCCGCTTGGTCAAATTAGCTGGACAACCCAGAGTCGTACTCTGTTGGTACACATTTTACACAACTCCCCCTCTTACAGTGAGATGGGACTATATACAGTATATTATCCAGCCAATTGTAAATGCACCATGAAAACCTCATTGTTCCCCATCAGTGATTGGCTGTCCAGTCTGTCAGGGTCGTGTGCAAATGTCAGCCTGGCCACACTGAGCCTAGTTAAATGTTAAGAGCATTAAACACTCAAGAGCCAAGAAGACCTGTCAGCAGTGGAAGATGTCCATTCACAGCACCATAGGGGAAGGCCCGGCAATTGATTGTCGTATTGTAACTAATGTGACGTCAAGGGGAGCCTGAGGCGGGCGCCCCTGATGCGTCTCAATGGTGTTTTGTATAAGGCCTCATCCAGGCCTGAACACACACACATACAAATATTCTGCCTCTGTCCCACTAAACAGGAAGCACACACGCCAACAGGGGGGAGAGGAAACTCTTTGAGATGTGACAGGGGGAACTATTAGCGCGGTGGATAGGTTACCCATGATGTCAGCCATCTGACGATTCTCATGTTGATGAGGTCAACTTCCTCCTGCCTAAATGGGAACAGATTCTGGCTGCTCTTGGCCTCATACTCCTTTTCAAACAAGGATTTGACTTTATACCAAAGGGTGGAGAGTCAGTTTCACAGCAGCTGTACGTGTTGACATCTGGTGAAAGAGTTTAATTTTTGATGCTTAGTATGATGTCAAAATATAAGGTCCATTTATAATATATTGATTATGACAGCATCAAAGCATATAACTGTTGACATTGTTGACTTTTTCAAAGATGGGCTATATGGGGCAAAAAACAGTTACTAAGCTATTTTGGAAATACTGGAAATACTTCTTTGACTATGGTTTCAAGCACCACCAATAAATTAACTGAGATTCGTGTATCAGCAGCATTAATGTGTGACTGAAATGACATTTTTCCCAGTAACACAGTAGTGTTATGCACTTGTGTTTCCTGAGTTGCAAATAAAATTCCAACAGAACCGTGGTTTGATGCAGTAAATTAAATTCCTTGTCAACATCTATCGGGGCAGATCGTTTTGGTTTGGCTCTTTTCTGTTTCGACTGTCAAAACATGTGAGTGCATGAGGAAGAAATTAAAGTTATACTTGGCAGAGGAGGCTGGATGCTTTAATAAGTAAAAAAAATCACTGCAAAATTGAAGTCGTGCCAGAACATTTGGTGTAAGAGAAAATTAAAGACGCAAAACTTGTAACTAAAAACACAACCATGCCACCTGCTAACAGACTACGGACAACACAACATCACACAACACATCGCAAACACACATTTTCTCATCCGCATGGTGTAAGGTGGGGCTGAAAGCTTGGCGACATGTCGTGCAGGTCTGGTCGGTGAAGTGGTGAAGGTGGGAAGCTAACCGCTGGCAGCTTGGCTAACTCGAGTCAGTCAAAACAGCTTCAAGAGATTCTCCCTGTTTTCTCCCTACTGCTCTGTTTACGACCCCCAGGCATTTTGTTCACCACTGCACACCATTTCATTCAATAAATAGTTACTGAAGAGGGAGAATAAAGCAAAGCAAACATACTTCCTAACAGTCAGTCAGGGTGAAGAAATGAATAATTTGTAACAGATTACTTTTTCTTATTTTTCCACAACACTATTTATCAATGCCAAACTGTGAAACAAGGTTCATCACAGAGACTCTCCGTGACTGTCCTTCCTCCATTTCCCTTGAACAGACAGCAGACTGTGGGGATAGGATGAGGGAGGAAAATGAATTTGGACCAGCAGTGAAATGACATGTGTAGTGGGAATGTGGAGCAGTGTTTTATTTTTCTTTGTCTGGCTCCAGGGACTGAGCACAGCAGTCCGAGAACATTTCTTCCCAGCTGGACGAGAGGATTGTGTCAGTTTTCTAGGAGGCAATTGATTCAGGACTGGTCATGTAGAACAGTAATTCAGTTCACATGCATTGTTGATGTTTGCTTGTCTAGTTCCAGTAAAGCAATCCTGATTCTGCGGTTGGCTTCGTGTTATTGTCAGGGAAACTTGATTGTGTCATGATTGTCTCAACTTTCCAGCTTTTGAACGCTGGATTTTTCCACACAGAGAAGGGGAGGCCACTTTGAAAAATCTGGAATAAACAAGCAAAATATTGGTGTCCTGTTTCATATCAACTGTTGTGAAGACATGAGTCATCTTACATTGTTATTGCGCGTATCCATTGCGTAACATGTGTTTTGATATTTTGGAGCATTGCTGTTTTGTTACAGGACTCATAGTTCAACCCTGTTTTTTGGAGTTAAAAAAGTATAAAGTCATGTTTTAGTGTACTTTAATTGTTCAACTCCCTATACTTGTAACAATATGGCACCACTGTATTCTGCATAATAAATACTTCTGCAGAGAAGGTTATTACATAACAATCAAATGTGGTAAAATAAAGTAAAACATGAAAATCCTCACTGCCTTCTGTAGTGATTTACTTCTGCAGTGTAAACATCATTTGTTTTTTATCAAGGCAAATTCACGATAAATGCAGCAGAACTTTCTTATTCTTTCTACCATGTCAAAATCTGGCACCTGCATTACCCACAATGCAACTCAAACACTGATTATTTGGTAAACTATCTGGGTGTGTTGTGCAGAGATAAGGAGTTGGTCTGGTAAACATCTGTCAAACTTGTTTTCAAACTTGCAGTCTTCAATCCCAACGAATGCTGAATCAAGTGATCGTATCTATGGTTGAACTCACGAAGCGCTCTAAAATGTATTTGATGTGTGAAGTTGGTGGACAAAACATGTTTCAAATGGCTTCTTTGTACAACAATAACTGAAATGCATTAAGTGGAAAAACAAAAAAAAAATCTTAATAGCAGTCACATCTTTGAAAGACTCGGTTTCTCCTCTAGAAGCTCTGCAGATGTCTTTCCAAATGCAGGTTGTCCGTTTGAAGGAAGGATTTTGGTGTAAAACTTTCTGCAGGCATAATGTCTGCCCTAAACCAAAATCCAAGGCCAAACAAACAGAAACGATAGGGCGGCTAAGCCAGTGCTGGGAGTACATGACCTGCTCAACATATTTGCATGAATGTGTTACTGAAGGTGCCGCGGAGCTGAACGTTAGCATAAAGCTTTGAGGTCTGTTGCTGTAGTAGATAAACATATTTATTCAGCCCTTCCTCACCTTTGGCTTCAAGAAAACGCTGATCCATGTGAAGGGAGATGCAGTTTCGCTGGTTTGTGAGGCAGCATAATTGTGCCCATCGAGGCGCCTGCCGCTCCCACACCATCAATAGACAATACAAGGGAAGAACAGATGCAGCTTCTGCAGTACAATGGGCTTTGACAACATGGAATTACAGCCTCTGCAGCTGAAAAGTGGCTTTTTATTCCTGTGCTCCCGGGAATCGCAATAAAGGGTGGGACATATATTGAATAATAGCACTGATTCTCATACAAAGATGCAAGTGGCAAAAAGGAGGCAAAGCTAGCATCTGGACTGATCTGTCACTCCCGAATCTCCTTCCAATCTATACGGAAGAAACAAATGCGTAGAGGAGGAAACTCAGTTGGGAGTGAAAAAAAAACTGGATGTGAGATGATTCATGTAGAGACCAAGGCATGTGATACATCAGCCGTTGGACTCTCCAAAAACCACATAGCCTCTGAGGAGCTTATATTATGTTGTGCAGAGCTGTGTGTTCATGCATGTGGGCCCGCGCTGAGCTCACCGAACAGCTGTGAGGCAGGCTGCAGGTGAAAGATGAGTCAAGTCCTAGGGGGAGACATCAATCATTGATGGACTGACACATCTGAGAAGAAAGACAGAGAGACAGAGACAGAAGGAGAGCCAGCAGAGAGCAGACAACAAACACACTCTTATGCTGTCGAGTTCTGACCTTGTTGAGAGGCAGGAGAGTCATCGCTGCCCAGCCCAGCCCAGCCCAGCCCAGCACACATGAATCCAGTCAGCCCAGAGGGGAAAGAAAGGACATGATGCAATGTATGACGTTGGCTTTGGCAATAAACGCATTGTTTTCCAGAAACATGCGTCATATCCTGTGCTTTAGCGTCATTATGCTAATCAATTTCCAATTATTGGCAAAACTTTTATTTTTTTAGATTGTATGGTGTATGGTGTTACAGGATAAAGATGTGCCAATTTACATGTTTGCTTCTCTCCAGTTTAGATAGATGTTACAGATTATGCTTCACTGACAAAATATTGGAGCAAACAAAAAATTTGTTTGGTTTAAACTTATTTGTTTTTTTGTTTCTGGCTACTTGACAAATGTAAATACAATATTCAGTTGTGCTAGCTCTGTTTTGGTTTGACTAAAATATGTGTCTCTTTAAAGATGAAATACTCTATTATCACTATTATCACCAGCAACCTATCAACATTGCATGACTGATATTTGGGGCTGAGCGGGGTAACAGAGGGATTAACAAAGCTTTTTCTGTGAAAATAAATGTTGCTGGCTGTAAAACCAAAATAATTAGTTGACACAATGAGAATTCTTTTCACATTACATACATATCAGTCCATTGCTAGTACAAAAAATACAGAACATATGTTATAGATATCTATTCTTTATTTATTTATTTGGTAAGACAAATGGAAAAGTACAAACACAACTTGCCTGTGCCAAGTTGAAAAGCATTTTGGTTTTTATACATCCATAGGTCAAAACCTCTTTATGTAACTCTGAGGCTGAGAATAAAACACACATATCTGGACTTGATTTATAGCACAACACAAGTGGAGCGATTTAAGGCAGAGTACACAGTGTTACAGTGCATTTTATCTGTGAGAGCCTGTGAACAATTGCAGTAAAGTGTGTTTCGAGGTGTTGAATTAAAATCACCTGATTCATGAATCATTCGGTGCATGGAAATGGTTCATTTGTCTTCTCAGAGAAACCTGCTATTGGAAAGTCCCTAGAAAGTGCAAGCATGATTATTCAGAGACACACACACACAAAATTACAATGAAAATTTCCCACATAAAAAGAAACATAAATTAAAGTATTAAAGGTTTGGATATCCCACTCTAGACACAAAACCATTAAAATCACATCTCAGCCAAAGTGACATTTAAACCATCTTTGTCCTCACAGCATCAAAAAACTGAACATCACTTTAAAGTGGGAGACTTAAAATGTTTTAATGCACCTTTGAGAGAGGAGAAGAGTCATGACCATCACTGCGCACAATAAAGTCGGGGAGATGTGACCAACGAGGCCAGCAGGAGATACTGCTCTTTAATGAGCACAATTGGTCTTTCAGAGTCTAAGGAAGTCACCGCTAACAGGATGTGCTGAAGCATCATCCCAGGCTTACCCTTTGACCCTCTCCATACTAGATAACCTTTGACTGATGGGATTTAATTGATACATAAAAGCATGTGTGAAACTATCACACAGGAATGTGTCTCAGTGACATGTGAGTCAGTGCACATGTTATGCTTTAATGACATGTAATGGATGTGCCTTCTGTGGATGTGGACTTGTATGATAAAGCCATTCCTTTTTTTGTGAGGATTTTTTTCTGAGAAACTTTTATTTCAAGTCTACTGAGAGGATGAAAAAATAAACTGCAAAATCATTCAGATACGAAAACAGCAAAATAGAAACTCAAGGGAGGAAATTACCAAATTAGAATGTGCAAGATTAAATAAAGCAGCTTTCCAAAGATCTTTGTTTTTCTCCAATAACAGCTGAATGATAAAACGGACAGGTTGCGCAAATTCCTTCAGACACTTGAGATCTCCTGAGTATGAAGTACAGCTGTATCAGTCAGTCCAAAGCCTCATCTCATATTTTTAGCCATGTGGTAAATGTGGCCTCTGTGACACTTCACTTGCCTGCTGCAAGTTCTTACCAGCCTTTCTCCTCCTACTTCTTATGAAACAATCAAGAGCTGGAAACAGACCAGCTCCTCTTCAAGTGGTAAACACTTGTTATCATTTGCTTAACCTTAATGTAACAGGAAGTCTCGATTAAAGGCTCACCAGAATTGCAAAACAAAGTATTTTCCAACTAACCACGCAGAGTGTTGTGGTTTTATATGCTGAGAGTTTGAGATATCTACTGGAAAGACGTGCTGCAACTCAGCACAATGAGTGTGCAGGGAACTTTATTTGTGGTGTTCAAAACATAAAACAACTAATAGTGAAAAACTTTACAGCAACAAGCCTTTCCATGTCCCACTTCCTCTGGACAATCAACAACTTTGAGGTCATGTTGTTGTTGTTGAATCTATTTTCTTACCAAGAAAAATAAGTTTTTCCTTTTATTATGACTTTTTGTATCTGAAAAAATGAACAAAGAGCCACTGATTGGCCATCTATGTAATGTAGCCACAAAAAAACCCAGAGAAAGTCTGCATGTGCAAGCTGTTGGTTTAGAGAAATGGCTCTTCTTTTTCTCTAGTTCAAGCCCTAAACTTACATTTCCTTCTGTTGCATCTTCCCATGAAACAAACAGACATGGAGGCACAGTAAATGTAGTAGCACCCTTTTCACCATATGTTTGACATAATACTGCCAGCCTTACCTTGTGTTTAACGCACATATTCATAATGTTTCTTCATGCTTGCATTAATCTGCATAAATCAGCAGAGACCATCTGTTTCATTGGTTTGGTTTCAAATGTACCTTGCAATAAATGTGCTTCACTTTTATGTGTTCTTTATAAAAGTTGCTTTCTCCACAACAAGAGAACCATAAGCAATATTTTATTGATTGGTTAATGCATTGACAAAAAAAGAACCCTTAATGACATTAAGATTAAAGTCCATGAACTTCAGCTCACCCTTAGTCCAGGCCACCTGTAGAAGAAAACACTCAGATCACCATCTCAGTTTCATATTGCAGTGATCTCCATCTCTTCTGTCTTGTGCCAAAGATTCATACTTTATATTGAGCTACTGTAAAACTCAATGTGAGTTCAGGAGAGGGAAAGTTTTCAATAACTCCAGATAGATACAGATGGATGGATTTCCCCGGGTTGGAGTGTCTACATCAAACGGAGGCAGCACCTGTGCTAGCCGCTCACCTCAGGCTACAAAACACTTGCTTTTTTTCAAGGAACAAGGGAGAGACCCCTTACAGGTGCACGGCTCACATCCTCCCATCCACCAAATCACAAGGTCTGTATCAAAGCGCTGCGCTGGAGCGGGATAGACACCAACATCCTCAACGAAATGTTTTCCCTCCCAGAGGAATAAGACTGCTCGCTCACGTATAAGCTGCTCTCTGCTTAGGCGTCTGCATCTTCCAAGTGATCGGCTGGACAAGGATCAATAAGCGACTGAAATCTTTTGGTTTTCGTTGCATTCAGAGAGATGTGATACTGCACATGATAAAGTATTATCATATCGCCACTTTGATTGTACTTCCCCTTAAAGGGGAACTCCACCAATTATACACATCAAAGTCTGTTTACAGATCTTGAAGAGTGCATCTGCTATTGAGAAAAATTATTCCAGATGGGGGGTCTGATAAACTGATTCAAGTGATGTCACTTATATATTATATTTTATGGGAATTTCTGATCTATGCCCCACAGCCACATGTAAATGCTGTCTTCATGCACTCACCTTAATGTTGCCACAGGTCTCTCATCTGCAGCCCCAATCTATCTAATTCAAAACTCTATAACTACAGTGGCAACCGGATGGTAGACTTCTCCTTGCATTGTGGGTAATGTAGGCCCCAGGTATTTGACAAAGATAAAGAATGTGTGGAACAAAAAAGACAAACTCTTCGTAACTGATTCAGCTGCAAAAGTTTTTCACAATCATCGGTATCACGCTTGTGACTTCATTTGCAAATCATCAGTCATCAGCTCATTCTCTGCTGACACACACACACACAAAGCCTTTAATGGTCAATTAATGTATCAACGTGTTCAGTCTTGACAAAAGTCATAGCTAATTAGAAGAAAGTTTTTGAATCTAATGGATCTAATGGATTTGTGTACATATACATTTATATGCTAATGCTAAAATGATTTTCAATTGCTGCTCATTTAATACGGTTTGGCCTTGTTATTTCAGAAAAGCTAGGTTTGTCATTGTGACTGTTATTTTTCTAACTCTTTGCAACAGTGGTAGATAAAATAATGTTTCTCCTGTTGGGCTCAGTTCCAAAGCAGCTTTCAGTATTTTGGTGCCACTATCTGGACTCAGTCAGACGGGTACAAACGAGTCTGCAGGCTTAAAATGGCAAAAAAAAATACACTCAAGTCTGGCTCATTAGTCCAAATGATTGTTATGATTAGAAAAATACATTGGTAAAGGTATTTTAGAGGAAATGTATGAGTATATTACATGTATGAGTATATTCAGTGCATAATAAAAGGTTTAAAAACATCCAGATTTTCCTGAGAAGTAATGAGAAGTGAGTAATGAGAAGTGAGAGCCAGGATCAGTTTTGCACTTGCTTTAAAACAAGCGGAAATTCATCTGAAAGGTCTGAAAGGAAAAAAGTGGCATGAGAACAATGAAGTGTTCGGTGGTCTGGCTTCCATGCTGATTAAAAGTGCAGTTTTCAAGGAAACTTGTCGGGTCAGTGCCATTTCCAACACCATGTAATGAGGATATCCTTCACAGACGTGAACACATTTCCAAAATGTAAAAAGGAAAAAGCTACATTAGCTACAATACAGAACCCTGTTTGTCAGTCAAGAGTGCAACAGCACACTTAATACAATTATTGCTTATTTCTTATGGATTCATAATCAGATTTTCATGAAATAATGTTATCTGTCTCGTGTAGAAGTGGGAGTGGACTGCATTATTTCATATATGTCATTTCTCTGTAATAATCATTCCATGTGTTTACATTCAGTGATTACCTCTATTCTTTGAGGCAGACTACTAACAAGAGACTCTTTGCAGCACGTCAGAGCTGTATTAAGTTACTGCTAATGCAAATTGAACATCCTGCTGCTGCTGCTGCTTCACGTTACTTCACATCACTGCTTCACATTAAAAGCATTTCACCAGCAAAACAGGAGGGAATGTTCATTGTGAAAAGGAACAGTAAAGACAATGCGTTAGTCACTGAGGATAGCAAAAAACACGATCACATTCATCATGGTATTAAACTGCACTTACTGTTACCACAGTAACAATGGATATTGCCAAATCAACAAGGACTGAAAACTTAAGGATTATATCTTTAATTACATTATTTATTTGTTATATTTATCAAGTAATTATTACTTAACACACCTGTAGAAAAGGAGTTACAACACTGACAACTTTTCAATTTAAAATGACAGCAGAAATAGTCTTGTGCATAGAGGAACCAATCAGTGATTGGACTGATATTAGTATTTAAATCCTTTAAGCTTCACCCTTTTCTGTGGACTCAAGAGCTCAGACATACTGCATTTTGAAACACACAAGAATCATTTGATTCATCCCACCTGGTGAGTGATGTAACTACATTTCAAAGTTGGCTGAAGAATCATAAATCAAGCACTTTGTACACTCAAGGAATCAAATCAAGTTGTTGAATGTATGTAATCAAATGTGTTTGCCTTAAGTGTTATTCATCTCGTGATGAAGTGAGAGTTGACCGCAGTTTGCAGCCATCTATGAGGTCTCACTTTCAACCACAGAGATGGTCGCCATGTTAAGTAACTCCCGTGACTCAGTCTTTGAGTGTTTTATTTTGGAAATGTTCAGGTAGAACAAATGCGGCAACCACCAGAGGCTGCATGATTGGTGGTGGACCTCCATGATGGAATCTACTCTGCATGTGCTGCGTGTTGCCCAGTTGTCAATGAAGACGTCTCTTCCCTTTTCTCGTCTGTCTGTGGACAGTCTGTCTCTACAACCTCATACATCTGACGCTGTGCACTCCTGAACAAACCTGAGTGGAGCTGCATATCCTGAAATAGACATAAGAACTTGGTTGTGTGGGCTGGTGGGCAGTGTGTCATGTAGGAGGAGGACACAGCCTGTGTTAATTACTGGTCTCTCATCAGGGGGTGAGAACGACCTGGGCTATATTAAAACCTTCACTGGAGTGGGATTCTTGAGACACTCTGACCCCACTGTGGCATTCACGCTGCTGTCATAGTTCACAAGCTTTTCCTACAGTTCTGTGAAACATGTTTGTGCGCAACCTCCTTGCCAATGCTCTACAGTATTTTGGGGATTTTGGAGAGAAGCATACATAAAGATATTAACATACACGTGCTGGTAGATTTTGGCCATTTGCAGCTGAATTTAAATCCTCATCTGGGCCTCCACGTGCAGCTGTCCAGAAAACAGAAGGAATGCTCTCGGTTTTAAATGCCTCATGACAACACAGGATATTTCTTTGAGGAACGCTCTTATGCAACAGCTCGCGCATTCTCCAGGGATTTGCTTTGAATTTGAACATGTGAACTTCAGTTGCCCCAACACGCCCTGCCTGTACATCTCTGGAAAGCACTGAAGGCTTGAAGTGAGCTGTCAGAGAACGAATGAGGTAATACTGTTACACCCCAATAAAAACACGCTGTCAAGCAAATGGGAAAACAGAGTACTACGCTGCCTTGAATGTGTGGCAAACACATGGCAGCCCAAAGTTGAAGTCCACTGGTGCAACAGATTGAGCACGCTGGGCTCCTTCATTTCTATTCCCTCTCAAATTTGGGTAATTAAACACAACATGAAATGAAGTGTTTGCATCGTTTTCGCTGTGAGCTGTGGAAAGTTGATTCATTGGAGTTGATACAAATGAACTATGAGGCCCAATTGATGGACACGACCGAATTTCTGTTTTAACTTTAACAACAAATTAATTATAAATCATTAGAGAGCAAGACCACAGCCATGCTAGCAGTTCACTGAGGCTGCACTTACATAGACTGTTGATTTGAGCTAAATGCTTATGTTGATAAATTGAGCACATCAGCATGCTAACCTCAGCTGAATAACGTAAACCATGAAATACAGCTAAAGGCTGATGGCAGTGTCACTAAACTTGTATTTACTCATAAACCAAAGCACTGAGCAAACTGACCTGATCGAGGCCTCGAATAAAAGAATTTCAATCCACCCAGGAGTTGTTAAGATATTTCTCTAAAAGCCATAGATATGAACCTAGTACCTACTTTGTCAGAGGGATTAGTCCTCTGGGGACCATGAACATCTGCACCAAATGTCAAGGCAATCCATCCGCAAGTTTTCGAGATATTTCAATCTAGACCAAATTGGGGGACCGTTTTACGAACAGACAGACATTTCAATTCCTTGCTGCCACAGCTAAAAACCAAAGACAGAAAGCCTGATAATCATTAGGGAGCCTGATTCCAAGGCTAGATGTGAATAAAGGCTCTGGTCTGTCATGTAATTATCAGACAAAGTGGGCTTCTCCATTTTCAATGACTTCAAGTGGCTGCGTGGGCTCAAAATCGTAGCTTGAGCATTTTACAGTCCAGAAAATTAATTTCCCTTTATTATGTTTCAGGTATGCTGCACTGACTTGCCCCAAATTCCTGTTTTTCTCCATCACAAATTCACTGTCAGTAACTTGTTACACAATTGGCTTTCAGATGACATCATCACTGGCTCTATTATGTGCAGTTTTAGAAGAAAATCATACTTGATCACCAAGCAGGTCTCAGCTCGCTGAGGCCATAACAAGCAGCACATGGCAGGCTCTCTCTCTTCGATGTATTTTCCCTTTAAGAGAATATCTGTTTCAGATTAATCGTTGAGCAACATGTTTCTTATCCTGAGACAGAAATGCAGTCATAAACTCGCCACTCCGTTCTTGCTTCAGTCTGAAGATTCTGTACTTACAGGATGGACAGCAGCTCCTAAAGCCACGATTTACTGATAAATGCACTTGGACTGAAAGGAAACTTGATTCATGGGCAAATAAGTCTGACGAGAATCTGCTTCAGTATCTTATTACCCTGTGTTAGTGGCTGTTTGTGTTTGTGTGTCTCAGAGAGAGAGAGAGAGAGAGAGAGGCAGAGAGAGCACAGTAAACAGTGGACCGTCCAAAGTGATGAAGCAGATGGTAATCACAGTCTAGACAGGCAGGGCAATGAGAAGGTAGGCGAGGAGGAGATGGGCCTTGCTGTTAAATCAGCCACCCACAGGAACAACATTTTTAAGCCGCTTTCAAAGACTCCTCTGCGCAGATTTCTGCAATGCGAAAAGCAAGCAGGCGAATTATCATGGAAGCGCATCATGATGAACCAACAGTACCAGACTGGAATATTAATGTCCTGGCATTGGGGGGGGTGTTAATGTAAGTCAAACCGTCTGCTGCACATTTCCTCACATCCAATGCGGCCTTTCTGCTGACGGATAAAAGAAAGACAGAGGCGCCCGGCTAAGACAAAGGATGTGAGGACGCCTCAAATGGCCGGAAGTGTGACTTATAACCCAGTGAGCCTCCCAAACACGCCCACGTGGGCTGCTGTGAGCTCCGCTGCTCTCTACCTGTGGGAAAACAAGCGGATTTTCCCTCCGACAGCGCCTGCAGTGTTCTTACACATGACAATCGATAAAAACTCATCTCACTCTGCTGACACAGTTTGAACCTCAAGTTGGAGACCACGAACCCGCAGACATTTAAATTCGTAGCACATTTGTATTGACGTGGGCCTCTGAATACTGAAGGGCACAGAGGCATCTTTATGTAAAGGAGCATATTCTGTCAATAACACTGGATAATCACAGGCTGCAGGGGGCTGCGCGGCCTTCTGCGTATGCTGATAGCACGGTGCAGCAGGACTGCAAGGCACAGTGAGGACACATTATTCTTTTCTTCACAATTATACAACAATCGGTCATTTCTCTGATTACTGGCAACAAATTAAGCGGATCAATCGAGCATATTTTTCTTTCATCTTGTAAAAATGAGTGCCCTATAAAAAAAAGAAAAGGAATAGCTATACTGCTGGACATGCATTGGTTTCAGCTGAAGCCTGATGCTGTTACAGTGGACGTTGATCCTCTTTGACACTTTATAAGAGGAGCAATGATGTAGCTGCTGCCACATTAACAGTAACAAATTAATTAAGGAGTCTTAACCGTGTCAGACCTGAATCATTTGGACGCTGAGAAGACTCTTTCGTGCTCAGTCACACAGGTTCAGTGGAGCGCTTGTGCCCTCTAGAGTCTGAATTCCTCATTTCTCTCTGGGTATAAACAGCTGCAGCAGACTTTCAAAGTTTTTTTTTTTTTTTACCCATAACTCCATAGATACTGAAAGTACTTAATCAAAAATCACTAGTGTTGCTCTTGCGGATATTTTACTGAGGAGAATATGGGTCATTTGGGTATATCAGGAGTCTATTTTCGTATGTATCTGATCGCAGTTATTCAGTAAATGACTAAAAATGAAAAACAGACAAACAAAACAGACATATTTCATATTTCTGTGTAGCTCTGGTATTCATTGTGCAATCTTATCATACAAAATAGAATAGGAAGGTAACAGCTCTACTCTAAAATAGTTCCTTCGTGTTGTACTACTGGCATTATGGGGATAAAAGTGTGTTCAACAGTCACATAATGAGGCAGGCACTATAAGTAATCCATTACATTTTAGGGTTGAGACTAGTTTTTCTTTAAAGCTGCCCTCCGCTCAGAAATATGACTCACTCACTTGGAAGTTTGAGCTCCAGAATGATGCAGTTTCACACTGAAAGATTATCTTCCCAAACTCATCACCTGAACTAATCTGTGCTCACGTAAAGTCAGAGTTCACGGCGCGCACGTGCGAGTTGCGGTTTGTGACGTCACAGCCAGTTTAGCAGCCGATCACTGTTGCAGCTTTAACTAATGTGATGTGGAAACTTGACTCACACTGAGCAGACAGACCTCTGAAGTGAAAACATATTTTCACATTCATGAGCAGATGGATGCTTTTTAAAGGATTTATAGTCAAACGTTTTTTTTCCTTTTTATTTTTGGTATCGAAAAACCACATCAGACAAACTATTATCATCCTGTAGGTTTCTTTTTTTAATTCCTAAAACATGTCTGGAGGGAGGTTTTAATGGAGTTTTCCCATGATGCCAGGGTGCAGACACAGTGCCACCTGGTGGATTTTTGTTAATGTCATAAAATTCATACATTTTACAGTAAAAAAAAAAAACAACACATGGCTTTTTGTTACTTAATATTAACAAAAACAACACCGTAACAAGATGAACACATTATTTCTGTTTTTTTCTTTTTTCTTTTTTTAAACCCGCATTATAAGTGGTGCGGGCGGACGCGCTGTCTCTGGGCTGCAGCAGTCTGTCTCGCAGCCCGCACAGCTCGCGCAAAGCCGCGCGGTCGATGGACGGACAGACGCTGCGCGCGCGGGGCCGTCTGATGGCTGCCGGCGGATCCGCACCGAGTCCGCCACAGTCCGCCTTTTACTTGTGGCGCTGAGGAGGAGCTCAGTTGTTTATTCATTCACGTCAGCCCCTCTCGCCTTTTCCCTTCCCTCCTTCCTGCTCCGCGCAACGGGGGGACCCGCCGATGTAACAGTGTTTCCCCACCTTCAAACAAGCCGCCATCACGTCGCCACCATAAACCGATTTTGGAACCAGGTGAGTGCGTTTTTTTCCGCCTTTCTCCTCCTTTGACGGCGATTTGAAGGTGCTGCTGCTGCCGGGGGGTGGTGTGGGGACGTGTGTGTTGGGGGAGCGTTGAGTTGTCCGGCCCGGAGAGGCGGAGGAGTGTTTCGACCGTAACTTATTAAATTCCTCCCGACAAAATGCACGCGCGGTACGTATGGCGGTCCGGACGGGCCGCGCGCTCCGGTGCGCATCTCGTGTCCGGTGCCGTCTCTCTCTCTCTCTCTCTCTCTCTCTCTCTCTCTGTCTTTTTCTTTTCTTTTCTTTTCTTTCTTTATTTATTTATTTATTACCGCGAGTGTTGTCACCTCTCCTTCTCCTGCGCTATTCTGCAAAAACAAATGCGCGATGTGGGTCAGCAACTACAGTCAAAATGTCGTCTTTTCTTTTTGCACTTCCACGTTCTCCCGTGCCACAAACAGATGGCGTCGAGAGGGAGAGAGAAAGAAAGAGAGGGGGGGATGGAGAGAATGGGGAAAGAGACGCATAAAGGAGGAGTAGGGGCTCCACCAGGCCACGTTTAGCCCGGGTCTGCCCCCTCAGCAGCCTTCATGCCCCCGCGCACAGACCCGGGAGGGCCCAGGTGTCTGACAGAGGGCCTGCTTTGAACAAAGTTTTTTTTTCTTAGCTGTTGTAAGTTGTCGGGCCTTTCCTTTTTTAAAGATACAGCAAGTTCTTTTTGATTATTTGTGTGTGTGCTGGGGGTGGAGGGGGGGTTCATTTGGAGCAGGCCAAAGTGTCCACAGTCTCAGTTTGTGTGTGTGTGTGTGGAGACGAGGCTCACCCTGGTCAGCCTTGGTGTGTACATAGTGTGCAGCCCACTCCACATTTTTGACCCCCCCCAACCACCTCCTCCTGTGCAGAGTGGGTATTTTGACACTGCAAAAGAAGATGCACTGCAGCAGACAAATTGTAGCCCTGACTGCTGGCCCCTGTGGAGTTGGGGGGGTGTAGGGTGAGGGGGGGTGTGGACAGGGCCACCACCACCACCACCACCATCATCATCATCATCATCAGCAGCAGCAGCAGCAGCAGCAGCAGCAGCAGCATCGGTTGGCTGACTGCTCACCGGCGCTGTCAGAGATCATCGATAGGCCACAGGTATCCTCCGCCGCTCTAATGAGGGCAGAGCATCTCACGCTGGCCGGTCAGGGGGCTTGGAGGTCCTGCTCAGCAAGCCTGGCTTTTTTTTTTTTTTTTGCCTGCTCTCATTTTAAACTGCTCTTGGATTCGAACGCAGAGCACTGAATGAGTCACGCCCGCCGCTGCCGCTGACCCCCCTCGCATACCTGCCGTGTTAACGTGGTTGGAGCGCTGCATGCGGCGAGGCAGCTGCATACTGTGTATACCAGTTGGCAGCCCCGGGGCCTATAGATGTGCTCTGATGCAGGTCGGTGTCAGTGCACTTCAGTGGCTGGCAGTAATTAAAAAGACACTCCCCTCCCCTTGCTCCTCCTGTGGTCATCTGATTGATGGTCATTTAGATGGAAGCATTCAAATGACTCAGCATTGTTCGTCGAGGTATTGCCAGCGTTCAGATTGTAATACGCGCTGCAGATCTCACTGTTTGCAGTTTTGAAAGTGACCCACCGCTGCCATCGCTTTGAGCAGGTGAGCGTGTCCCAAAATGACACTTTGACTTAACTGACTTAATCATCTTAGGGCCCAGGGGAGCGCAGGGCGTCACCCACCTCTGCCCGGCTCACCCTTCTCTCACTGTTACAGCAGCGTCTTGTCAGGGGAGCTCGTTTCATTGCAGCTCTCACACTGAGCAGCTCTAGTTGGTCGGTCGGTTTTTGGTCCTCCTTTCTTGCCTTATGAGTGCCGGTCAAGCGAAGCCGGCCTGTTGTTTTCTCACTGTGGAGTCCACCGGCACCTCTTCTCTTCTCCTCTAAAAGGTGCATTTATTGACTTTTTATTTTTCCCCTGAATTGCCAAGCAGCTGTGGTGGATGACCAGCCATGGCCACACGTTTGATCGGAGTGCTTGGGCTCCCTGAATGCAGTTTCGAGCCTCTTTGACTCGTGCTGTTTGATGATAACATCTCCAGTCTGTTTTTGCTGGAAGCCATCTTGCCAAATATTAATTTGCTTTGCAAACTTGCTGTCTCCCGGCCGACTGCTATATTTGTTGTGGTCTGTGCTAACCTTGTCCTAATGGTCTGTCGAACCTGCTCTGCCTTGTGATTTTCATGTATTGTGCTTTGTGAACAATTATACAGCCATTGTGTTTTGGTATTTTGAAGCAGACTTCTTTGTTTCCAGTGCTGAAAGATTGCTTGATGATGATAGAGTAACATTTGACATTATGTATCATGATCCTTTAACTCGATTTAAGAAGAGCGTGCCGAAAAACAGTCAGGATCAACAGAAAGCGCTGCCAAGGTCTCAACAATTCGGGCTCAGACTTTGTCTGCAGAATTTATGCCTCCAACTTTGACTGTACAGTGTTTCATTTCTTGGCCGACTCAGCTCGTACAGTGATGAATGTATTTCCCCATGTTGGGATCGATAATGTGTTATTACACCGCTGCTGCTACTACACAATCTGTATGCTGCTCAGGAGATCATAAGCCAGTCATGCATGGATCATCAGCGGCAGGGTGACTTGCTGAATGAAGTCCGGCAGGGCCAAACAGAAATCGTGCATCAGGACATCCTCAATGTTCCTAAAAACCAAAAAAAGAAAAAGCAAAACCCTCTCAAACCAATCATCCTACCCGACACTGGAAATTAGACTCATCTCTTGTGTTGTGAGATAAATGAATATTAGGCATCTCCCTTTTTCCCCTCCTCCTCCCTTTTATCAGGATGTGGGAATATAGCTGTGGTAAAAGGTTTAGAATAGCTGATGATGGTGTCAGCACATTGCAGCGCTCGGCTGTGCTGCAGGCAGGGTTTTAAAAAAAGAGCCTGATGTTTCTCGAAGCACAAAGGCCTAATGTGTAGAGCCTGGTCGTTACAGCCATGCTCGACGACCTCCAGAGTGTAATGCCACTGTGTTTGTGTGCGCTGTACGAGTGCGATGTGTGCGCCACAATACTCAGGCCTTCTGGGGGGGAAAAAAAGGGCCTGTAAGACGGAGTTGTTCATAAATAACACCAAAATGTAGCTTTGTGCTGTTAAGTGGGCCGGCAGCTTACTCTGTATGGTGTCATTAATAATAAATGCAACTTGCTATTTTCCCATTGCATAACAGCTGACTGTCTGATTCATGTGTTGGCATGTTTGAATGTTTGGCTAATAACAAAACTGTCTGCATCTTATCTGGCTGTCGGACCATGTCGGCAAATGTGATTTGTGATTCAAAGTACAAACAGTCCGGTCAGCTATTGTTATCACTTGTAGGAAACTCACTTGATGGTTTGATCGTTGGTAACAAATAGAAAAGTGTTTTTGGAGAAAGCTGGGTTTCACTTTTTGATGATTTAACAGGGCTGATAATAATCATAACAGACTTTTTTTCTACAGTGTAGCAAATTGTACTCTAACGCCCCAAATATGACCTTATATATCAATAGATATGCCAGTTTAGATACCAATATCCAAATCACTGGAGCTGCAATATTTTGATAAAGATAAAATGTGTCACAATGGACTATTATAAGTGAGACTTGATGGTTTTACAAAGATATCGCGGAATACAAGTCATATTTTTCTGATGCAAGGAAACATGCTTGTTTGGTGACTCATTGTGGTAAAATTTGCAATGCTGTAGAAATAGTTGCTGTTTATGACTTTTTTCCTTTTAACCCTAACTCTTTTTAAACAGAAAAAGAACTTAGCCGCATATTGTCCAGCCTTATTCATTAATTGTCTTCAGGTGATTTATCCTGATGACTGTGAATATCCTGACAGCTGTTGGATGGACTTCCATGATGTGGAACAAATATTCATGGTGCCCAGAGGATGGACCAAATAACTTTGATTACTGGATTTTTATTTTAGTGCCACCAGCAGCTCATTTTCACTTATTCTGTGAAATACCTCAAAATCTACTTGATGGATTGGCAGAGTTTTTTTTATTCATACATTGGTCCTGACATAGTCCCCAGAGGATGAATACTGATGGCTTTGGTGATTCCCTGACTTTTCCAACCTGACTGACATCACTGTGGCGTTCACATTTGTAGCTTGACTGAAATGTTTCAACAAGTATTTGATGGTTTGCTGTGATTTTTATTTTTTATTTTTTTACCTCACAGATCCACATCCACCTCAGAATGAGTTGTATTACCTTTGGTGATACCTGAACTTATCACACAGCACCATCAGCAGGTCACATTTCTAATTTTGTGTGACCACATTCCCATTAAAAAAAATCTTATTCCCATCAGCCTCAGCTTTACTTTGTGTTAATTAGCGAATCTTAGCACGCCTTCATGCTAAACAAAGATGTTGAACATATACCTGCTTAACGCCAGCATGTTAGTGCTGTCAGTGTGATCATGTTAGCGTTTGGGAACAGCCTCACAGAGCTGCTGTAGACTCACAGCTCTGGTGTTTATCTGCTTAAAATGAAGTTGTGTTTATTTTCTGTGAGAATCCAGACAAGTGTCTGTTTGCTGCTGATAAATAAGTGAAGGACTGAAAGACACATGCATGCTATTTTTCTACCACCCTTAAGTCTGCTTCATGGAGTGTGTGCAGACGAAGTTTTTAATAGACAACATAAGTATGTAATGCTTATTAGGTGCCAGTCATGCCGGTCAGTTTTGGTCTCGCTGCTGGTCTACTGAACACCCTCCTTGCCAGCGTTTGCTGTGAGAAGTTGTTACTAGTTGTCTGGTGAGTCAGTTTGTCAGTCAGTCCTCCCAAATCCTGCCAAATTCTCTGCGTGAAAAAGATTAGCTGTTGAACTTATTTTGCTGCAGTTTAACACGACGTGCCATCGTACAATCTGTTTCATATCTGAAATTATTTTCGGTTTGAAATTGGAAGACTCTGTCCTTGTTTTCAAAGACGACTGTTTGCCTCTCATCATTTGCTCCTTTTTTTCCCCCTCTCTTGTAGCCTGATTGCGAGCCTCTATGTGAAAGTCGTGATCAGGCCGTAATCGTCTGATCTGACAATAATGGTACTGTGTGGAGCGAGCTGACAGTGCAGTCACATAGGTAACCACAGTCGGTGCTAGCCTTCGGCCTTCGTGTCTCTGCGAGCCACTGCGTAGTGCAGAGCCGTGGCCTAGTTCATGCCCTCTTGAATGTAATTTTAGCCGTGCGTGTGTTTTGTGTGCACGGTGTGTGTGTGTGTGCGCGCGCGTGCGTGCGTGTGTGTGTACTGTTTTGTCTCCTCCTCTCATCGTCTCTGTTTCCCGCTCTTTCGTCTCCCTCTCTGTCCTTTCACACTGTTCTTCTGTCCCTCTCTGTCAGTGGTGACACTGTGCAGCACTCGGGCCCGTGATGCTGGACCAGTTACCTCACCAGTTCAGCAGTTAGTGAGGTGCGGGTACGTGAAGCTGTGCCGCACCTCTGTGGAAGTACGGTGTTACTCTCGAGGGAGTCGGAGACCGCACTGCCATTTTATAGTTGGTTTGATTGACGTCTGGTGTTGCTCAGCCATTAGTGCTGATACAGAGTTTTCACTGAGGCTGTGAGAAGTTGTTGTACCAGATAATTGAATCACAAAGTTGCCAGTTTACAGTGAGAGTTATTTCATTTTGCAGAACATAAGGAATATGTAATAATAAAACTATGGTGATTATTTTCACAAGCTGCTTTTACCACATCATATATACATACACAGTAACACAAACACTTTTCCCTCACCATATACAAGCATTGATAAATTGATCTAGACTTATAGATTGGCCGGGCAGATATTAGCAGATATTGGACAGATATCAGTACCACTGTAAATACTGGTAGAAAACGGATGGATGGAAATTCTAAGTAACTGAAGTAATGCTAAACAAGATTTGAGGTGTGACCATTACATAGTCTACATAAAGCTGAATTTTACACTGTTAGAAGTCGCACTCAGTATTTGTCTTGGTCACAGTTGCCACAAAAAGAAATCTAAGGGATCCTTTTCATGATGTAGTTGTTTATGGTATGTCTTTGTATAAAAATAACAAATGATATGTAATTATCAGATTTTGAAATTCTCAAAGACCTACACAAGCATCGGCCTAAAAATCCCAGCAGTGGCTGAGCAACAATAGATGGATTTGTGGTTGCTTTTAACAGCTGTCTTCACAGTTTATCATAGTTTCAAAATAATGACACATGCATAGCACAAACAATCAAATCCCGAACTAGAGGAAGGACATAAACAAGCATATTCTCTGCAGTGATGTCCTCACAGCCCGCCTCAGTACACGCAGTCCTCGGACAGAGCAGCGGGGTTCGCTCAGTCACACTGTCTGCGTACAAGATGCTGACAGTCAGCTGCGCATGTGATGAAGGAGCTCGCAGTGCGACCATGCAATGCAAATGAATTCACATTCGACATTTAGCCCAAAAGATGCCGCAAGGTGCAGAGTTGCGCAGACAGTCGACTGATGGCAGACAGATTGAATATCACTATTACAGGTTAACGTTCTGCGGGAGTAGAGTTCACCACGATCGGCCGGCTGTGTGGAGGTGAGAGTTTTTTCAGGTCTTGTTTTTCGTGCTTGACACAACAGTTTTTTTTTTTTTTTGTCGCTTTTTACATTAACAACAGGGTACAGAATAATTAATGTATGAATACTTTTGACATTATGCCAATATTTGAATCAACACTGTGTCCACCTCTATGACATCCAGCTTTTTATTCCACTTGGAGTGTGGCAGTTACGAACGCTTGTGATTTCCAACTGGGTCAAACAAAACGTACAAACGCTTCTTTTGTTAAAACCAGAGCCTTCGATTGAATTCCTTCATCTGGCAAATGAGCTCGTAAATCATCTTAAGATTGTGTAATGAAAATATTGTTAGCAGCTTTGCTTAAGTGCGTCCAATGATGCAGTTTGGGAGGATTGTGAATAGTGGACAGCACAAACTGGATTAGCATCATGTCAAAGGACTGTGCAAATGGACTGTAATGCACTAAATACTTTGTGTGCAAACTGGTGGTGAAACTGTTAGCTGTGTCTTCTCAGATCTTTCAGTTTATTTCCTGAATTCTTCAGTGTTGATTTAATGGATTATCTGTTCACGAATATTGCTTTACCCACATATATTTGTTCTTCATACCATATTTATATTGTTTCTCTGACATGTTGTACAACACAGTCCCAGTAGGTGCTCGTCTGTTGTGTGTTTTATAGCTCTGTGACAGCTGTCTGCCTGAGAGCCATAAACTGATAAATCTTCCACTGTATAAACCAATATATTGCAGAAAAAAAGACATGCAAGGACTACACGAAGGCCCCATTCAATTTCCATATCCAGGTACTCTCTGTGTGAGGCTAAGGAGACTACGTGGTGAGCAGGTGAACCAAACTTCTGCCAGGAAGATTAAAATCTCAGTTTCAGCAAATGTCTGCTCTGCTGACGTGTCATTGAGCAAGACACTAAATCTCCGTCTCATCTCGTCTCTGGGGGCGCTGTTGTGTAGCTGATCTCCAGCAGGTGAACAACAAGTGAAAATGTCCCTTCAGGGGTCGATTACAGTGCCAACACTTTTAATCCTGTTGTTTAAACATCCCTTTTATAAAGTGCATTATTTTCCTTTTCGTGTCCCGGTTTGTATTTCTCCCTGTGTCGAGGGCAGGGAGACGGGGGGGGGGGGGGGTCAGGCCTCCCGAGCGCCTCACTGCATGTGCACTAAACTCGATCTGGAAGAGAGGGATTGTTTTTTGGAAAGATCAGAGCCATGAAGGTGGCAGGGATGATGCTGGAAGAGAAAAGATAAGAAGCGAGTGAGGAAAATAAAGGGGGGAAGAGAGAGAGGAAAAAAGGGGAGGGTGTGTATCCATGGAAACCTGAGGAAAGAGTGATGGGAGAGAGGAGTGATGTAGTTTGAAACTGTTAGTTACAAAGCGCTGGAACAAAATGGTAGGCCCACAGCAGCATTTAACAGAGCAGCAGAGCCGACGTTTATTGAGACGTTAAAATGTGCCTTTTTTTCATAATTTCACTGTGATTTTATCACGCCGTTTTGAGCGAATTTGTAACATAAGGGTGAAACATGAAAGAAATAAAATGAAATCTGGGACTGATGTTTCGATCCCGTTGGGTTGGATTGGATTGATGACCTCGTAAACATTAAACAAAACCAGACTCGTCTCCCCCGGTCATTCATGTCTACATGAAAGACACCGAGCAGTGGGACAGCGTGTGAATGTGTGACAGGCGGAGCAGGTTTTCACTCACATTTTAAGAAGAGCAAAGATGTTTCCAGGAACAACTAACCCACCATGTGTTTGGGAATTTGGGATTTCATTCCCAAAGGAAAGCTCTTCATAAATATATTAGACTGTATACTCTCCTCAGGCGCTGCAGAGAAGTTACCTGAAATCTGCCATTTACACCTGCGCTCAGCTTTGATGGCACATTCATAGATGACGGTTTAATGCGCGTTTCAGATCAAAACCTCAGTTCAAAACATCTAAACCTGCACGAATGATTTTGTTTTGCCTTCGCTGCATTCTACTTGATAAAGAAGTAAGCGAGCACTCTCTCGGCCCTCTACCCTGACACTCGTTTCTGAGTTCATAGTTTTCTTAAATCTTGGAGAATTTCAAGAAAAGAGGCGAGAGGTTTATGGGTCACTGAACTACAGGTCAGCACGGTTCAATCTTGGGCAAGCGGTGCTCAGCCCTCATCTTCACTGCTTCGATTAATCTGTTTTAAAATGTCTACTTCTGCTGCTCCAGGGCTGCCAGTCATATTCTGCATGTGTGTTAAGGAGATGACCTCCACAGTGCTGATTAGTCAAAGATCCACACATTGCATGTTTGCATTGAAATGTAACTCATGGGTCAAACGTTTTGTTGTATCAACTTCAGTTGTAATTTTAGGACTCAAGAATTGTAGTCTTTAACTTCAAAGTTACGGGAGAGACGGAAATATGGGTGACAAATTTCCGTAAAAAGCGTCACCACGAGCCTCAAGAACAGCTTCATTGCTGCTCTCTTTTTACTGGAGCGACGGACACAAGATAAGTCCTTTTGATGGTTGTGGCAGAGGACTTTCTTAACGTGAAGGACCAAAATCTGTCATACGTGTTCAGTCAGGTTGAGATCTGGTTGCTGAAGAAGGTTATTAATTCATTCTCATTTCAACACAGCACAATGTGACTGTCAAAGTGTTGGATGTTCTCTGATACTTCACAGCGGTTAATGCTGGTGAGCACTAGAGCCCAGTAAGTATTTACTATAAATACTGCATGAGTGCACTGTGGCGACCTGTTACAGCCACCTTAGCAATATTCTGAATAAAACAATGCCATAACTCCTTGAAAGTTTTCTTCACTAATAGATATTTTGGCTCATTTGCTATTGTCAGTAGGTGCTGAGGTGAGAGCTGATGTTGTAAAAGTCTGAAAAGTGAGAAAATATGCCAAACTTTTAAAATGTAGAGCTTAATGCCAGTGTTGCAAACTATCAAACCAAAAAAGCTGAGAGAAGAAATCAAAACTGAAGTGCACATAAAATGATTGCAGTTGTAAAAAAAACCCCCCAAAAAAACAAAAAGACAAGCACCCTCATCCATCTTCATGTTTGATGGCATCTGGGCAAGTTTGGGAAATGTTGGTCTGTGCAAAGTATAAGGAAGCTGTAAAAAGTTTAGCAAATCAGGCTGGACTGTTGTTCAGAAGTCGCCCCTGTTTATGGTCACACCCATACATCATGTCTGAAGACAGGCCGCCTGTTCATAACAGCGGCACCTGGACGACTGCAGAGACATAAGGAGAGAGAGGAATTTGCAGAGGCAGTTGGAGCTCTGCCCATTTTCACACTTAATGCACATCTCAACCTTCGCTTTACAAACTGCATGTCACTCTGGGTTTCGAATGGACCTGGGCCGCTCCGCTTTAACCGCCAAGCCATGATGACACGTGTCTCCACCACAGCAGGGGGTAGCCACACCACCCTGCTGTGGTCCCGCCTGGTTGCAGAGCCAGCACTTTTTTTTTTTTTTTTTTTTTTTTTTTTTTTTGAGAATTGTAGCCTAAACATTGATCTCAACGGCCGCTTGACTAAGCTGAAGGTTTAGACCTCAGCGTGGCTAACTTACCCAGATGAGCCACTGCTGACGAGTTATTTCTCCTTACGCTGGTGCTTCACTGTTTGCTTTGTGGTTCACTGCAACTTTTGACAAAAGATGAGGTGTTTGTCCAGTCAGCCTTTGTTGGCTCAGGGTGTCAGGATCTTTCACCTTTCAGGGGTCAGGTGGGTAAATGACATCCCACAAGTTGAGTTGTTGTTAGCATCTCTGTCTTGTTATGGAAATGAGTTAAATGTTTCTCAACAAATGTTATCTGACAGCTTAAAATGACTAATATGTATCATTCCTTTGCTTATGTTGTCTGTCTGCCTTTCAACAAATTTCACGTTGGTACCTGTTGACCTTTTCATCCAGTGTATGCAGAGTACATCTCTTTCACTCGTTTAGGGGATCTTAATGTTTTTGAGCATCAAATTTAAAAAGACTTGAATCACTGAATCAAATTTTTTTCTACCGATATCTATTCCGATATCTATTTTTTTGTTTCAGTGTGAAAAACACTTTACAAAGCATATCTTGTTATTCATCGTGAATAAATGTCCATTCATTTGCTCACAAATTGTACAGAAAAAATGTCGGTCCCTGCAAACCCAGAACTTGCCTCAGAACCACCGTGTTTTTATTGTATTCTTCAGTGTGAGAGTAATCCGGTGAAAGTTGTTTTTACACCCACGAGTACAACAACAAGAACTGCTAATTGCTAAACTGGCATACTTTTAATGGTGCTATTTCATCAAAACATGAATAAAATGAAGAAAGTAGGGCTGAAATTGTAACATGCACACTTGATTCTTTAGGGAGGGAAGACATGAAGAGGGTTGCAGCTGTCAGACTCTGTAGACTTCGCCAATACATCACACTAAAGCATACTAATATATCTGTGATAAGATAAAATTGACCAATACATCAGTTATTCTATTGAGCATCTTAGCAGTTGAGAAGAATAAAAGACCTTTTAGCTAAGCCTGGCGTCGCGTCCGAACACATCACAACATACCTGAATGGAGCAGTTTGCACCCCGCGATAATTAACACGGGTGATTACTACTGATGCTGCTTGTATGAAAATGTTACTGCATGTGTGTGTGTGTGTGTGTGTGTGTGTGTGTGTTGGACGAAGAGCGGACTTGTGAAAACCAACAATTCCATTCTTCTTTTTCTTCTTGTTCTGTTGCTGCAGCCATGTTTGTGAAACCACAAAATAGAGCGAGATAGGTTTTGTGCTCTCTTTTCTCCCTCGCTCGCTCCCTATTTTTTTTCTCTACCTCTTTCTGTTTTTCTCTCTCCAGTTCTCTTCCCCTCCCCCCTCTCTCCGTTCCTCTTTCCTCCTCTCTCCCTCTTTCATTCTCCCTCCCTCCCTCTCTTTTCCTCTCTTGCTCTCGGTTTCCATCACGCTTTAGCCCTCCCTCTCCTCTCTCTCTCTCTTTGCCTCTCTCTCTTTCTTTCTCTCTTCCTCTCTCACGTTGCACGCTGCCCCTCCCTCCCTCTCTCTGTCTCACTCTCACGTTGCTCCCTGCCCCATCTCTCTCTCTCTCTCTCTCTCTCCCTCTCCCTCTCCCTTTTTTTGTATCTTTTCTCTCTCTCTTGCTTCTCTCGCTCTCCTCTACATCCTCCCCTCCCCCACTGCTGCCTCTCATTTTCTCTCTCTCTCCCTCTCCTCTCCTCTCTCACTCCACCATTTCACTCACTCACTCACTCCCTCACTCACTCACTCACTCCCCCTCCCATCCCTGTTCTCTTTATCTCCTCCCCTCCCTCCCCCTTCAATCCCTCTTTCATTCCATGCAATCATCTGTTCTCTCTCTCTCTTTCTCTCTCTCTGCTTCCTCTATTACGCCCCCATTTTGTCCTTTGCCGTTTCCCTCTCTCTCTCTTTCCTCCATGTTCTCTCTATCCTGTTGTTTACCACACTCCTCCATGACATTTATGATACAAACTTTATTAAAAAAAACTGTTTCCTCTTGCAGGAAAAACAAACGCGTCAGGGGGAGAAACGTTGATAATTCTGCAATAAAAGCTGCATCTCGTCTTAAAAGCTTCCCTTCCCATCATTACATATTTGTTTTCTTATTTAACCCGTCCGTCTGTGGTGCTATTTACTGGCCTCTGTTATTCACATTAACCCAAATATAGCCGCCTGCCCTCTGCAACAATCTGCCCCAAAGCTTTCAGTTTACCCCAACATGGCGGCAGCTTCTGTTTGCATCAATTCAACAAGTGGTTAACTCGTCGGGCTGCAAAACAGCCACAAATGACAGTTCTCGTCCTCACGGGAATGTAAACCAGATGAACCAGGTGACTGCCTCACCTCTCGCGTCCACAGACAGGATGGCCCCAGAAACTGAGCTGCTCCTTCTGCACAGCTGGAAGCTGCAGCCATTCATAGTTTGCAGAGGTTTCACTGCAAGTAAAATGCTGCCAAGGCCGGGTATAATTTGAAGTGTTTTTCGATGCTATGGATCTATTCTGAGCGCCCTCCGGTTCAGGAAGCGCAGGTCCCATTCATGTTTTCCAAAGATTATGTTACGTGTTTTCTGGTTCTTTGATTAAAAAAGTTGAAGGTACGAGCCTGTGTACGTAATGACACAAAGCGAGGAGCTAACTACAATTCCCAAGGTGCGTTTTGGCAAAAAGAGCTGAAATATCTGTCACATCGACTGTTTGCCTCAAATATATTTATTTCCGTTCCCTTGTGTTTGGTTTATAACTGCAACAGTGAAAATGTTCAAAATCACCTCTGCTGTAATTCACATCAACAACTGGCTTCCTTCCTCTGCCAATGATCATTTAGGCTCATGGGCATAGTAGTATTTTCATCCATCCGCAATACTAAAATGAAGGTTAACATATGAGGTTTCAGAAATGAAGACATATTAAGTCATAACGATTTACAAACTATCTCAAACATGGAGAAAGCAGCTGTCCCTCCTGTCTCACTTCTACTACTAAACCATCCATTCGTATCATTCATAAGAAGGTCTCAGTCAGACCTCAAATACATTAGTCAGCAGATTAAGTTCAAAGCAAATTACAGTGAAATTGTCCAGATTGTGATTCAAATGCCAAGTTTTAACGGCTGACATTATTCAATCAAAACCAAAGCATGTTATGTGTTTGAATATAGCCAGGAATTGTTTTCATTATTCATTGGCCAGTTTTCTTTGATTAATCATTTAGTGTTTAAAATGTCAGAAAGTTTTAAAAATCATATATGCATCATACTTCCCTGGAGTCCAAGGTGATTACTTACTAATATATTCAGTTATTACTTTAAAAATGATCTGTTGTTAAATCAGAAGTTATAAACAGAGCTGTGGAGCTAATGTGGCATCCTTCAATGACAGCTACGGACAAACGTCTTTCAGTGGCTCTTTGAGAGACTCCATAGCAGTCTCTGTCTCTCCTCCGGTTCTTTTGTCCAGATAAATCCAGAACGAGTGTGGATATACGAGACAGCAGTTTACACCTGGCATCAGAATAATGTATCGTGAGCAGCCACATTTGGTCAGGTTACACTTCCTGCTTCTATTTGATGTTATCGCTAGGAAACTGTGACTGCTGCTAAACAGAAAAAAAAGCTCATTTTGACCATGCAGCAAGGAAAGAGGTTTTTGTGGGGTACTTTACATCAGATTTTATAACTTTGGTTTTGTTTTTTTGCATGCACAGATCTACCGTAAATTTGTTTTGGGAAGTTTGTTGTGTTGTTTGCACGTCTTGCAAAGTAGTAGGATCACAATTTGAATTTAATTTCTTTTGAGTAAAATCTTGCTCATTTTTAAAGCTGACTTACCCTGATCAGACCTCACATTTGAAACGCTGAGGTTATGAACAGGACCCCAGAGAGCAGGAGTTCTTCTTGAGAAATGTAAGTCACACCTCTTGGCCTGTTGTGTATCTGCACTGGGGAAATTACTGTTTAGTTTCCTGTCAATGAAAAATACTTCTACGATCATGGACAACCATCAAACTATGGAGGAACTCTTTGCAGTGATGAAACAAAGGTTAAAGATAAAAACACAAATAAAGGACAGGAAAATAAAGCTAAATGTTACTTTGCAGGCTACACTCAGTGGAGGCATCTTGTGTTGTTTTGTGCCTGACTGGGTCCTGATTGACAGGAGGTGGGCTGTAGCAGAACCACAGTAATGTTAACTATTTGTGGAAAGTGTTGTGTTGTAGGTGAAACAGAAATCAGTGAGGCTGAAAGCTGAAGCACAAGACCCCCGCACTACTGCCTTAGTTTTCAGTGTGCATTTCTACATGAAACCTAGAGAGAAACTTACTTAAAAATGTATATTTTTATACATTTAATTAACCTGATGCAACCTGGTAAACCATGACTGGTCTATACTGTGCTACTGTACTATACTGGTCATCCACACTGAGAAAATGAGAAAATCAGAAGAAATTGTCATGATAACATGTCATGTTAAAATATACATGTATGGTTAAAAAAATTTAACCAAATTTAATTTGTTAGGCAGGCACAGAAGGAACTTCCTTAGAATCCATATCCAAATATCCAGTTCAATCCAAAAATACAGTTCATAGAATTGATTATGAAGGACTTCCTTCAGTTTTCCCAGAGATCGCAGTGACATCTTATTTCAAATATCTTATTTTGTCCAAAACCAAGTGATGATCACCTCACTCTTATGAAATAAAAAAAAAACCTACAACAAAGATTCAAATTTGAGAAGCTGGCATGTGAAGCATGTAAAGCTTCAGCATTTTAAATCAAGGAAATATGTTAATTAATCTATTATCAAAATGTTTGCAGACAGTTAACTAATCAATCAACAGATGTTTTTTGTTCTGATTATAATCTCATTCTATTCAATTATATACACGAGAAGTGTCCGTCATGCATTTTCCTCGGATTTCCTTTCAGATTTTGTTCCAGATCTTGATTAGCTGTGTCTTTTCATTAGGATCTTTAACACCCCTGCACCTATAGAGTCAAAGTCTCTGTATTTATCTCTCACGGGAACCATTCAAAACTACTCCAGCCTGGAAAGAGCCAATGCAACAAAAAACACAGCGACCACTGTCTGGCCAGCTCATAGTAAACACGGCTATGCTATTATCGACATTGTGTTAGGGGAGACGTAGAGGAGTGACCGTCACTTCACCGACACATCCTCAATGTCGGTTTTCTGTACTTAACATGCGATTAAACATCTTTTGAGGAGGTCGCGGCCTTATTTCCTTGTTTCCCTCCGTAGCTTGCTCCTCGCCAATGGTGCAGCTTGTCGTGTTTTCTCGGTGTCATCGTTGCCGGGGGTATGCGTGACCTTTGTGGGCTCTCAGACCACTTTCTGTGGTGCTGCTCGGCCACCTCGTCACTCCACGCGTCCCCAGTTTGGCCGGTGGTACGCTGGTCGAGAGATGACGGGAAATGGAGATGAAAGTTCTTCACGCTCAAACCTCGACGTTTCCTGAGGTGTCAGTCAGCTCACCTTAATTTGTGTGTGTGATTGGGACGAGGACAACCGGATACACGGGCCCGTTTGACGCACCAATACCTTTTTATTCCCTCCTTTAACTCTCATTTCATCTGTTTCTCCCCCCCCATCCATCTTCCATTTCTTCTTATTCTTTTACCGCATTCTGCTCCACTCCTCCCATCCCCCTCCGTCTCCCTCTCTCTCTCTCTTTCTCTTTCTGTCTCTCCCCTCCACCCCTCCCCTCTCTTTTCCTTCAGTATTCTCTCCTTCCACTCCCCCCCTCCTCCTCTCTCTCTTTCATTCGCTCATCTCCTTGTCAGTCACCTTCTCTCTCTCTCTCTCTCTCTCTCTCTCTCTCTCTCCATTCTTCCTTTCTCCCTTATATCACATACTTGCATCCAAGTCTGTGCACGAAACAATCTCCCAACACTTTTTCGTACTCATAAAGCTCACTTGATAAATGAGAGAGTGAAAGATACAAAGGTGCAAGGAGAGAGAGAGAGAGAGAGAGAGAGAGGAGACACAGAGAGAGAGAGAGAGAGAGAGAGAGAGGTACACAGAAAAGGGCTGAGCAATAGATGGAGCTACAGGAATAAACAGA
>JBAJHX010000001.1:18812098-18840399 GCA_037176925.1 Amniataba percoides
CTCTCTCTCTCTCTCTCTCTCTCTCTCTCTCTCTCTCTCTCTCTCTCTCTCTCTCTCTCTCTCTCTCTCTCTCCACATCCCTGCTCAAAGTCTCTCACACCTCCCTCTCGCAGAACTGTGAATAAACCCACTTCGGTCTCTCTTTTAGTAAACAGTGTGACAAGTAAAAGGCATCGCAGCTCACCGCTGTATCTGAATGATTAACCCTTCCCTTCTGTTTGGACTCTGCAGGGGATGAAAGGCCACAAGTGCGACGTGTGCTCCCGGGAGTTCACCCTGTCGGCCAACCTAAAGAGGCACATGCTCATCCACAACAGCGTCAGGCCCTTCCAGTGTCACGTCTGCTTCAAGAGCTTCATCCAGAAACAGACCCTGAAGACCCACATGATCGTCCACCTGCCTGTGAAGCCGTTCAAATGCAAGGTGAGTATTTGAACTTGAGAGGGCGGGGGGAAAAAAAAAAGATTAAATCCTGGAGTATGAAAAAAGCGGTGAGTAAGATTCTCTAATTAATTCTGGTGTGAAATGAGATGTGGTGACGCATTTTAAGTTCAGTTCAATTTAATGTAACAGGATTAGGTGAAGAGGAGAAAATATTCTTCTAGGAAGATGTGGCAGAGGGGTTATACGCTTTGATATCAGCGGTTCTGCTACAGTGAAATTCACATTCTCGCAGAGGGAGAAAATCCCAGAGGATGTTTTCATCATTAACTGCCATCCACAAGGGCTACTTGACATCTATCTTTGAACGTGTTCATGTCTCCGTTTATCAGCGTCAATTTTTTAGGTTGCTTTATTTAAATATTTATTTATTTTTCACCAGGTATGTGGAAAGTCTTTCAACAGAATGTACAACCTGCTGGGCCACATGCACCTCCATGCTGGCAGTAAGCCCTTCAAGTGTCCTTACTGCACCAGCAAGTTCAACCTGAAGGGAAACCTCAGCAGGCACATGAAGGTGAAGCACGGGATGGATGTCTCTCCAGAGGGACAAGGTGAGGCCTGCTGCACATATTGTCACATATTGTCCGAAGTGTTATTTAGCCCATACCGGTGACCCCTCTGATCATCCTGCTGCCGGACTGGCTCCGGTCCAAAACACACTGTCTCGTACACAAATGCCACCAAATATGAGTCATTTATTTTTGATGAGGTAAGATTTAACAGTAACAGACTGTCGGTGTGCACACCTGAATATGTCGGTATCCTCTGGTCCCGTCATGCTCAGCCTGAGCCACCAACCTCAAACAAAGCCCGGTGTCATCATATGCTCTAATATTTTTCTTAGACGAAACATAAGAAGAGCAAACTTCTGTTTACTGTTTACACAGATAGTATTTTGCAATGTTGTCATTTTTGGGGGGCTTTTTATATAAGCAGGTTTTTCTATGTACGTATTGTTTTATCCTTTGCTTGTTTTCATTTGACGCTTTTTCAGTGTTTTATTCATAGATGGAATATGTTTATGATTACATCAACAAAGTATGGCAGGAATATCATAAATGCCATTGAAACTATTTTCTCAGTCAGCTTCTTACTGCATGCAGTGGGATCCTACATGAACGTACAACTTTCTGCCAAAGTCTTCATGTACTCCTGAATTTAATTACATTTGAATCAGTACAGTACTAATCTAGTCTAGTAGCAATCTTTGTTCAAGACTTTGTTTAGTACACTGGTGCTGTTTGTAATTGGTGTAAAGAAGTTAGCCTTGAAAATACACTTTATGACATTATTCTTTTTTTGTCTTTTCCAGAAGTTCTGCCAGAAATGGAAAGCCAGGGGGAGTATGAAGGACAGAACTTCGGCTTTACATCACCAGATAATATGGACAATGGTGGCTCCCAAAACCTCACTAAACTCACTACAGCAAACATGGAGGACATGGAGGAGTATTACAATTTTGGGAAGGATACAAGCAGCTACACTACACCTTGAGTGGCGATGGACCAGAGAACGTGTTTTGTTTTGTTTTTTTAAAGCAGAAGGAAATTACAGAGTTGTTGTCATGGCTTTGGGAGACACTGGGGAAATGGGGTTTTCATTTAGTTTTGGCCTCCTTCCAGAAGAGCCAGAACTGCCGAACTCTGATGGGAGGCCGGGAAGGAGACGCACTTCAAAGGAGACATTTCAGCTCTGCTGCAGAGAAACTGTTGACGCGGCCCGGAGCTTCTTTTTTTTGGGGAGGGTGGGAGGGGGGTTACTGCGCTTACTGACTCAAAGACTCTCACAGGCGGACAGTCGAATCTGTATGTTGTGTGTATGTATCAGTTATTTGAGAAAAAAAAAGAAAAAAGTTGCAGTTGCAGAGCCATCAGTTACATTTGATGTGATAGAAATTTGTTTACCATTTTGCCATTTTTTTTTTGGTCATTCACAACCAATGTATGCCCTTATATTTTTGACTGAAAGTGCCAGCTAGATACATTTGCAACTAAGCTTCCACCGTGTCAGCTATTTACTCACTGTATATCGAACTTTTGATACATAGTCACAACATATTCATAGGTTTGAATGCTCTTACTAAACAGTTCCTAATTGTAGTTAACCGTTCCAGCCCAGTCCTCAGTTAAAACAGGCCGGTCGTTCAATGCTCTCGTGCTTTTTTTGCACCAGACATTGTAGCCTTTTTCTTGACAGGGCACTTACTACCAAAGTTGCTACTGTGCCATGTCGGCTGATACCAGAAAACAATGCTACCGACATGTAAAGCCCTCTCACTGTACAAATGATTCTTCGACATGCAGTGTGTTTACCCACCGTTTTTTTTTTTGTTTGTTTCACATGGTTTAATAATTATCCCGTGTAGTGAATATACTGCTCTAGTTTTTAAATTACTGAGTGAACAATATGAAGCACTTTTTTTTCTTATTGGGACCTGTCATTTTTCTGTAAGGGATGTCTTCAGTAAGAGTGAACTAATTTGCCTGAAGGTCCAAACAAATGTGCTTTCTCTCTAGGTTTTTTTATTTTTATTTTATTTTTTTTTGTGAACTGTAGTTTCCTTAATGGATATTTCACAGTTGTCAGTTCAAATGCGAATTGAAGAATGAGCAGTTTGTATGGAGAATCAGCAGTTTGAGTTTTTTGTTGTTTGTAGTTTCAGCACTCTTAAATCCAGGACTGTTTTCACTTCACTTTCAATTCAGTTCATTCAGAATGATATTTTCCCTCAAATGAAAAAAAAAAAAAGAAATATATGAAAAAGGATGTTGAATCCAATCTGTAGATTTAAAGAAAACGAAGAAACTGTTTGGAGGTCCTTGTTACATTTTGAATGATTGAATTGAAAGAGGACTGGCACTCGTCCTGCTATTCATTATTCTGTTTTGGGGAAGACAGTCAGCTCCCCCTGTCCTGCCATGCAGGTCAGCCTTGATATGCACACTAAACCAGAGGAATGGTCTACTAGTTCTTTTTTTGAAATGAGGAATATTAAACTGAGGCCTCATGGAAATTGACCATGAATTATTTAATAAAGGTTCTCTAGTTTAAATGAGTGAGACTGGTCTTTTTAATCTGTCAACACTGGGAGGGATGAGTAATCCTCAGCATCTGATATTTTTAGCCGTGCTCCGGGGACAGCAGTGTCTGTCTGTCTGTCAGTCGGTCCACGACAGCAGCACACCATAGCTTTTGGATAAAACGCAGCACAGACAGTCATGCTCCCTGCAGGATGAATCCGAAGGACTTTGCTCTGATGTTTCCCTCCACTGCCACCATGAGGCCGACATTTGTGGCTGTTGGATGGTTTCTCGTCCACTTTGTTAGCAGAGTGTCTTCTACGGACGGCGGTGTTTGTCAGCCATCCACCAGTGAAATTCAAATATCTCAGCAGCTGTCATGTGTTTTGTCAGTTGTCTTTGGAGACTCATGGTGCCCAGAAGATCAATTATTAGGAATCACAGCTCCCATTAAGTTTATTTGACTACAGCTGTTTTCTAGGCAAAAACACACAGTAAGAAAATTCCACTGTGTTGGTAATGTTTGTTTTGCAGCTTTCTTGATTTTTGTGTCCATACTGACATGCTCAAACTAAGGCGGTGAACAGTATGCTGAACATCAGTAAGCCACAAGCATGACTGACGGCTCTTGTGAATCCAAACTTAGACAAAGTTAATCAGTAAATTGTCGTTTTATGCTTGAGGAAATACATGGTCAATTACATTTACAACAAAATGAGAGTAAAAATCATTTATACAGTTGGATGGAGGGTGGTGTGTGACCTTAGGACACATCTGCTGTGTCGTGGGCAGCTGAAACGTAACTTTTGAATCATGTCTGGACCTCTCTGCATCCTCGGTCAACTCCTCTGCAGCCCCTCCCTTTGTGCCGCAGACACTCCTGGATTGGACCCTCACTGTTTCACGGACACTTTGCGTTGTGCCAGGGATTATGCTTCCATAGGAAATCATTTCCTAGGATGTGATTGATCAATTTGTGCAGAGATATGACTCTTTTTATGGCTGCACATCATATTAAGTGGGAGTTTCTTTAGCACTTTAGCAGTTCCATGGGAATGTTCCTCTTGGAGGAAATTAAAAAAAGGAGAGGGAGGTAATCTAAATGCTAATTTCTGGCAATTTTTGTGATAGAGGCACCTTGTTCATTTTCTTTCGACTTCTTAGTGATGGGGAGAGAGAGACTAGCATATTCCCTGGTGATTGGTTCATTTATGAAGTTAACCAGTGTCAGAAATTTTGAGTTGAGGATGAACAGCCAGAATAACACAATGTCAAATTAACAGCTGTATGTTTGAATACTCCAGCTGCCTTCAATTAGTTCACCAGCCAGGACTGATGAGATGCTATTCTCATATATCCTGAAGGCATGTTTTACTTTAGTCTACTGTGGTTACATTATAGGTGATTAAATGGGATAACTTTATGAAAATCAGACCATTTAGATGAACAGACACATTTTGTAGGTTTATTCAGGTAATCTGTGATTGAAAGTTTATTGGACACAATCTGAGATGTCCCCCTGCAGCAAGCCTCAACTATTCTGCATTACAATTAGAGTGAGTAATCACCAGTAATGATCACGAGGTGCAAAAAAAAACAAAAACCCCAGAATCTGTTTCTGACGTAAAGTTAAAACCGGTTCTTCTCTCAGGGTGGGACACTGAAGGTTGAGCTTCATACAGGGTGCAGTAAATAACTGACTGACTGTGGCTATGTCGACATCTGCTGGTGGTACGCTGTAGCTGTCAGCACAGCAAAGGGCTTTGCCAGAACTCCCATCAGGTTTTGGCCCCCTGCTGGTGCAAACACAACTCCCTGTCATGCACTGGAGGGTGCACATGAAGCCCATTAAATGAGCATACAGCACTGCATGAATGCACCGCCGGACAGAGGCTCATATGTGCAAGAGCATGAAATTAAAATGCGACGTGAAGTTTCATGTGGATGGCATTTTACTATTAGCAACTCTGACGACAACATCTGGATTTGACATTCGGCGGGAGCCCCTGCAGTGTGATGTAACCTCTATAGCGCCATCTGTAGGAGTTGACTGAACACTTCTTCTGAGGTTTAAGTTGAACACTACTGCACCTTCAGAAAGCTCAATAATAACCACTGCCACACAGCAATGACCTGACAGCCAAGAAGATGGAACGCCAGATACTGGTTATTATTACTCTTTTATTATTCAGAGCTGATAGTGCAAAACATAGCATGATTGTCCTTTGTTTGTACATACTGTTCTGTGAGGATACCTTCTAAATCACTGTGAAAGACACTTGTTTGTAATATAAGTTAACATCAGCATTATTTCTGACAGAATAATCACATAATTGTGCAATACAAAAATGGACTGTTGGCAATAGGAAAGGCAGAGGAACAAGCAGTAATATCAGTGAGCTATACAAATACAAAAATGGCACGAAAAGTAGCAAACACGTTTCCTTAAAAACTGGATACAAACAGAGGGTAAAAACAGTTGGTCTCTCTTCATTGGTAAGTGTGTCTTCTGATTGTTCTTCATTTGCCCAGAGCTTTGTCCAGATTAGTCTTGATGGCATCAAGGAAGTCTGATGTGTTGACATAATGTTCATTCAGCTTGCAGCTGCAAGGTCACAGTGCAGAGGTTACATTTGAGATAAATGAACCAATCTGTCCTCTTATAAAAATGTCAGAAAAGATTTCCTAAAAACACACACATGCGACACAAACATCCACCACACGCACACGCACACGCACACGCACACGCACACGCACACGCACACGCACACGCACACGCACACACACACACACACACACACACACACACACACACACACACACTTTACTAAATGTAAACTCACTTGGCCAACCCATGGATGCACCCTGCAAGGTCCTTGGTCATCACACCATTTTCCACTGTTTCCACACAGACTTTTTCTAACGTCTGGGAGAACCTGGGCCAGGGAGCGACGGTGCAGAGTGACAAATCATTGGCATGTAAAATTGTCATATGTCACATGATTAAAATACACTAAATAATCTCATAACATACTTGATCAAATCAGGATTTCCATCCAGTTTGCCTCTGTGCTCCAGTCCTCTGGTCCAAGCAAAGATGCTGGCGATGGGGTTGGTGCTGGTTGGTCTTCCCTACAAAGCACAGACACTTTGGATTTGTTACTGAAACTTGACCTGAGATTTCCTATTAATGACATCAAGTTTTGCTCTTAAATTCCACTGTAGCTCTGCTGAAAACATCACAAAATTACATGATGTTGAATAGACTCATCTACTTTTCTGTGTGAATAAGACAAATAATTAAATTAAATTTATCCTAACATCAAAACTGAAATATTAAACACATCACCAAATGCTATTTATAGTTTCTACACTGAAGCTACTACACAGGAATTTAGTTACTTTATTTCTGAAATTCAGCAGTGGCCATTGTATAAAAATTGGCACAATTTTATTTACAAAGAACAGACGAAATATAAAATGAATTCCACTTTTTTGCAGATTTCAAAACGAATTGGGCCAACTGCAAAAACACACTGCCTGTGATTGATAACATTTGCAATTGAATACAGATCAGGCAATATAAAACCTTGATCTGGTAGTTCAGTGCACTTCTGTAAAACGCACTACTGTGAAAAGATTTCATGTTGGACAAGTTTGTACCTGCCTCTAACATCTGTAGACGGTATATAAAATAACTTTAAGACAGCACCATCTAACTTCTAAACATCACAATTTCAACTAAAGCCCTTATCCTAAAACCACATCCAACCTCAAACATGTCCCAAGTCCCAGAGTCTGGAGGAGTCCAGTGAAACACTGAGTCTGGCCAATGTTCATCACTTTGCAAACATTTGCTTACTATCAAGGTCTAAAATTCAAATAAGTTCCAACAAAGTTAAATGCTAGCAATAGGGTTGGAGCTGGAAAGTGCACAAAACACACTCAGACACACAGTATCCTTTGCTCCACAATAAAAAAGCCCCAAAAAAACAAAAACACACTCCAAGCAGTGTGACCTGGTGGCTCTTACCCTCTGATGTTCACGGTAGTGTCTGGTCACTGTGCCATGGGCAGCCTCGGCCTCGATGGTCTTGCCGTCTGGACACACTAGTACTGATGTCATGAGACCTAGAGAACCAAAACCTGGCAAAAACAACAGACAGACAAAGCTGCCATCAAAAAATTAAAGCCCAGGCACAAAGTGAGATGAGGTGGCGCTCAGACTGTGGCTGTGTGGCTTTGGCTGAGCAAGCAGAGCAAGACCAGAGCCACCAAACTGCAGCGCACTCACCCTGAGCCAGGATGTCTGACTGAACATCTCCATCGTAATTCTTGCAGGCCCAAACGAATCCTCCGGAGGATTTCAGGACCTGGGCCACCATGTCGTCAATGAGACGGTGCTCATACCAGATCTTCAGCTTGTCAAACTCTGGCTTGTACTTCCTGAAAAGAGACAGAACAATGAAATGTTTTCTCCTCAACAATCATATTTTAACACGAGTCTGCTTGAGAGTTCATTCTTTGAGCAATTTAATAAAACATTCAAGTTCACCAAGTCTGTACTGTGTCTTACAGCTCGAAGATGTCTTGGAAGATGTCCTTGAAGCGCCCGTCGTAGGCCTTGAGGATGGTGTTCTTGGTGCTCATGTACAGAGGCCACTTCTTCGCGATGGCGTACTGGAAGCAGCTGTGAGCAAATCCACTGATGGACTGTGAAGAAGTCAGAATAACAAATTCCAGATTTAAAACATCACAGACTGACAACATATATGGCCCAGATATGACACACAAATTCAATAGTAATTAACAGTCTATAAATAATGCATTGGCTTTCATGTAGATGAGTTCATGAACAAACTCATACTTACCTCGTCAGTGTTGTACATTCCCATCCCACAGCCCCCTGCGGGAAAGTCATACACCTCCCACTCCTTCTCCTTGCTTCCATCCGCTGGTACAAACACCATCTTGAACTTGCCGGGCTGGCTGACAACAAAGTCTGTGGCCCTGTACTGTGAGAGCAAACATCAGAGCTGGCGTGTGAGACCGCTCTCGCTGTCAGCTTGGAAGCATCTTTAGAATTTCTTACCTGATCGCCAAAAGCGTGTCTGCCAATTGTTATGGGCTGAGTCCAACCAGGAACAAGACGAGGGATGTTTTTGCAGAGGATCGGCTCACGGAAAACTGTACCGCCCAGGATGTTCCTGATAGTCCCATTAGGACTCTTCCACATCTTCTTCAGCTTAAACTCTGGAAATATGTAGATTATATTATGTAGCTTTTGCCATCTGAAGACCCAAAGCAAAGCTCGAGCACCGTTAGGAGACTAACTCATAAAGTATCACAATATGTAGCGTCACTCACAAAATATCTCATCTGCTGCGAAATTCAGCACAAAGTATCGTGAAAGGTGTCAGCTTACCCTCAACTCGGGCCTCGTCAGGGGTGATGGTGGCACATTTGACAGCCACGTTGTACTTCTTAGTCGCCAGAGCAGAGTCGATGGTGACCTGGTCGTCTGTCTGGTCCCGGTACGGCAGACCCAGATCGTAGTACTTCAGCTCGACGTCAACGTTGGAAAGGATGAGCTGTGCGCGTGCGAGATGTTAATTTGTTATTTGTGAGATGACAGCACAGTGCACAGAAAACACACAAAAAACAACATACACACACACACACCTGCAGCAAGTCTGATGATGAGAAAATGTCTGTTTGGCGCTGACAAGTCATTTACCTTCTCTTTGATGAACTCCCATATGATGCGAGTCATCTCGTCTCCGTCCATCTCCACCACCGGCTGGTCCACCTTGATGCGTTTTGTGGAATCTGAAAAATGCACAGTAACATTTAAGCAATTGTACTTCACAAAGGAGTGGAAAACATAGAAGGAGTCGCTCTGTTGTCCATTTAGCATTCATTTAGCATGATTTCCAAGCAGTTGCAAGTTGCATTTTTTAAAGGATTCAGACTGGATCCACTGCCTTGTCGTACACTTCATGCTCACTGTGGCTGAGGCGAGCCTGCACTCTGCACAGAGGTCTCTAAACTCACATCCTCGCTGGAAAGCTCATCAACAAGTCAAGAACATCTCTAAATGATCATGTCTAATGTGCTCGCCACACCTGTGCTGGCCTGTCAGATCAGCCGGAGAGAACAAACCGATGACTAACGACATGCCTGCCTTTCTTTGTACCTTCACTACTCACTCGCCTGCTTTGCTTACTTGGGCTCGTTCTTGCTGAGAGGGTGAAACTGAGGCGGCTGCCAGACACTGTGGCTTTGGGATTATATGATGGCTTTGATAGCAGTTATTACCTGTCAAGCCCTTTTTGTACCTGACAACAGGTGAACTCACCTGCCGAGACAGGCAGGCAGCAGCTGCTGTTCTGGACTTACTTTCTCTAACATACAGCCTGTTACTCACATCTGCTGTGAGCCCAACACATCAGTGGTCCCGCCTGTGAGAGTTATGGTACAAAATATCCACATTTCATTCAGAACTAGATTCATATTCATCCGTTTTCACAAAGTCAAGCTTTCTGTGGTGTTGTTTAGACGGTGCACGTACAGACATTTGTAATTCAGCGCAAAGTGAAAGTCTTTAGGTTGATGTGGAGATTCAGTGATGGCTCCTCGCCAATCAGCCACATCGACTTCCTACCGGTCAGCTGTCATTTCTCCGCAGCCAGGTGGGCGCATTAAAGCAGGAAAACGCGCGCCGCGGTGTGTTCGCGGGTCTCCTTTCTGTGTTTTTTTTTTTTTTCTAAATGTTTTCTCGCGGTCGGCGGCGGACTTACAGCTCCTCCGGTGCCGTGTGTACAGGCAGCCGACGGCCGGTGAGAGCGCGACGGCGGCCGGAGGCAGCGCGGCGGCCCCGCTCCTCCACACGGAGCCCAGAGTCTTCAGGTAGGCCGCCATATGTCCAGAGGCTGAAAGCTCACAGACAGCGAGACGCTTTTCTTATGAATGAACGACAGGCCGGCACGGCTCCGTACACCGGTGACGACAGACAGGCTTTTCTTTTCTTTTTTTTTTTCCAACTTTATTGATACAATTACGCAACACGTTTACAATAATGCAGGTACAGTGCACAGGTGCAAACACAACAGAGCGACTAAAGGCTGTGATAAGAAAAAGATAGAGACAAGAAGAAAGTTAAATTAATATCTTGTGATTTATATGTTTTTACTCTCAGGTGTAGAAGAAATGTATTGTTCAATAATGACAACCGGCTCTGAAAAGGGGCTTTTTTGCTTCAGAATTGAAATTTTGCTGAATGATATGGATTTTATTTTCATTCTGAATATTTTCTATTTAAAATAAATTAAAATTATCATATCTCAAATCTAATTTCACTGCGAACGTAATATACTCTCTATATAATCTCTATATAGCATAATATTGGGTACTAACACATTCCACATTTACTTTGTATGTGGGAAAATAAATGTTTATCTATGAAGATTCTCAGTCATCCTCAATTTCTACTATTACAAAATTAATGTACCACCGTTTCTCTAAGCTTTCCAAAAACAACATCAGTGTAAGACTTTTTTCGTTCCTTTATTGCATAAATCATCACTCAGTACAACATGTGACAGAAGATATGAAAACATCTGGACATTATAATGAAATAAGGAAAACATATGCATTCAGCATAACTGCCTGATTCAGTGTAAATTTAATAATAACAGTACAATACATTGCAAAAGGTGACGTCAGACGTACAGACGGCGCTCATGAACGCCACCACGTCAGCGTGAAATATGTGCTCTGATTGGTCAGTGGGTTGAGTTCAGTTTGGGTTCAGGTTCAAAGTCCTCCCCTAAACAGTTTGTACAGAGGCAGTGTAGGCCTGTGTTTCCAAACTGTCACAGAATAGAAATGTTAATAGACGGGAAGTGTGCAGATATTTCTATCTAGAGACACAAGTCCTCTCAGAGAAGATTTCTTTACATTCCCCTGCAAGTTAGGCCTCATCTAAGAACTTTATATCCAGAGTACACTGTATTATAGATCTCAAACCTTTAACCCAGTACTTTTTTTATCCAATAAAGAAACTGCCAAGACACACCAAGGTTAAAACATAGCTTTTTTTGTAATGATTAAAGTTTTTTTTTTCAGTGTGAGGATATATTTCAGCTTTTTTCCTCAAGTCTGATTATCTGCACCAAACTCATTTAGTGCCATTCAGTGTCATGTTTGTTCTTTGTATGAGATCAAAAGCAGCTACTAGAGTAAATCAGCCAAAAGTATCTTTCACCACCTCCTTTAATATTTGGCTTTTCTGGCAGTTAGAAAATAACGAGAGGGCTAATGCCTGCCAAGGCTGAACAATTATCTAATACTCTTCCAAAAGTAAAACAAATACACACACTGACTGATTGGCAGCCTTTAATTGTGATGACAGAAAAGAGTCATAATTTTGACTCAGATGTACACACAGTAGACTTGAAACATCTGTTTGTACTATTAAGGGCCACAAATCAATCAGTGTGGTCCAGCCCTTTTTCTTCTTCATCCAGCTGCAAGTTATTGGAAGATGCACAAAGAATTGGGTTTTATGCACCTTTCTTATTCTAGTTTAATAAAATATGCATTCTAATTAAATCTTTTAGAATCAAAAACAGAAGTTTATGTAATCTGAATCAGCATCTCAATACACAAAGAGCCAGAAATGACCAGAATGCGCAAAATGTAAATCCTAATCTGATAATGTGAAGAATATAGATCTTTACATTAACCAAAAATAACCTTCCACCAAATTTTACTGAATTCTGTTTCATTTTTACAGATATTACAATCAGATAAACAAATAGAAATGAAAACATAACTTTCTTGATGAAAAAAAATTGGTCACTTAACAATGTGCTTATTTCTTCATGAAATAACATGGACGGGTAATCTCACAGTCAAACCTAAATGTAAAACATAAGATGGAAAATCCAGTCAATCAGTAACAACAGGATGGCACAGATAAAAACAGTAAACTTTGAACTTGGTAGGAAATAATTAAAACAAAAAAGATTTAAGGCACTTTGTGTGAGGCACACAGGGACATGAGGGAGACAGAGCTCTTAAGACTCTGAAACATAAATTAAGGTAATAACAAACACAACACAGACTATAAAAACAAATAAAACTGACATTCAGAAACAACCCGTCTTTGGTTTCTATCAGTGTGCCACAGTTTTCTGTGTAATTACTGGATATCCGGATAAAAAGCCTTGAGGGTCCTACTGTAAGGCAATCTGGGTCATAAACAGAGGTCAAACTAAATCTTCTTTATGTTGCAGTTCTATTACAATAAAATAAATAACCTGTGCAATGTTGAAATGTGTCACTCTCAAGTATGAATGGTGTTTCTTTTCAGTACAGCTTGTTAGAAGCACAATAACACAGACATGGAAAAAAGGCGTTCACACATTTGTGTAAAACTGGATAAACAGTAAAAATATAAGGACATGTCCTGGACTATCTGTTTAACAAAGGGTTTGCTAGTAATACTACAAGATGTGTGCTAATCTCCAGATGCACTTAAGTGTTCACATTGAAGAAGTTCTACATGTCTTTCTGAGGGTGAAACATGACTTTGGGTTCTAAGTGGTGGCTGCCACAGAGCCTTTCTTCTCGCTGAAGAAGCTCTTGAGCAACATGACCTGACCGATGCCAATGACAAACAGCAGGACGGTTTCCCCGATGGACCAGTAGGTCACCCTCTCTAGGAGGTGCTCAGCTTTCGTGCGGTCATGTGCCTCTCTCAACCTATACCATGTCTGTGAGTCGGCCACCACCTTCAGGATCTCGTGAATGGCGGCACAAGACGACTCCAGCTGAAAAGCAGTAAGTTGGACAAAGGTTAATAAAGATCTCAGAAGATACCTAACATTCAGAGGAAGGAGGGTCACAAATACACAGTTATATTCTCCAAACCAATCATGAACAGATTCACTACAACTTCTTACATTTTTCCTGCATGTCTCATGACTTACAGTGGCCAAAATGGATCATATACATACATATACATATTATCCTGTATGTAGTACAGTATAGTATACACCATCCAAGACCAGGGACTTTGAATGTGGGTTGATTTTAGGAATCAGATGTTTTATTCTGTGTTCTTATTTTCTATGACGGCAGATCTAGAAGCTGCAGTATTTATGAAACTGGTAAACATGTCTAACACCAGATTGTGCAAAATTGAAACACACTTCACCTCCAAAAAGGAAGTTTTGCCACCTCTGGGTGTTTCAAGTACTGCGGTGTAAGAAGTGCACACTCAAAAACTTGCAAATGGAGTCAGCCATAAATTACAAACTATTTCTGATACATGCTGAGACTGTAGTCAGAACTGTAGCTCCACCTTGTGGACTTTTCATTATGACTAACTTAACACAACAGTATTAGCAGATGAAGATGAATTTTTCTCTTTTAATGTTTTCTGCCCACCAGGAATTACTACTGCAAATGTTCAGGATGAAAACACATCTCCAGCTTGAACAAAAAGACAAACCTCTGTGATATTGGGGTTCACTGAACACTTTAAGTCAAAATGTTAGATAGTTTTTCAGATTTTAAGCACCGTCTTCCCCGCACTTACCTGAGTCATTGCTGTGCTTCTGGTCATGCCCTCCAGGAGAGGCTCCTCATCTCCGTGGCGGAACTCCAGGTACACGATTTTGTGTGTGAAAGTGGAGAACTCATTGCTGAAGCAGACCTTGTAGACGCCCTTCATGGCTGTGGTGTGAGAAAAGCTGTCATACTGCTTCTTCCTCTCATTGTACAGGACGTTGTTTAGGGGGTCCGTGACAAAGCAGTCCACATCATAGTTGCCCCCTGAAATGACCTAAAAGAGGAGAAAGCACACGATAAAGACGTGAGTGTGTTATGACAGGACATGTGGATGTCAAGGCAGCTGTAAGATTTATTATTGTAACATATGTTGTTTTGTTGTGACATATGTTGTTTTGTTGTAACATATGCTGTTTTGTGTTAAGATATGTTGGACTGGCTCAAATATAACCTGCTATACAGCACACCAGATTGGTGTGTAGTTAACATTTTCCAAAATACATTTTTCAAATTTAACTGTGGTGTTAAACTGCAAGTGACTAAATGAGGTGTCGTTTGAGTTGCCATTTGAAGTGCACCTCACTAAAAACACATGCTTTTTGAAATTATATAAAGGACTACAACACACACAACTAGAGTTCCTCCTCTCGATGAACAAGTGACAGAAAACACTCTCACAGCACATTTCTGGTAATAAGTCTGACAGCGTCTTGCAAAAACTCACTGACAGAAAGTGATGAAGCTCTCGCAGTAACTTACCTGGAAGTCGATGTCAAACTTGACGTCTTTCTCCAGCTCCTCGTAGAAACACTGCTTGTCGTTGTCAGGCAGCTCAAAGGTGAGCTCAGTCCCAAACACCAGCAGGACCTGCAGCAGCAGACAGATCAGTCCCACACAGAGCATGGCGGAGATGGAGGAGGACAACTACTGACTGTTTATGAAGAGCATACAAAGTCAGCGAGTTGCACACACACAGACACACATTGATGAAGTCTGCATACACACACACACACACGCTGACTGGGGCTGTCTACAAGCTCTGACGTGGCACGAGTCTGGAGGACTTCCGGGGCAGTGTTGCATTTATTTTTTGTTTAAAAAATCATAAAAAAAAATAACCCGAAGTTATGAAAGATAAATTATTGTCAAAGGGGACACTTAGTAGCTCGTAAAGTTGAGACAACCTACTTTTAATTTATTTAAAGCTACATAGGGACGAATTACTCCCGCACATGCGCAATGCGAGCAGTCAGGAAGTAAGTTTCAAAATAAGGCAAATTTTTTTACATTTAGATTCCAAAACGTCACATAGGCTATATCAATAAAAAGTAAAACATTAATAGACTTTTAAAATCCAGAAGTTAATTTATGAGTTATATATATTTTTTGCAGGGAGTAAATATTTAGATGTTTAAATGACCACATAATGACACGATCATTCATTCAAAATCTATTTAAACAGACGTATAAGCAGCGTGTTAGACAATGACGTAATGTAGTGTGTTATCATATTATTGGAGCTCTTGTTATTTATGCATGGAAATTATTTTAACTACTTATTGGTTTGTTTAAGATTCAAAATTACATCAGATCTTATTAACTGAATGCATGCTATTTGATTGTAGGCTTAGTTATGAACTCACCACTTTATTTATAATTAGCAGAATATTAATAATTGTACAAAAAAGCTATATATTTACATCGGAAATGTAATCATTATTTCATCTTAAAATTGTATTTACTTACAGGGTTTGAGTAAATGCAGTTTTTCTTATTTTTTTTGCAAATTCAACGTCCCAGTCTCACCAAAATAAAGAGCAATGATCAAATATTATTCCTTTATTAGGCTGGTGAAGTATAATTATATTTCTACATTAAGTACTTGTTGCTTCACAACAACAACAGCAACAATAATAATAATGCTAAAAATATCAAGAAGACTTTTAGGCAGCACGATCACGGAAACACTGAACTAACAGAGCCGATGAGTCAGTGCTGCAGTGTTTTCATGTGTGTGTTTTGAAGGGCGTGTGTAACTTAAGATATCAAGATAAGACAGACTGCTCTGCTCTCATTCACCCTGTAAGAGATAATTATGGAGAAAGTCCGACATCGACTCACCACAAATCGATCAACTTTGATTAGAGACAAAAGAAAAACAGCAGTGAGACAAACGTTTGAGCCGTTTCTATGGCAACAGAGGCTCCGCAATAAACAGGAGTCTTATTGTGAAAATCCCGGTCTGCACAGGCCACGCCCCCTCGTCTGCGCAGAAAGTAGTTTGTACAAAACTAATGCGGAGAAGGCTGCGTGTCCAGGTGTGACAGCGTTTCTTCTTTTATCCCGTCAAATACGCAGTGTTTTTGCAAGCGGACTGAGTTTCGGGACAATCTCTCCCTTCAAGCTCGTAGTTACTTAAGGTGGTTCAAAATTGATAGAAGAAAATATGCAAAACTACGCAGAGCTGATGAGGGACTTTGTGGAGAGACATGCGACCGGTCTGACAGTCGCCTTTGTAGCAGGTAAATCTTGTTTAAATAATTACCTAATGTCATTACAAGGCTGGTGTTTTGCTCCCTTTCACATCTTGTGACAGTGTCCGTGTGAGATAAGATAAACTCTTACTGCTGTGAGTGTGATGGTATGGGGAGCCTGACAGTCAGGCAGAAATATGCAGATCATATCAGATCATCACATTTCTTCCATCCTGTCAGAGGCTTTCAGTACCAAGTACAAGTAAACAGAAAATGAGGGGAGTACTTCACAGTCATACATAAGCTTAATGTGTTTTGGAGCTCAAGCCATATCTGAATCACATAAGCAGTGAGTGCAGGTCAGACAGTCAGAAAAGGAAAAAAAACACAACAATGTGCATTTCACTGGGTTTGATATTCACACTTGATTCATAGTATCAACATTTTTCTCTCTCAGGGGCAAGTGTGCTGGCCTTACGTAGGTGGCTGGCTGGGGGTGTGTGCCGGAGCAAGGTCAGGCTGGATGGGAAAACAGTCCTGATCACGGGAGCCAACACTGGCATTGGGAAGGAGACGGCCCTGGATATGGCCCGGCGAGGTGAGGCCCTCATAGCTGTTTATAGTTAGTTTCTTTGGAGCGCTTTGGATTGCCTGATTCTGACTGTTACAGCGACTGGTAATCCAGCACTCTCAGTTTCCACTGTCCCAGTTTAAATCCTTTAACATTGACATTTGCTGCTGTTGTCAAGGAGCCAGAGTGATCCTGGCCTGCAGAGACATGACCAGAGGCCGCATCGCAGCCGACGAGATCCGGCAGCAGAGCGGAAATGGAAATGTGGTGGTCAAGAAACTGGACCTGGCCTCGCTGCAGTCGGTCAGGGACCTGGCCAAAGACGTCCAGGAGAACGAGGATCGTTTGGACATCCTCATCAACAATGCAGGTATTTTACGTCGCTCCTCCATGATGCACGAAATGCTGGTGACTTGATCACTTTCAAATAGCACATCACAGCAAAACATGTTGTGGAAATTGAAAAACAATCTGATCTGTCTTTGTTCATTGTCCTCTCTCAACCTTGGTTTTATATCAGTTATTCTATGTAAGCATTTCTGTCGATCGCTAGGTATAATGATGTGTCCCAAGTGGAAGACTGTGGATGGCTTTGAAATGCAGTTTGGAGTCAACCACCTGGGGCATTTTCTCCTCACCAACTGTCTTCTCGACCTGCTGAAGAAGTCCGCTCCAAGTCGTGTTGTCATCGTGTCCAGCCTGGCACATGAGAAAGGTAAAGAAAGTGTTTTGTCCCTTTAGTTCTTTACCACAACCGGTATGGTCGAAGGTGGCTTTTAAGTCTCCTTTTACTGGCTCTGCTCAGATGTTGGATGGTTAAAAAGTGTGTGAAGTGCCTCACTCGCAGCAAAGTTTGTGTTGTAAGACAGAACTTACATGATTATTTCTGGGTTTCAAGATGTAATCATTTGTCTTTCAGGCCGTATACACTTTGATGACATCAACCTCGACACAGACTACCAACGTGAGAAGAGCTACCGGCAAAGCAAGCTGGCCAACGTGCTCTTCGGCCGGGAACTGGCTAAAAGACTGGAAGGTAGGGCCGAATGCGCACTGCGTCGTAATTCTACAGCATAACTCAAAAGATGAAGGGAAATAAAATCTTAGATTAGATTAGATTAGATTAGATTAGATTAAACTTTATTGTCATTACACATGTACAAATACAGGGTAACTAAATGCAGTTTAGCATCTAATCAGAAGTGCAAGAAGCAGCAAGTGCAGAATATATGTAGTAAGGACTTTATGTACAGGTAAGTGCAGTTATGTACAGTAAAGGGCAGTAAATATGAGGGTTTAAATTAGAGGGGAATAATCAGCTTATGTGACCTTAGTTTTGAATCTCTTAATTTAACATGCATAATGTAAATCCCTTTTTGGCTCTTTTGTGTTGATTTATATGTTCTTGTGTCTTTCTCTCTGCCTTCTCATGATGTTTCATGTATTGACTTGACCTGACCCCTCTCATCAGGCACCGGTGTGACCGTGTACAGCCTTCACCCCGGGGTCATCCGCACTGAGTTAGGCCGCCACCTGCTGCCCACCATAGCTTTGTGGAAGAAAGCCATAGCCATGCCATTTTACTTGCTGATCAAATCTCCGTGGGAAGGAGCGCAGACTACTATCTACTGTGCCGTGGAGGAAAGCATGGCAAACGTCAGTGGTCTCTACTACAGGCAAGTACACCTGCTATTAAACTCACCTGACTGTGAAGACAAACTTCATCCGCTGACTGATCTTAATAGTTGACGGGAATTCATTAACTATGTCCATTCTCTGTGTCTTCTGTATAATGATTTACTAACTAGTAAATGATTTATATCACAATTAATTTTGCCACATGTGGTTCAATGTTAAGCACACTCTGTTGGATATTTGGTGATCATCTCACCCTATTTTATTTCTTCCATCACACAGTGACTGTGCCGCCAAAACACCAGCGCCGCAGGCCCTGGACGATGCCACAGCCAAGAAGCTGTGGGACCTCAGTTCCTCCATGGTCGGTCTGGCTTAAACACAAACAGCTTGCCCTGCTTTCCTCACCCATTCGTCCTGCTGGAGTCCTCATTTACATGGGCGAATAAAGCATTAGTTTTATTATCTAATGCTCAAGGGCATTCTACTGACAACGATCTGATCTTTTTGAGGTAAAAGATTTGCTAATGAATGAAAAGGTTTGCACTATTTAATCTCAAGACTCCAGTGAGTTGATTGAGTACTAAAATTAAGTGTATTGCTTCATCTTTATATATGCATTATAATTTTTGCTTTATTTTATATATGTTATGCTGCTATATCCTTGGAAGCATGAGGTAATACTTGCTTTTTTAATCTACCACTTGTTTTCATACCTCAGTCAGGCTCTTGTTTTTTAAACATGTGATCTGGGCTGCAAATTCCAGGAGGCGAACAAGACCTTGAACAGGCATTTTTATTCATCACAGTAAAAAGAACAATTGTATCTTGTAAGATGTTTCATCAATTTTGTTTCAGCCTAACAACAGAAACACAGCCATAAAAACATGTTAAGCAATACTTTACAAAAAGCATTTTCCCTAAGAGCCAGAAGAAAAGGAAGACGAGAGCCTGTTTGCGTACACGTTGAAGCAGTGTTGAAGTGTTGCTTAAAGGCTGGGAAGTGACCTTTTCTGCTGGTGTTGGTGAGAGGAGTGTTACACTTCAGAGGAGAGAGGATCCTTCACAGGTGTAGAGAGGGAGTGGACGCCTCGGGGCCGTTAGGAGGCAGCCAGTAGATCCAGAGACTTGTCAGCTTACTGAATGTGTGTGTGTGTGAGTATGAGTCTGTAAGTGTGTGTATGTGAGTGTGTGTGTTGTTCTTTACTAAGTGCATACTGTTTGTGGTATCATGACAAAATCATTTTGGAATTTTGTTGCTTTCATTTTTTGAGGTGAGAACTGAAATGTGTGCCTTTTGTTAGCTGAGTTAACGCGAAATGAAGAGCACTGAAATGTACTACAATGTACTACATCAGCAGTATAATACTTTTGGCAATAAACGTATAGATTGAAAGTGTTTTTTTCCTTGGTAGTTATTAAATAACAGGTGCTATCTGAAATGGTCATAATGAAAGGTTAATAGCTGTAAATGTTATCCAATGTAACCCAAATCCAAGGTCTTTTAGATGAAGCCAGATAGGAATAAATAAAAGAAACAAAAGGTGACTAGCTAAAATTGAAAAAGCATCCCTCAGCTGTCAACACACACAACTTTTTTAACATGAATTCATGAAAATGAGACTCCATGAATAAAAAATCAGGAAGAAGAAGTTATGTTTAAATCAGGAATTTTCTTAGGAATTTTCATATTCCTGTTTTTCAGCTTTGAATTACCATTTTATCCCAGTTCTTTTTGTATCAACATGCTTATTTTTGTAAAGTATGTTCATTATGAGACCCTTGTGTTTGAAACTATCAGCTATAATTCAAAGTGTAGAAATGTCAGGGCTGCATGTTTGAGGGTGTGAGAATCATGTCAGTATGTTGGCATGCATCATATTAAAATTACTCACCTAGTTTTTGTGTCCCAGTACACCAGTTGCATCATCCTCAGTGCACAGTTAGGTTTTTCTGGATTGTGTTAGTCATGTTGTGTCCTGTTAGGGTGTCTGAGTTCACTAGTTTTTAAACCCCATCTCGGGGAAACACATTTTAGTGGTTGTAATGCTAAAGTGTTTGTATGCAGCCTACACACCCTCTTGTGTTTTATAAGGTGTGTTTCTGCACCATATCTGTTTTGATTAATCACCCAGGTGAGATTTTGTCAAACACTGTTCTTGCCTATGCACAGTGCATTTCAGAGAAATACACCATCTTGCCTGAAGACGCCGCTTCCAAAGAGAGCTGCATTATTGCGCTGTCATATTTCTGGGAAATATGACTTAAAACCAGGTGTGCTCAGAGTTGCCTGAAGGGAATCTGTGTTTTCCATTAATATTCCACTGTCTCTCATTTTGCACAACAGACGTGCAAAGACAAACCTTTCAACTTTTCAAACCCTTTCAAAGACTTCTGATCTTTTAATTATAGACAAATCACAAGATAGATTACAGCGCAATTTAAATGAGTGTTTTTAGTCATTTGTGTTCCTACTGAAGAGTTCACTTTAAAGATAAAAATTCTGACTTAAAGCTCTTTTTTCCCCAACAATCAATCAAACAGTCTTTAAAAGGCAATAAATTACAGCTGTTGTCATTCCTCTAAAAATCATTTGTAGCAAAAAACAAACAAGCAAACCACAAAAACTAATAACAGCCTTTAACATGACGATCAAGTATGAATTGAATGACTTAATTGTCTTAATCGTCTTTCTGACTCAGATGTCTCCAGTATCTGTAGGTAATGTCATGCACATGCCCTTATCAGTTCTCCGTCCAACGGATACAGAATCTATAGCTGGGCTGGAAAAGTGATAAGGAGATGTGAGCGACCACAGTACCACAACAGCTGATAAAAGTCTTTCGCAAAAGACAGACCTATTGTTATGGGACAAAAACGAGTCCTCAGAGGTTTGAAGAAATCCCCAACCGTGGACTGCTTGAAGCTGCCATCCTTTCCCTCGATGTCCTGGCCCTGGAAGAGCTGCTTTCAAGGTAGGAGCACGTGAGAGCTGTTGGTTCACTTCCATCATTCAGATGCAGAGGAGGTAAACTCGTCATGGGGGTGACATAAAAAAAAGCCCCTCTCTGCCTTTTCCTACCATCTCTGCCAGCTGAAAAAGTGCTCGGATCCTCTCGCAGCGAGGAACTAGTTAAGCTTTGACCGGTCAAAGTGGGTCCCTGCAGCAGTGGCCCTTCACCGTTTGACTGCTGACAAGCTTTTGAGACACACCCCATTGATGAGTTTTATTTCACTGCAGCCCCGCCTGGCTCGGAGGGATTTCTTGGCTGCCATTGGTTCATACTCAGAACTCGCCATACCTGCCCCCTGGCTCTTGTGGACTGGAGCCAAATAGTTCCTCCAGCTGTCAATCACAGTGAGATCAGCCAGTGGGATGAGAGAGGCCAGGCTTGGCGGGCGTGTTCCCCACAGGTGTGGCTGAGAAGCACATTCCAATATGTACATACCTGTCAGCTCCTCTGGTATTCAGCTGCTCCTAGAAAGACCTCTGTTGACCACTAGCTCTCCCCTTTCCTCCTCCTGGGGCCCATGCAGAGGGCGAAGGAAATAACTCCTGTTTCAGTCGCACAAGTACAGCCTGTGCTACGCATATCTTTGATTCTGTAGAGTTATCATGTCCCATTGAGGAGCAGAGTCTTGGGATTACTGTGTAATGAACAGATAAAATGTATGTCACCAATGATACAGTCACTTTCAGAACAGGAAGGGCTTTCTGTGTGCCTCAAAGGCTGTTTGGAGTGTAAATACATGGGAGTCACTATGAACAATAAGTGTCATAAGCAACTTGTCAAGTATGTGAGCACAATGTAGTAAATAAAGGCAGCACTGTGTTTTTACATATAGCACAGTATTCCAGGAACCACAGACTACCACAGTTGTGTCTCATTATACACTCTGATATGTGGAGTCAGATAGTGTACAGGTGCAGGCAGTGGCATGTGCTTCCCCCCCTCCACCCCAGGAAAGAACATCAGATCATCTGCGCCTGTTTTCTCCCTCTGAAGATTACAAAGCCTTAACGAGAATGTGTGTGAAGTGGAGGATTGTGTTGTCTCTACCCTCTCTGGTATGCAGGCCTCTCTCTCTTTCTCTATTCCAGCCATTTTCCGTACGTCTGTCTCCGTCTTCATCTCTCTCTCTCACCTCCTTTGTGGCTCCTCATCTTGTTGCAGATCCCTCTGTCTCTCAGTTTTCTCGCTCAGAGTACAGGAGCAAACAGTGTGTGCCTCGGGCAGGTGCGGGAATGCAGGTTTGCAGCATTCACAGTCCTAAAGCAGAGCAGAGCGGAGCGGAGCAGAGAGGAGCAGGCCATGCCGTGATTACCTCCGGACGAGTCTGTGCATGTGTTGAACTGAATCAGAGCTGCCACAGTGACTAAGCTCCTCTGTGTCACCAGTCACTTTCACATTGTATAATGGTAGCTCGCATCAGACCTTATCTTGCCTACTTTTATCTAAAAATCCCCCAAAAACGAGAAGAAAAAGCCTCATAAACAGGCCTGTAACTCAGTTTGTGCTCACTCATAAGAACCATTTTTTAAGATGCATACTATCAGTTCAAGTTTATTTGTCTGTTAGTTCATTCAATTGTGCGATAACAATAAGTATAAAATAGAATAAGAAAGGAGAACAGAAATGGGTAATGAATAATAATGTTAACTATAGTGATGACTTTGACTGATAAGTAAAAATAGTCTGAGGACAGTTCTTAGGTTGTGTAGCGTAGTGTCGCTTTTCAGGATCCTCGATGCCTCATCTTCAGCTTGACTGCAGCAGGGAGAAACGGCTCTTATTTTGGTGGCTGAGATGGTTAACAATTGTCCTTGCAACAGTTTAATGTAACCTGGTGTAGATGTGCTTTAGGCAGCATGTTACGTTCAGCTCAACAAACCTCTCTTAAAAATGCTACTGCTGCTATTTCTGGTAAGTTACTTTACTACTAAAATGGTAGAGATAATTTACAGCTCCATTATACTGTACAGTGTTTTTCTTATTTGGACTACCTGTCTCTTTTAACCCTAAACATCTGTTTGGGGCCCTTGAGCTGCTGGAGCCTCTTTAACAGCCAAACAGACATTCTTGACATTGTTTCATCACTGTAATATGTCGTGAATGAGATCTGAGATGACATGGTTTGATGTCGGGTACAGAAAATGATGCACTGGGTGTGTTTGAGTTATCAGAGACCCCCATTATAAAGGATAATAGCGTATAAAATCCTCTGTTAATCTATTAGGATTTCTGTTATTGGAGTTTTATAAGTTACTTCTTTCAGAGAGTTAGTAGAGTCACATTACTTGTCTGTGAATGACAATGTGAAAGACAAAAGGTAAAATCATTTCGTCATGCATAGGTTATACAAAACATGAAACATTTACTTATTTGGTGAATAATGATGCTTTATGGTGTTGTTTGTGGCAAAGAGACAAGTTGGGCACTTTTCTACGAATTGTGTTTTAATACCTTCAAAGGAAAAAAGAAAAGTAAAAGCAAATTTTCAATGATTATTGTTATTTTCCCACACACACGAAAGGGGAATGTGGTATCCCAAATGAAAATGAAGTAGAGCTGACGTCAACTAAACATGGTTTCATGCTGTTACTGATTTTAGTAAGAGTTACTAAGATACAATAGTTGTGGGTGGCACTATTATATAATAAACCACAGTGAACACACACTTCAGATCATGACTGGTAACACTAACTCTGCCTGTCTTAAAGTTACATGTGTAATCAACACCTTTGTAATACATTTGCCTCGAATGCACAGACCTATAGTTCATAAATAAAACAAAATGAGACAGCAGCTTGGTAGTTTGACACTCTGACCTCTTCTCTCTCATATCTGTTTGTGTCTGTGGGAAGAGAAAGAGGGCAGATCGGGAAAAGGATCGGGATCAGGGGTGCCGGTAAGAATTCCATGGCCCCGGCCGGGAGGAGGGTGCTTAGATGGTTGTGAATGGTGTTTGGGCCCTGAGGCTGTATTCTGTCGCCCGGGATAAAGACATTGTCGAGCAAACACACAGACAACAGGGGAGGTGCTGAGTCAGCTGTCTGCCTGGCTTAGCACACGCTGCGTTGCTCCGGACTCCGGACACGGTTCCCATCAGCTCCTCGACTCAGGAGACACAACTCCCACGTTTCTGTTCAAAGAGGCAAATTCAAATGTTCTCACAGCTTTATTTGAATATTAATGAGGCCTGAACACTTGATTGGACTCACTTAAAACCAATAAAAAATCAAAATGTAAGATGGGAAACTTTTTCTAGCTTGTACTGCCGCATGATGGGAACAAAGATCAATATTAAATCTTGGTTGTTGGAAAGTTTGAGATGCAAATTTGGAATATAAATCACCCTTATAATTAAATCAGAACATTCTTTAACAATATTTTTGCACACCATTATACTTTAAATTATATAAACATAAATTACCATTGATATTAATAAATGTGAATTTTAGGTTTGAATACATGTTTGCATCTGTAGGTTCCAAAAAGACATAAACTACAAAAGTTGTGTTTGTTTTAAAATGTTATTTATAGCTTGGTTTCCAATTTGGTTTTAGTGGCCCAAAAGTAAGCAAATACGATTTTGATTAAATCTTTTTTAGTTTGGCTCTGGTATTTAAATCTTTACTCTTTAGTTGTAGTATTCTTCCATTTGGTGCCATGCAGCTTCAATGCGCAGGCCTCTTCTGCATGGTTTCACATTCTGCTCTTGATAATTTGTGATGTCTTAGCATACCATTGGGAGAGGAAGGGCTGTAGCCATCTCTGCCGGCATTGTTGTCGATTATTTAGTTGAGTTCCTCTCGTCAGTGTGAAAGTCTGGTGCTAACCAAACAAGCCTCTGCTGCTCTTTATCCAGTTCCGGAGTTTGTGGGGGCATCAGATGCCAGCAGCACTCATGTGGACCAGAGGAGATCTGCTAAAACATCTTCTGTCCCTCACTGGGATTAGAGCGGACACATTCCTGGCCCCTCTGCTGTGCGGCTCCCACCACATTGTTCACGCCCAACTTTTATGCATCACTTTTTCAACAACTACGAAGACAAAAATCACTCACTAATCTGTACAAACCTCATATAAGAACATAAGAACGTACTGTGAGTACACACATTTTTTTATCTGAGGAAACATTTCAGTCTCAGTTTCAGTCTGCATATTTTACTTAAAAAAAACAAAACTGTTATAAACCACTCAAAAGATCAACACAAATCACACAAGCATGACAGAACTCGACGCTCAAGTTTTATTTCATGACTGTACATCACAGTAACCTGGGTGCTGGGTGAAAACATGTTGTAAATGAGAGAAAACACCAATCAGCACTGTACAGTACTTTATTTGAGAACTGTAAACCACACCGTAAATATCCACACACATGATATTATCTCCTCCAGCTTCAAGGTTCTGGCTATATGAGGCCAAAAAAATGCCATCCATGCATCACACGCGATGTTAGCCCTGGCCAGGCAGAGGGGGAAGTACCCCCTGGCGTGCTGAATCCTCCCCTGGATGGACTCCAGAGGAATGTCCCCACATGCTTCCTGCAGCATTGCAGAAGGTTTTCCCACTCGTAAGGACTCGTGTCATACACCTTCTGCCATCAGCCCAGAAAAAGACTCCCATCTATTGATCCCGACATTCTGACTGCTTTAGATTGACATTTCCTCAAATTGACATTTCTAATTGCTGTTCAGTGTTAATTGAATTCAGATGTGATGGCTTAAGTCCACTGTTCTGAATGGCAGTGCTTGCTGGATGAACACATTGTGGGGAAGTTCAGGTTTATTAACATCAGTGATGGCTGAGTTTCACTTAGCTGATATTATGTATCATGAGGTATCATGGGACACTTGAACAGAATGGATATTATGGACTCAGGAGTGCGGACCTTATGATTAATTATATCAGTACATGTGTACTTTTTCTACAAGTCAAAAACATTTCAAGTGTCTGTGACAGTAAAGAAACAATCTAAAAAATGTTTTTAGATTTAGGCACATGAACAGTTTCTTTCCACAGGCTGTCACTCTGATGAACATTTAAAACCAGTCAGTGCCAGAAACAATACCTGCGATAACACTACCCTGAATCACAAACATCCATTGACCTCATCAATAGGACATTTCTGTAAAGATGACATATTTCTAAATTAGCATAATATTTTTTATTTTTTAATTTTAATTTTTGTTTGACACAGATTTTAACATGTAAATGTCTCCACTAACAAATACAGTCCCTCCTTGCTGTATACACTGTACATAATACACTGGCATACCCACCTTCTTCTGTACATAAACCATCCACATGCATCATTGCACTTTCACCACTATATTGCACTCCATATTATTCAAAGTGGAAGCAAACACAACATGCCGCCATAAAAACCTGGCAAATCATACAGAAACATGTACACTCTCATATTTTCATCCACTGCGCCAGGTGGCATTATTTATGGTCTGTAAGTGACAACAGCTGGCCTAAAAGTGCAGTCAAACAGTAGCCCCTATTGTGTGACTTTTCCAGCAAACAGGTAAGAGGGGAATCTGACTGAACTTGATATTACAACAGTAAACTCTCAAGAGGCAAGCATGTGTGTTTGCATTTGTACTTGAGGGTTTTGAATAGGTTAAATTAGATGTTTTCTCAGTTTGAATTAGCTGTTCTGCCATTTAAGCATCACAACAAAACCATACAGCTTCTAATTTTTTTTTTGCCTTGTTTCTGTGTTAGCTTGATAAATATAAATGGTACAAAATGCCTTGTTCTTGTGGATTTGTGTGTGTGATATATATTATAAGAAACCTATTATTTTGAGCATGAACTGCTGAATCTGTGATGGTAATGAGCACTGTTTGGCTTTTATAAAAGTAAAAAGTAAAAGTAAAAAAGACATCTCATCATTTAATCCATCTCCAAGGGTGCAATGCCTTCTAGTGGCCTAAAGTACAAACTGACACAATAAAACTAAATGTCTTTGACTAAACAAAATGATGAAAAATTGCTATTGGTGATCATTGCTGGCAGGAATTCCCACCCACACAACCATAAATATGTCATAGTCTCTACGGCAATCAAAGACAGGACACACACTTTTGGCAGCATCTAACAGTCAGTAATGGCTGCTAAAGCGTTTAAGCCTTGAAAAATTCTCCTTGTGCCCTTTTGTGCCTGTTGCTGAGAGCTTTTGAGCTGCAGGTCATTTGTCTGATGAGTATGTCTGTCCTGTCAGATCGAGAACAACAGCTTTTGAAATGTGCAGTTAAGTAAAAAATATTTTACTAATGTGGAATAAAAAACAGTGAAATAGTGAGAGACGTTTGCTTCCTGGACACGCTGGGATTCTTCATTTCTTCTTTCTCTTTCTTTGCAGCACATAAATATTCATTCATTTGGAGCTGATCAGAGTCAGTCAGGTTGTTTTTTCTCAATCCAGGTGGATGAGACATGAGTTAAAAGATCAGATTTTCTACTGTTGAACACTGATTTTAACCAATGTTGTTGAATAATTTTTCTACTACTGTCAAGCTTGATCTCTCCACAATTTGCAGCACTTTGAATAAGGATAATT
>JBAJHX010000001.1:18871252-18903324 GCA_037176925.1 Amniataba percoides
AGTTCGCCATTTTGTAGTGCTGTCTAAATGGAAAGTGAGAATTATTATACTCTATATAGTGGACTCTAAGTATGCCACAATGTACTTATGAAAAGTAGTGTACCACCATTGGTCACCAATGGTCACTACTGGTTACTAACCAAGCCCGATATATCATGCAAGACAAATTGCAGACAAGAAAGGTGAGTGGAAGTCATTTACCACAACACAAATAGCCACCATTTTGGAAAAATATGCTCAATATAAATGTTTTATCACAAAAATGCATGCTGGTATTTATAATGGGTGTTCCACCAGCTGACATTGATTGGGCATGTTTTATTTGTGTGACAGCAATGATGTGAATAACATCCGAGAGAAAATGAGCTGATATACACCTCTACATAGAACTCCCTATGTAGTGAGTATGGCGTGAATGATTTCAGACACAATATGTCAGCATAGGCCAATTAACTGAGCCTCGTAGAGTGTGATAAAACCGATGCATGTACAGTGCATCAGTCAAAATCAACAACTTGTTTACTTCAGTGCTACCATAGTCCCCGTTCCTGAAGTGTTTCATGTTTTTATATATCCCTGCATATCTCTATTAGAGTTTAAGCCAGACACTTTTAAACAGCAGCTCTAAAATGATTTGTTACATTAAGCTCCTCTGAGGACCTCAGTGTGAGGCCAATCCCTGTAGCAATCCCTGTGACGACTGAAAAAGGAACAAAGTTTGAAATTTCCACATATTTTCTCCTGAGGATGCGGCAACAGTGCTGTAATGGTGCAGTGGAAAGGTGGGACTTCCCCCGGTGTCTGGGTTTGTCTTTGCTCTCACGTGGACTGTCTGTAAGCATGCTATCATAGCCTGGTCCAGGTGAGAAGGGACTCGAGGGGAGGCAGCGAGAGGTCACACCGACACATCCGCCTCTCTGTCTTCTGTCCGCCGTCGCAGTTAATTGGGTCCTGCGTCCACCCACCTCTCCCCCAAACCCCTCCTCCTCTCCCTCGTTCCTCTCTTTACCTTTTTTCGTTCTCTCACTTTTATTTTTCTTTCCACAAGTCTGACCATTCCTCTCTCCGCTGCGCTGTCACCATGGCAACCCTTCACTCTGCTGCAGGACCCCACCCTCTCCCGCTCTCCTCGTCTTCTTCCTCCCTCCCTCCCTCTCCCTCTCCCTCTCTCCCTTTCTCCCATCATCTGCAGCGGCTCTACGGTATTAAATATTGATGGTGGTGTTTTGCACCCAGACCCTGCTCGCCTCTCCTCCTCTCTCCTCCTCTCTCCTCCTCTCTCCTTCTTTTAACCATACTCCCCTCTCTCTCTCTCCTCCTGCTAAATTATCTCCTCTAGTCTTTCCTGCCTCACTTGTGTCCTCTTTTGACTCTTCACGTTGCTTTCCGTGCTTTGTCTTTTTCATTTACTTTTTGACTCCCCCTTCTCTCCCTCTCCTTTCCTCTATCCTTCCCATCGTTGCTCCTCTTCGTCTCCTTTCTTTTACTGTTTTGCAGATTTAGGTGAGGAGACACAACATGGCTGCAGCTCACACCACACAGGGTTGGAGGCTTCCCATTCGCCCACTCTCAGCCAGCAGCCTTCGCTGTGGTGGAATCCATATCCACTATGTAGCTCCTCGCTCGCCCCCTCCCTCTCAGTCTCACTGTTTTTGCCCCTTCTTTTTTTTTCTTCTTGCACTGCACCTCTGTGTCTTTCTCCCACTTTCCCTCTTCGTCTCTCTCCGGCTCCCCTTTTCTCTTGGTTTCTCTCCCCCCATGTCTCTGTGGGCCTCCCCTGGGCTGGTTGCTGTTGGCAGCACCCGTGCCTCCCACACTGTCACTTGACATGCTATTTATAGGCCTTCAGAGGGGGTGGCTCTCAGTGCAAGGAGGATGCTGTCTTAAACAATGTAGCTTAAATAAAAGAGGCAGGAGCTCCCGAAGAGCCCTGTGGTTAATGTGTTCCCTCTCTGCTTCTGTGTACAGACAGTGCACCATGCACCCCCATTATCACCATTTCACCCCTTTCCCCCCCTCTCCTATTGAGGTCACTTGGAATAATTACCACAAATCCAAAAAGTGTTGTTTTTTAGTAGCAGGAGATGCTCCTCTTAATGTTCACCCTTCTTCTCTCTCACCCATCCCTCCTTTGGCGTCTCCCTCATTCCCTCCTTTCTTACAGTTCTTTGGAGCTTTTCTTTGCCAGCAGTCAGAACAACAAACTCCTCTACGGCGAGCCACCCACGTCGCCACGTGCCAGCCGCAAGTTCTCCTCCCCTCCTCCTCTCTCCATCACCAAGACGTCCTCGCCTAACCGCCGTCGCAAGCTTTCACTCAACATCCCCATCATCACGGGGGGCAAAGCCCTGGACCTGGCCGCGCTCAGCTGCTCTCCCAATGGCTATGCAAGCATGCACTCCACCATGTCACCCTTCAGTAAGACCACCCTCGACATCAACAAGCTCTACGTGTCCAGCACCATGGCCAGCAAAATCCCAGACGAGGGAGAGTCCAAAGCCGAAGGCAAGGCTGAGGAGTCTGTCCTCAACAAGCAAGGTCAGAATCTCTGTCCGAGGGATTTTGCTCATTTTTAATGGGCTTCGCGTGTGCTGTGCTCCACTGTCATGCTCGTACTGCTCATAATAGACCAACTTTTACTCGCTGTCCAAGGTTGTACAATGTAGATTTTGTGTCTGTAAGAGTTATAAAGAGCAACATAATCCTTTGATCCTTGTTTGAACAGTATATATCCAAGTGGCCATGTGTTGATTGTTTCCAAATTTATAATCTGATATGGGCCTTGGAGTTTCCTGACCTGACAGTTACATTTCTTCTTTGCTTACATTTTTTTATTGTAAAACACTTTTACTCTGTCCAGATATGTCTGTGAGAGAGGAATGTGATGAAGACCCAAGCCAGAGCGACGAAACAGAAGCAGAAATGTCTCCTCCCAAGTCACCGTCAACCCCAAAGAACGTCAAGTCCAAAAACTCTGGTACAGTATAAATCTGTCTCTCTGTCACTGTTTTGGGAGCCACCATTGTTTAAGCCGTTCTAATATCCGAGACCCTTTTATAACGTCTTGTGGTCTACTTTTGAATGCAGACCCACCAGTTAAAAAACAAATGAGTTGGCAAGAATGTTAAGTAACTTGGCAAGAGTAGAAGAGCTGGCAAACCACAGCAGCTTAGCTCTTAGTGCTGGTGACATCCAGTTCTTGCCAGTGGAGAATAGATCATGTCAATAACAGAAACCAGTGGTAACATGAGGCACATTTAACAGCCCTGCTTTTCATGTTACACCCTCTATGAGCACTTGAGTGAATAATTCCAACTGGCAGATTGCACGACTTGTCAGGGAACCAGATAATACGAAGTGAGCAGTCAAAGTGAAATGAAATTAGATTTTAAAAGAGCAATTGTCCAGTGGAGGTGCACCAAAGGCAACGTAACAACAGTTGGCCTTGAGATTGCAGATCAGGCAGGATATTTCCTGGTATTTACTGTCAAGCTTAAAGCAATAGTTACATTTCAGGAAATTCAAATATTCACTCTTCATTCTTGTGGAGAGTTTAACAGGAAGAGTGATACCTCATACTGCGTGATAATAAAAAGTTACTGCCACTTGCTGGTTATTTTAGCTTCACATAAAAACTAGAAATAGGGGGAAACTGCTAGCCTGGCTCTTTTCAGAGGTAAGAAAATTCACCTGCCGGCACCTACCCTTTTTCCAATCTCTGTTCTGAGCTAAGCAGTTGTTGCTGTACAGTTCTTCCTGTACAGACGCGAGAGTGGTGTTGATCCCTTTCTCTGCCAGGCACTGAATAAGCGCATTTCACAAAATGTCGAACTATTGCTTTGATACATTTGAATCACTCAACTTTGCACATTTCTCTGAGTCACGCAGCCACCTTATTCCTCTGAAGAGTAAACAATTCAGACACTGAGAAAAAAAAATTCTATCACCTGTCATTGTAAAATGATGTTTACAAAGCACCTTTAATAGTTTGGCTCGGTAATATCAAAGGCAGCATAAGGTGCCATTTTTGCCATCCAGCGGCGTCACATTGTGCGTGTGAGAAGTGCAAAGAGGTTGAGATGAGAGGAGTAATTCATGGAGCTATATAAATCCCGCCACAGTAGACCGTATAGAAAACTTTTTTTTTTTTTTTTTTTTTTTGAGAAAATGACAAGCGTAACGACAGCCAAATAAGGTCTTGATAAAAACCACCCACAGCCTCCTGGCCCTCCCCATACCGTGCAGAGAGGGAGCATCCACCCCGTAGGTAGTCAGGCACAATTCATCCCCAGTGTGTTCTCTTCCCACGGTGCTGGATACAAGGGAAGCCAGTGCCTTGTGTGAGTAGGTGGAAGGAAACCTTGTACCTTAGCAACGATGTGCATGTTCTTCTATACCGCCCCCGGCTGAACGGAGGAAGACAGGGAGGAAGGGAGGGAGGCAACGAGGCAGACACAGCGAAGTGTACACTGTCACTGGCACGAGCTGCAGGACGCACTGTGCTGGGCCTGTTTTAGCTCTCCGTTGCCCTCCACTGGTCAGCAACTTTGTTTCATGAGACACAAATATAGCCTATGTGCAGCGCTTCACGGAAGGAATCAAACCACCTTCAGTCGCTTAGCTGGTGATTTCCCTCTCAGCCTAATCCTGTGAGATCTGTGCCGAAAGGGTTGCAGTCCTGAATGTTCTCAAATTAGTGGAAGTGTCCTTTAACCTTTTGATAACAGTAATGAAGGGTCATTGTGGATTTTGTCCTTCAAATATATTCATTTTGTTTCCCTCCCTGTAGAGTTTTCCCTGTTCTCCTTCAACAATGGCATGGTGGTGTCATCTTGCCGGGAGCTGGACAATAACCGCAGTGCCCTTTCTGCCGCTTCGGCCTTCGCCATCGCCACCGCCGGTGCCAACGAAGGCACTCCAACCAAGGAGAAGTACCGTCGCATGTCGCTAGCCAGCACAGGTCAGCACACATCATGCTTCTATTGACAAACTGAAAGGACTGCTGTGTCTTTTATTGTTGTTTAGATATCTACTGTAATCTTATTAAAATCTTGTATGATCCCACAGAAAACTAATCAATTAAATAATAGATGTTTTTTTTAACAGTTCATATTTCGTTTGATTATTTAGATTATCTGACATTGTGACATATTTTTAATGTCATCATTTGCATTCGTTCATCCAAAGCATGAGCAGTTCACGACTTATGACCAGCAGGTGGCCTCCAAACAAATTATGATTGTGGAGTCCTGATTTTATTCCATGTTTTCAGTATTTTTTAGTCACTGTTGTTTTATTAAACAAACTGATCATTTTACCAAGAGAGTGCTTTTTCTGTCTTTCTTCCACTGATTTAATTGAAGCTGATTGTTGCTCTAAATGTTGCAATGCTGTAATGAAAATCTAAAAACCACTGATCACCTTAAATATCTTTTATAGTTAATGCATTTTTCTACACACCCCATGTCTCCAGTTTCACTGTCAGCATATTTTAACGTAATATTAAAAAACAAGAAGGTGATACAAATGGTTAGAGCTTCAAAAACATTAGAAATGTATGTACATTCACTTTAATAATGTTTGATGAATTCACAGTTCTGCTTCATCTGTCTGTGGAAGCAAAATAACACAACATAAAGAAAACAACAAGTTAAATCATTCACACTAATCCCACAGTTTCTCTGCGTGGAGGAATTTGCTTTGCAGTAACTTTTTTAAAACCTGGTTCCAGGTTTTCCTACAGACCAGAGGAACGGGGACAAAGAGTTTGTTATCAGAAGAGCTGCCACAAACAGAGTCCTGAATGTGCTGCGTCACTGGGTCTCCAAACACTCGCAGGTACAGTTCACCTCTCCCTCTATCATTTTTCTTTTTTACTCCAACCTTTTCATGCCTTCTCAGAAGAAAAACAACACTCGTTTAATGACTCTGCTGCCGTTCCTGTGTTGGTCCTCAGGACTTTGAGCTGAACACCGAGCTGAAGATGCGGGTAATTGGCTTCCTGGAGGAGGTGATGCATGACCCAGAGCTCCTGACACAGGAAAGAAAGGCAGCTGCCAACATTATCAGGTTGGTTTGCCGTTACGGTGCCATCGCTTGTCACACACACAGTCATATGTAACACATCTGTTTGTAGAAAAGAAGTTGTGGTCAGGTTACGGGCTTAAAAACAGGAACTGGAGATAAAATTAGTCAGTCCAGGTTTAAATTTACTGGACACTGCCAGTGGAGTGACAGAAAGAGGAAACTTTTCACATTTTTTTTCTGAACAGCACTTTGTGATCATCCTTCACTATCTTATGCTCTTTTGTGGAAGAACAGAATTAATATCTGGAGTAAAATCACCATTGTGGTGTGTGAGCTAACCAAACTGTTTGTATTGCTGCTAAAGATTTAATTCAGATATCAACCTGTGGAGCTGAAGCCAAAAGCGCTCGTAACCCAAACTGAACAAAATCAAAGAAATGAACAGCCATTGTACTTTTTTAGGACACTCAGATATGAAATCCACTCATGTCCATTACGGTAATAATGGACAGAATTGTGGAATAATTGACTGTACTGACTTTTATCTTCATCTTTCATGCATGTAGGACTCTCACTCAGGAGGACCCTGGAGACAACCAGGTCACCCTGGAAGAGATCACACAGATGGTGAGAGAAAGATGACAAAAGCCTTTTCAGTAAAAAAAACAAAAAAACAAAAACAAAAAAAACTTTTACTTCTTGAAATTACTGGGTATCCTGTAGTAATGATTTATGCTTTAGTACTGATAATGCTTTTCTCTGTGTGTATGTGTGTGTCAGGCCATGGAGGACTCTAAGACTGAGCCGTTTGAGAGCCACTCTGCCTTGGAGATAGCCGAGCAGCTCACACTGCTGGACCACCTGGTCTTCAAGGTTATCCCATACGAGTGAGTACACACGTGCTCAGACACACAAACACAGACACTGACTGCTGGTGTGCTTTTCATAGTTGCTTATTTGAAAATGTTTTTTTTTTCTGCAGGGAATTCTTTGGTCAAGGCTGGATGAAGAACGACAAGAACGAGCGAACTCCATACATTATGAAAACAACCAAGCATTTCAACGATGTATGTGTTTACTTGTGTTTACTCTGGTGTTCTTAAGATAGATAGATAGATAGATAGATAGGTAGATAGATAGATAGATAGATAGATACACATTATTTTCATAATGTATTTTTCTCTTACTTTTTCAGATCAGCAACAGGATCGCCACTGAGATCCTGCACTGGGACGATGTCAACATGCGAGTGGCGGTGATCGAGAAATGGGTGGCAGTGGCCGACATCTGCCGCTGCCTCCACAACTACAACGCCATGCTGGAGATCACGTCCTCTCTCAACCGCAGCTCCATCTTCCGCCTGAAGAAGACCTGGCTCAAAGTCTCCAAGCAGGTATCTGTCATTTCTAACATGTTTCTCAACGTAAAGATGGTATTAAGATATTAGCTATTAAGAAGTGTACCTTTGAGCTTTTCTCCTTCAGCTATATTGAACATTTGAGACTTGCATATTTTATAAGTTATATAAAAAATCAAACTAAGGGAAGACAACATGCTATCTCTGTCATCAGAAAGGCTGATAATGTTGCAATAAGAGTATTGCTTTGAACCATTTTCTAGACAAAGACCGTGATCGACAAGTTACAGAAGCTGGTGTCGTCAGAGGGACGGTTCAAAAACCTCAGAGAGGCTCTGAAGAAGTAAGTGTCTACCCGAGTGGAGGAGTTTTATATGTTCCCCACTATGTTTGTGTTGTGTATTTTTACATCTGACTCACCTTTTGCCCTCAGCTGTGACCCTCCCTGTGTCCCTTACCTGGGAATGTACTTGACTGACCTGGCGTTCATCGAGGAGGGAACACCCAACTACACCGAGGACAACCTGGTCAACTTCTCCAAGATGAGAATGGTACAAAGAGCAACATACACTCTGTATTGTTTCTGGTTTGAATCTCTAAAATTCAGTCTTCATCTTTAAATGTGTGTACTTTTAATTGAATCTGTCTCCAGATATCTCACATCATCAGAGAGATTCGGCAGTTTCAGCAAACGGCTTACAAGATTGATTATCAACCAAAGGTGAGGTTATAGGTTATTATCTGTGTATTTGATACTTTTTCAGGAGCTACAGACTTTGATCACTTGTTTGGAGGCATTACTTCAGCTTCTCTCAGAGTATAAACCTGTATTGTGGATTTAAAGCCATTTTGGATATCAGTAATCAATAATGGCTACTTGACAATCTTTTCAAGATGTAAAACATCAGCAATTATATTTCATATTTGTTGCAGGCAAGATCACCGTATACAAGCCACAGTAATGTGATAATAATGTGTATGATTGATTACTAGTCTATGATTGCCTATGGAGGGCAGTATAATAATATGGTTTCTCAGTGGGTTACTTTCATTACCTTAATAAGTTTACATCTCTGTAATTTGTTCCAGATATATGTGTCAGTTTGGGACAATCATTTGAATTTTTTTAGCTTGTCACATTTGGGATCCAAACTGAGCTAGATTCACTTAAGCAAGTATGCAATGTTGGTCAATATAACTGAACTGGGAAAAATGTTGTATATTTTATCTTTATTCACACGCTGATAGATAAAAATCATTAGCACAACAAAAATGTGAACAAACTGTTTTGTCTGTGTTTATTGTTGCTTTAGGTTGCAAAGTACTTGCTGGACAGCAGTACAGCGCTGGATGAGGAGAGTCTGTATGAAGCATCTCTGAGAATTGAGCCCAAAACTTCATCATGAAGAGGATCTCTCTATTCAACCCTCATATGAAGTGTACAGGAACAATATATCATAATGTACATACACTATTATTTGTATTAGACACAGTAGGCTGTGCCCTCCTAGTATGTGCTCCCCAATGGACTTGTTGTGTATAATCGTTATTAGAGACTGAGTAGAAGCCCAGAGAGGTTTTATTTATATAGTTACAGAGTATTTATATGTTATTTATCGTCTTAAATCCCATTTTAAAATAAATTTATTTTTAACCACAGAAAAAACTGATGAGAGAGTATACAGACATGCTATGTAGTCATATCCTAATGGGAATGTGCAGTATAAAAAGGCTCTCATTTATGAGAGGTGGTGGTCACGTTTGACACATGATGATCAACTCCCACTTTTCTGCTCAGACGTCAGAAGTCCAAAGAGTGAGCTGCGCCTAAGTGCAGTTGTCTTAAAATGTTTTGCCTGATTCTTCTGTGTGTTTATTAAAAGTTAGAAGTAATACAGAAGTCTGCTAATCCACTAGCTGCATGATCATTCATTTAAAGTTGTAATCCCTAATTTTTCAGTCCTGCTCCATTTGAATCCCGTGCGGGAATGGTGGACTCTGCCACACTGAAAACACTGAAAATGATTAATTTGTGTAAATACATTGAGTGGCTTATGCAGAAAACAGTGGCGTCCATCAAAAATGGGATTTGATTTCATGAAAATCTTGGGGATTCAAACTTTAAGGTTTTAGTATAAATTTGCTTCTCAAAACTTCCAAATCTAGAAATGAAGGGGGTGAAAAGTGGGACTGCTGTGGTGGCTAAAGTTGAATCATGTGCTCTGATGTTTTATGCAGCCACTGAATGACGAAGATTTGGAAGAGTTGGAGTCAGACTGATATAAGGTTACCTGCTGATTTTCCGACTGAGCTAGGATGTGTTTTTCAGTTTGGAGAGAGATGGGTTTTTATGCTTTGCTTATCATCACCTTACTCCCCTGGTGGGCAACATGATGTATATAGAGTATAAGCACCGGGCAGTGTATGTAGCAGATGTAACCAATATTGAGCCACTTCAGGAAGTTAAATTCCCAGCTTCTACACTCAGACACTGAGAGCATAGTTTTTACGGTTAATCCTCTTTGGCCAGTGCATTATGTTTTTTTGCCTTAATCATGAAATGGATTATATACCACAAAAGTATGTAAACTATTTTGTTCTACGATTTGCCAATGAAGCAGAAATATTTGCTGTGTACAATATTGTGTACAGGCAGTCTAATGCATTTCCTAATGTGCAATGTGTTAAAAACATATCCCTCGAAATGTGTTATCCTTATGATCGTTCAACTCTGTAATAACTTTTCTGTGTATGATACTTTAAAACAAATGAAAGTTGAAAACAACTTATAAGTGTAACACATTCTGTATCCTGTCTACTCCGACACGTTAGCAGGACCTATACAGTAGTAATATTGTGCTTATTCTTGGAATATTTATAGGTATTTTTTACAGGCTTTGTATAGAAAAACACTTAAAGCTTAAGTGGCAGGCATGTACCACTTTCATGTGTTCAAATCAAATCTATATCTTAGAACAGTATGTGTACTGTATTTAAACCCCACCCTTGCACATGAATCTTTACCCTCGAACAGGCACATCAGATGTTTGCAATGAGCAATACCCAGTGGTATGAGAATTATCTTTCAGTCTATTTCAACAGCTTGAGTAGTATTTCCAGTTTTGTATAAAAGTGTATTCTTTCCTGATTACCTCTTGTTAATAAATCTACTCTTTCTCAGGGGGAGAAGTGGTTCTGAGGCTGCCATGATTGTAAACTCTGTGTGTGTGTGCGTGTGTTGCTGGGGGCAGATCAGAGTGGTGACACAGGAAAGGAGGGGGGTGTCTGTCTGAGTAAGTGTTACAAAAGGGAGCAGAGTCATGTGACTCTCTCATAGCTTACAAGAGTCTGCAGGGGGAAGCATGGCGCTCAGCTCTGTGTGGTTTATCACCACCCTCTTCACTTCAGTTCATCTGACACCGATCATCTTATTGGAAGGTAAGGAAACACTCAGGAGGTTTAATGAATGTTTGAGCCATTTATTCTCGTTAATAATGATGTTAGTCACTGTTGTCTTGCAGTAGTAGGTTGTTTTTTTGAACAACAGGTGTTGACAGAGACACAGGCTACAGTTATCGTCTGTGTCTGTGGTGAACAAAAGGGGGGAAAAGTGTCCTGCACATTTACAGAAGTAATACATAACTGTGCTGCTGAATAAAACACTGCACTGAAAAGCAGTCAATGTCACATAATTAAAATGTAAAGGTAAAGTATCAAAAGTAAAGTGCTCATAATAGAAAAAATAGTTATGTTATTATTATTGTACAGTGTATGACAGTACAGGAGAATACATTTTTTTTATATCGTTTCTTTTTATTCATATATTTCACTCACATTCTTAATCTTAAATCTTAATCTGTAGAGTAACTACTGACTATAGCTGTCAAATAAATGGAGTAAAAACAACAATTCTCCTCATACAGTACAAGATTAAAAGTATAAAGAAATGTTCTTGATTTTCTATTTAGATATAGTATTTAAGTAAATGTACTTAGTTACATTTCTGTACGATAAATAGCTTCAGGACTGAGTTTGAGAGTTTGATCATTTGGCTGTTTTATTGACTAACTGCTTCACTCTGTCCTGTCAGAGGAATATCACTTCAAACAGTGGATGTCACAGGTATGTACATCCTAACACATTACATACTGATCACGTCACAGTCTTGTGAATGAATTTATTCAAACGAATGAACTAACTACAGGCTTATTAAAAGTCTTTCTTTTTTATATGCTGTTACATTTCTGGTTTTGATTTGCAGCACAACAAAGTTTACAACACTCAGGATTTTTACCACCGGCTCCACATCTTCACTGAGAATAAGAGGATCATCGATCATCATAATGCTGGGAATCACTCCTTCACAAGTACAGTACAGCTCTGCACTAAGTCCTGTCCCATAATGTGTAGATTATTACTGCAGACACAGCGCGGTCAGCTCTCTTTGAAATCTGAACGGTTACGAAAGGCACGCATGTTCTCACATGTTTTTCTTGTTCAAATCTAGTGGGCCTGAATCAGTTTTCAGACATGACCTTTGAGGAATTCAGGAAATCATTTCTTTTGACAGAGCCTCAGGTATGATCTTACAAAACAACACGGTTCGTGCAGCTGGTGCTTTTATATACATGTGGATTACAATCTTTTGATCCTGGTGTCTTACAGAACTGCTCTGCCACCAAAGGAGGTCATGTCAGCAGCACCGGTCCGAACCCAGAGTTTGTAGACTGGAGGATAAAAGGCAACTTTGTGACCCCTGTGAAGAACCAGGTATCCTAATATGAGACAGAATCAGGTCTCGAGCAGGGATGTTGATATAAGGATGTGAATGAACTTTCTGCTAATCTACATCAGACACTGGAACAATGTGTTATACTTATTTGTGGAAATAAAAAAATGCAAATGAATCAGGAATAAATAACACTGTATTTGTGCTCTTTATCAGTACAGTTAGCAATTTATTAGCTGTCAAAGAGGTAAAAAGTTTTATGACTGCTTGTTTAAACTGCTTTGATTTAAATGTGAATGCTGAAAAAGTAAAAGCAACCAATGTTTATAATAGTTGAAATTTTATTATTTATGAGTAAATGAACTGAACTGCATAGTAAGGTGACATCCTGTATGTTTTTAATGTTACAGTACATTCTTTGATGAGAAGTTAACTGAGTAATCAGCAACTTAGTAATAGTAAAGTGTTGGCGAACTTGTGACAGACAAGACAAGATTACAAAAAACATAAAAAATGATGTATAAGAGGTGGAAAAATAGACTTGTCACACAGGCTTGTTTGAAGTATATTGTGTTTGCATCTTCAGGGTCACTGTGGCAGCTGCTGGACCTTTTCTACCACCGGTTGTTTGGAGTCAGTCAACGCTATCGCTACCGGGAAGCTCATACCTCTGGTGAGATCTGTCTGGCTTTTACTTTGTAATACTCCGCTCATTCATCAAAGACATCTGAGGTTTTCGGGTCACATATAGGCTGAGACATCTTTCTCACAATGATAAAACAGAGGAATCTCTGATTTACATTCTGTTTCTTTGGATGATTGGATCGAGTGTTATTATTAACTGTGGTACAGTGTCATTGCTGCGTGTAAATGCTTTATGTTTTCCGTACCAGTCTGAGCAGCAGCTGATCGACTGTGCCAAAGACTTCAAAAACCATGGCTGCATGGGGTAAGTAAATGAAGTATCTAGTTTTAATATAAGATATTATACAAGAGGACTTGTGTGTAAAGCTTCAAACAGTTAAACGCTACCTGATTTGTTTCAGTGGGCTCCCCAGCCAGGCTTTTGAGTACATCAAATACAACAACGGTCTTATGACAGAAGAGGACTACCCCTACAAAGGCCATGTATGACTTCTTTGGAGGAATTTCCTGTTATTATTTTATAATGTGAAACAACTGAATTTTATCCCTCCTGTCTTAGGATGACTCTTGCCAGTTTGAGCCTGCACTTGCGGCTGCGTTTGTCCTGGATGTTGTCAACATAACAAGTGTGAGTGAACCAGTGTACAGTAAGTGAGGTAACACTGTGCAAGAAACTGCACAAGTGCCCTTTGAAAAATTACTACCAGATCCCAAATCAGGTGCACCTAGCTGTGTTTTTGTTGGTAACAAGGTAAGAAGAACAAAGAAGAAGCTGCTTTCTTGGCAGACAAAAGGCAAATTAGTGTCTTAGAATTGTGCGACATTGTGTCACTGTTACTACAACTAGGTTGCTAATATTTGACTGACTTTATTATAACCGTCCATCCCCAGAACGATGAAAAGGCCATGGTTGATGCTGTGGCCAGGCTCAACCCGGTGTCCTTTGCCTTTGATGTCACGGCTGACTTCATGCACTACAAAGAAGGGGTTTACTCCAGGTGAGCAAACTCAACAAGCGCATTTGTATTTTGTGTTTCCACAAATAAGAAGTGGTCAGAAATACTCAGAGACTGTGGCCACTGTGTTTTTGTCCTTTTTTTGAATTGTGGAAATATTTACACTACATTAATGGGATTTTTGTCTTAATGATAAAGCGACACAGAAGCTATTCAGTCATGAAAGAGGATTATGGAAGTAAAAAGGCTGCCAGTGAAATCTGCAGTGACCAAAATCTTGTGATGTGACAGAAATCTTTGAAAAGTTATAATAACTATGCTGAAAAGCTGGAATACAATTCTTCCTCTTTATGTTCAGCATCCATTAATGTTTACTTTGTCACATTTAGTATAGTTACCTGTTTCCTGTCGGACCAGACCAGAATAAACGTCCTCTGCTAACAGGCCCTTCATCACCCAGCGTGCTGCCTGCTGGCGTGGAACATGTCCATCCCTAATAAGGAGCTATTCATAGGTTGACCACTGTGATGGCCTGATGGCTCATTTGTTATGGTGCTTACAGTTATGAGTGCTCATGGTTCACTTCACTCAACTTTCTGGCCTCTCTATTGTACAGAGAAGACTACAACATTTTAGCCATGTGTGATGTTTTGGACCTGGTAGAGCCCATTTTTGGAATGGTTTAGTGTTATATTTTGTTTATTTTCAGTATGTGTGTGTGTTTTTCTGTTTCCTGGCTCTTGTACAGTGATAAAAATATCCAGAGAATGCCACACAACATTTCTTTGCATAGGCAGGATGTGATATGATATTGAAGGAGGATGGCAGCCCACTCACCCAACAAAAGACATGTACTCTCATTGATCTAAAAGCATCAGTGCTGTCTGTTTAGCACCGAGTGTAAGAGCACAGCAGACAAGGTGAATCATGCCGTCCTGGCTGTGGGTTATGGCGTCGAAGACAGCGGCACGCCGTATTGGATTGTGAAGAACTCTTGGGGCACAGCCTGGGGAATGGACGGGTAAATATAGTCTGCGTCTGTTTGCATTTCACTGCGATGACCCGTTCAGTTTTCACATTTCATGGACACTGTTCTTTTTTACTCCATCAGATATTTTTTGATCGAGCGAGGAAGGAACATGTGCGGACTGGCTGCGTGCTCCTCATACCCTTTACCCTTAGACTGAGACACCCTGACGATGTGGAGGATAAAAACTCAGGAAAAATGTCACCCAGAGGCAAAAATGAATGGAGTGAACGTGAGGGGGAGTTTGTGTGTTTTCTTGTTTCCTCAAGTGTTTTATGTGAAAGTTTGATTTCTGATTTGATGCACCGTTAGTATCACATCAGATCTTTCCAGTGTAGCTAAGGTATTTGTCTTCCAGTCAAAAGATTCACTGAAACTGATCAGGCTCATCAGATTACTCAGATCACTCCTCAGGTTTTCATCTTTTCTTAAGAGTTTGAAACATGGCATGACCAGATACAGATTGCTTTTCCCTCACTGAGTTTAGGATCTATATATTGCACACAATTTTTTACAAGTAGTTACAAGCATTATATCTTTGTGTGTCAAACTTTTAACTTGACCGAGTTGTGCCAGTCATACTGAGAAATATAAAGTGAGCCTGTGAAGCTTAGACCGTGCAGAACTTTACCAACGTGCCTGTAAAATCAATTATCTGACATCTGCCTGCTGTTGCGCTGAGCCACAGACATCTCTGCAGACCAGTGAGATCATGTTATTTCAAATCATCCATGGATCATTGATTAAACTCTGCAATGAGTACCCTCTTCATGGGTCTATAGGGACTAAATCAAGACTGTAAAAAAAACAGTTTTCAGTCTTCTCTGACCTGCTCAGATTCACCAATCTTTGGAAAAGACCGTGTACAAACAACAAGCAACACTCACTAGTCAGCTTGTATGCCAAGCAATTGTATGTTTTAGTGTTTATGTTTAGTCATTAAACAATTTTCCTCTTACACTCCTTTTGTTGTATTATTTTCATTATTTATGATGATTTTTTGTTTGCACCAAGTTATTTCACGACTGAGGAAACCATTTTATATTTTAACTCTAATGATGTTGGTTTTATCAGTCAATAGTTTATTTTTTTTATCTGTTTTTCATGCATGAATAAAAAAGATAAGAACAATGTGGAAGTTATTTAAGCTTTCTCACTGCTATGACTCAAAAATGCCAAAAGGTGGCGACATTATCATTGTCTGAAACCGGAACCAAGTGACCGCATGTCAATCAAATTGTAAGGCGCTCATTGGCTGCTGCCGGCAGACAACATTATGACGTACAGCTGTTAACCAATGAGCTGCCAGGATTCTGTTGCACAACACAGGGGGGCGGGGCTAGTTACAAAACATTTCCCTGCATGTGGCGCCAATTATTTTCCTTAAACTCTCACATAACACTGTAGTTAGCAGCCGGGAAGTGTTTGAACATCACTCTCCTGCCCTTCTCTCCAAGAAATACTTCATACACATCGTCACAAGAGCCCCAGTATGACGACCAGACGAACAAAACGCGAAGCTGGTGTGAAGTTAGAGTTACTGGTAAGTTTCTGCAGGTTTTAATGTGGTTTCAATCAAACTATCACCTGTGTCATCGAGCTGTGAAATAATATCCGCATTAGCTCTAATTTAACACCATTTTAGTTAGTGAGTTAAACAATAGCAAGTGTCATGTCAGCTGCAAGAGTGAGTTTCTTCTAAAAGTTGAACGCTGCTGTGTTTTCTTTACCTGGGTGATGGTTGTTTTTATTTGTCCCCCCTCCTTCTCCTTCTTGGACATCACATGTATGTCGGAGGTGACTATTTGCTGGTGGTTAATGATGCACACCTTGCAGGAGAGGACCCCTGTGGACCTGCAGGCTTCAGTCCGACGATCCTCACGAAGCAAACTGGGGCCCAAACGCCTCCAGTACTCACCTGAAGACTGCACACCTGAGACACCCAGAAAGAAAAGGGTCAGAGACTTTAGAAACACAGAAACAAGCATATACAAGTGGTATCGGAGGAGTTAACACGCTCTTGTTTTGTTCACAGAAAACAGAAGCGCCTGATGATAAAAACAGGCAGGATGACAGAGAGCACATTAAAGAGGAGGAGGAGGACTCAGAAGTTGAGAACAGTGATGTGGAGCGATCGTATGTAAGTCTGAAAACAACCTGCACACTTCATCATGAACTCTGTGTTTTATTTCACTAGTGTCTGTGAGCTTTGTTGCAACATGTGCAAGTGTGAGCTTGTCAGACAAACAGTAGTGTTTTCAGACTTGGACGTGTCTGCAGAGCGTCAGTGTTGTGTGTCTTGTGTTTCTCAGGGAGGACTCTCTGCGTACGAGCTGGAGCGCCTGGAGAACATCAGGCAGAACCAAGCGTTCCTGTCGTCCATCAACTTACTCAATGTAGGCAGATAGGTTTGGGTTGTCCCACCCTCATAAATCCAAAAGCAAATGACTGCAATGACCCGATAACAAATCAACAGTCCAAATGAGCTAATCTTCATTTTTGTGCTCATAAAATGTAAAGCATGAACTCTAAAAGCGTGAATGCGTTTTGTTTACTGTGTGTATCTTGTAATTCTTTCCCTCGTGTCCCTGGACAGATAGGATGGGCTGTAATGGTTGTCTTGTTTTTTTTTTTTGTTTTAATCAAAAAGGTAACTGAGGAGATGAGGCAGTTGACACGACCAAAGCCCTCGCAGAGGGGTCTCATGAGGTACAGTAGTTAAATATAGAGAGATATCTACTGAGATCCTAATTATTTAGATAATTTTGTAATAAAATGGTGGACACGACAGCTGTGCTTATTGATGAATTGTAGAACTGGAGATCAAAACATGTACATCATTCATTATACTGTTTGCATTTTGTTAAATGTGTGTGGGAATGTGCTATTTTTGTTTGATTTAAAAAGTGTAGGAAGTGGAAATAATACTGAAACAGGAAATAAATTTATTGATTAATGAATGAATTTGTTGAGTAATTAATTCTTTAATCTGCAGAAGAGTAATGTGACAGGTCGGATGGTAGTTTTTAAGAAAGGTATTGTATCCAGTTGCATAGTTTTTTTTCTTTCATGCCACTCAAAGTTGATCAGTTTTTCCCTTTCTTTTTTTAAATGTATTTTTTATTTTATTTACTTTACTTTACATATCAGTTATCAATAGCTATCAGTTTGGATATTTTTTATTTCAGTTCTAAGAAAAAGCTGTCAGAAGTCACAGTCTCCTCTTGATGTCACTGTAATGATCTGTTTCTGTGGTTGCAGGTCACAAGCTGCTGTAAAAGAAGTGCTGCCAGCTCGCAAATCCCTGCGTCTCCAAAATAAAGAAGCAGAGGTCTTGACCCTTCCTCCTGAACCCAGAGGAACGCTGATTTATGACCAGGTAGTTGCATATAAGTAACTTAATGTTAAATATTCATGCTACTCCATGTCTGTATGTCTGTCGAGCATTTTTTTGTCCTGCTGGTCTTTTTTTTTTTGTTGCCCACCTCATTTAATTTACTTGCTTTTAAGTCTTCCCCAGTCAAGAAGCCGCCCGGGCCTCTCCCCATGGATCCAATCAATATGGAAGAGGGAAGCAAGCTGCCTCCTCAACTTCTTGAGCTCTGCTCCGAGGTAGGAGTTACCTTTCTTGGCTAATTCAATGTTTCGTATTTTCATTACATCATAGTTAATTAGTCTGATTTACTTTTATTTGATTTTCCATTGAAACTGTAAATTAATGCAGGGCTATTTAGCCACTAGCACAAGAATACTGGGTGATATTTCTAAAGCTAAAAACAATTTAAAAAAGCTAAATAATCCTCTAACTGATGTCCCGAAGGGGAAATTCAGGAAAGGTCTAACCTGCATCTTTGTGGGAAATTTATTGCTCTTATGCTGCTTCTGAATCAATTAGTAAATCTTAAAATTGCTTCTTTTTCACAGGATTCAACCGAGGAAAATAAGATCGGTGTTGATCTGAAAGAGTAAGCTTGTTTCCAGCCTTATTAAAACCTCTGTAACCATATTAGCTGCTTTGGGTTATTTCATTCATGGCCACACAACTGCTGAAAATGTTCATACCGGCGGACAAAAATCTTCACTGGTGTCTTCCCTCAGGTATCGCTCGTCCCTTAAGTGCATGAAGATAACTGAGGACCGAGTGGCCAAAGTGGTGAAGGACCGCATCTTCTCCGCTGCCTTCCACCCCTGCACCAGCAGCCTGCTGATGGCTGCAGGAGACAAGTGGGGGAAAGTTGGACTCTGGAAGCTGGTGAGTTTTCTTTCTCATCTTTAACATATTGTAAAATGGTATGTGGCCACTAGATGGCAGGAGGTGGGCTGTAGAGCAAGCTCAGAGCACCTTGAGATACTCAGATGTCCACTGGGATTTTCCTACAGTTTTGCACATTTGGCAACAACACACACATACACATGCATTAAATTCACAACAGTTTCGTGTCGTATGAAACTAGATTAGGAAACAACACTCAGTGTTTTTGTTTCTCTGGTTTGCATGTGCGTATTCCTTCAGGGCGGGGATTGGCACGACGATGGCGTGCTGCTCTTTGAGCCCCACACTCGTCCGGTGGGCTGTATGGCTTTCTCCAAGGCTCATCCCACGCACCTGCTGAGCCTCAGCTATGATGGGTCTCTACGCTGCATGGACGTAGAGAAGGCTGTCTTTGATGATGTGAGATAACTTTTGTTCATTATAAATGTTCTTCTTAACATTTTAATTTAAAAGATGTCAAGTAACCCATTTGAAAACACATTTAATCTCAATTCAGAGTCCCCCTTCATGAGCTGATGTTAATTCGTTTGTTGCAGGTGTATGACATCGACGACGGCCTGAAAACGTTTGACTTCATGTCACATGACTGTTCGACACTAGTGGTTGGGAACTGGTATGGAGAAGTTGCCGTCATTGACAGGCGCACAGCAGGGTAACATTGTTATTAGCATTATTTATGAGTAATCAGTAAACTCAGTGAATGATGAACATTTTACAAACAAACAGCATTCGTATTTAATTTCATTGCAGGAACACCCATGAGTCCCTCCACTCACTGGACCCCAAGACTCTGCGTTGCGTTAGCGTCCACCCTTTACAGATGCAGTACTTTGCAGTGGCAGAAAGCAAGTATGTTTGATTAATGAGTTTATTTGATTTGTCAAGAATATCTTTTGATCCGTGTGTCTCTATGTTGCATCAGTTTGTATCTGTGGGTACACTTAAATGAATGTTTTGATCATGTCTGCAGGGTGGTGAGTATTTACGACAGCAGATGCCTGAAGAAGACCAAAAGCCAGGCAGTTTCCCAGCTGCAAGGCCACTCTTTAAGCATATCCAGTGCCTACTTCTCCCCTCACACAGGCAACAGAGTTCTCACCTCCTGCATGGATAACCACATAAGGTGAAGCTGGCGTAGCACTTTGCATAATTGTTATACGTGCTGTGATTTTTCAGTCCCAGCTTAATGTCTGTCCTAAACTCTTTTGACAGGATATATGACACATCTGCAATGACCACAAAGTCTCCCTTGCTGACATCCATCAGGTACATCAATGTTTTACACTTTTGTCCTGTTTCTGCTTTTAGACTCCTGGAACTTGAACTTACTCACAGCTTCTCGTATCTCTGTTCACTTTTAGACATGACATGCACACAGGCCGCTGGCTGACCAAGCTGTCAGCAGTGTGGGACCCCAAGCGGGAGGATTGCTTTGTGGTGGGGAGCATGATGAGGCCTCGGCGGGTGCAGGTGTTCCATGAAAACGGCCAGCAGCAGCACTCCTTCACAGACAGTGAGAACCTCAGCACAGTGCTCTCCGTCACTGCTTTCCACCCCACAAGGAACGCCTTAGTGGGCGGCAATGCGTCAGGCCGTCTGCACGTCTTCTCCGACTGAGGTGGAGACCAAAACGTGAATGACCAAGCCCTTTTGGTTGCTTTCAGTAGGATAGGAAGAACATTTAAGGCTTTGTCACTGTCGAGGTGAACAACCTGTATAGAGTAGACAGATCACTGCTGGAAACTGGTCATCTCTGTTTGTTCTGTCCTCTGGATCTCTAGAGAGCTACTCTCTGGCCACTTTGTTAGGTACATCTTTCTAATAATGGGTAAGACCTTCCTTTGTCCCATAACAATACTCAACAAGGTGCTGAAAACATTCCTCACAGATTCTGCTCCATGTTACCATAAAACAGCAAAGATTTGTAGGAGCCAGTGTGAGATTAGTCTGTCGTGATGTGCCGTGTGATCATTGAGTACCTGTCACATGATTAGATATTTGGCTTAACAATCAGGTGTACCTAATGAAGTGACCACTGAATGTAAATTAAATATAAATGTAAAACACAATTGTGTAAACCTCTTCAGCCTTCAGTCTGTTGTGTATAGATAGGCCTCTATTAGTTTTGCAGCTGAGGACACTCCACCTTTAACAAACTCTGCCCATTCCCATCAGGACTTAGTGGCCAGCAGAGTCCTGCCACAAATTCTGGACCAAAGTCTGGACTCTGTTTTGTCCCGAAGTCACTCCTGTGTAGATTTGGCTTTATGTTTGGACATCTGCTGAAAAATAAGTGACAGTTCTCTTGAGAACAGCAGCAGATTTAGCTCAGGGATTTATCTGCATGTTGCTGCACCCTTTCTCGCTACAAGCCGTGTAGAGCAGCATGCTCACTAACTATTTGTTGGACCTTTTGATCTGGATGTGTATTTAAAGATTGAGATCAGAAAAATCTGAAATGCGTTCAGTGTGATCCAGACATAAAAAGGCTTTGAAAGCACTGTACTGTACTTCCAAAAAATTGAATATGACCATCAATAAGTTTGTGTTATTAACTTTGTGCTGTTTTCTTTTCTCTCACATTTGCAGCTTGTTTACTCCAAATGTCTTAAAGTACCCAGAATATTTCTAAAGTGGGTTTCCACTGTGTTGTTTTCTGCATAGTTAATTTGAAACTGCAAAGCCTTACAGGCTATGAAAAGGGCCTGTTGTAAAATTGACGGTGTTCATTTTATGTTTTGTTTTTTTTTATTTTTTGTTTGTGCTGTCCTGAAGCAAATAGAATAAATATACAGACATTTTTACACCGAGCAGCGTGAGTGTGAACGATGTCACCTTAAGATGGCAGCATTGCCACATAAGATTTTCTGAGTGGAGACACCCTGAAAAACAATCAGAAGTCACTTGTCTGGGATACGCTGTCAGCTGTTTTCTCCTGTGAGCGCAAGATTAAATATGTAGCCACACTAGCTGCCAGATGTCAAGAATAGATTATATTTATTCATAAATAGATTACACCAGTCTTCAGTCAGTGATTGGAAATAAGCAGTCTTGTTTGGAGGTAATAAATGCAGAACACATGCTTACAGAGACATTTCCATGTGCAGGGTCATGGTACAGGAAGGAAGCTTACAATAAGACCACATGAGGATCTTATTCCTGTTTACATGATTCAGTTAAATGAGTACAAGGGTTGCCTGTCGATGGAGCTGTCACCCTCTTTATCACTGTGCCAGTCCAAGTGATCTGAGACAGATTTTAGCAATACAAAAGAAAAATCAACGTATTAAACTGCATCGCAAAAAAAAAAAAAAAAAAAAATCAGGTAGTTAAATGTGCTACTTCTGCTGTTTAAATTAGCTTAAAAAATACAAACCGCCCCACTTTCATTGTGGTAAAACCTGTTCAGTCGAGTGAAAATGAATCAGCTGAATCAGTCAGATCTGTTCAGTTAATTTACACGTTCTTTCACAAGAAAACTGGCATCAGCTCTTTTTCTATGAACTGAGTCAAGGAAGAGCAGTCAATGATTAGGCATCAATCAAACAGGACTTACATGGAAATGTTTTTTTGACAATATTTTGGAGAAGTATCTGTAATTACTGTGAGGAACAGTGGGGAACCACTCCCTACACACATGCATCTTACAGGCTGTTTTACCTTCAGAAGGGATTCAAAAGACATTTAGCTTCAGACATTAGTTAGTAATTCATAGTTATTTATATTCATTATGTTCTTTGTAATATTTATTGCTCTAATTATATTGATTTCTTTTATCAAATGAACATAAAACATGACTTGAAAGTACAAATTATAGAAAGTAATAGTAAATTTTCTGCCTTGACTGGCCTTTTCTTTTTTGCCCATACATGGTCACTTCATCAACACATCAGTCAAAAAACACCAAGCATCATCTGAGTTAAAGCAAGTAATACGTAATTTATCAAGTCTGAAAACCAACCACAAAATATGAAGGTTTCTAAATTTATTGTACATAAAAAAACAAACAGTTAAAGCCTAGGTATTTTATACTAAAGGGATTCTTAAAGTACTGTTTTATTGTTATCTTTTAACCTGTGGATTTCTATAGGAAATTTTTGAATATTAATATGGTAACTTTCCAAATTGCCTACAGGCACATTGATACCCCAAACCCCCTCAGGTCACTTTCCTAAACCATTGCTCTTGCATAAATAATACCATATCATTTTCTTCCAGTAAATTGTTGTATAGCTGCTGATCTGATCAGCCCATAATTACCACTGAAACACAGGATATACACTTCCTAATAAACTACTTGCAGTCTTGTTAAGACTGAAGTGTCACAAACTGCTTTTATGGTTTTGAATGATGTAGTTGACCGCTCTGGGCTGTAACAGGCTGCACTTGCAGGCTAACCTGTGAAATAACGTACACGTAGTAAGGCTGGAGAGGGACAGAGACTATCAGAGTTTCCATCTGTTGACGCAAACTGACAGAAATATCAGACAACAGAGGTTTCTTTGGTAGGTGATGATGAAGATCGCAGTAGGACGTAAACATGACTTAGCTGAGGCTCTCCTGTAAGCAGGGGATGAAAACTATACATCCGCTGTAAAAAATAACGCTTCAAGTCCGTTAAAAGTCACTGTGAGGAAATCTACACGCGTTAACGAGACATCAGTTTGTACAAAAATGGAAACATGATTTAAATATATTCAGCTTTTACAGGTAAATGCATAAATCTGAACACAGCAGGGCTGGACGAAGTTATATGACCTTCACTGAAAATGGGCCTTTAACTAAAAACAAGCTCTCTTAACCATATATTGTGGGAAAATAGCACTAATCTCTGCACTTTACAAACATAAAACAAGGTCAAATTTCCCTTGATGGAAAGGATCTTGTTTTTTTTTTCCTTTTTTTAAAAAATATTAACAGTATTGCACATCAAGATAAACTCCCTCTACAGAGTGTGGGAGTCAAAGAGCTAACCAAACACTTCACTATCACTACAGGTCTAGCTCACATAGTCCTGCCGCCTTTACAACTACTGTAAAAGTAACTACAGCAAAGTGACAACTGTTCCTTACACACAGAAGTTGATTGTAGCTATTAGCATTATTTGGCTGCTATGTTTATAAAATCAGTAAACTTACCACCTCCAATGCTTAAATCCTTACAGTTTATCCTTGATTTACAGTAATCGGACAATGACGCTTTATTGGTGCTCTAGTGGCTGGACAGGTATGGTAACGTGAGCACACACCGTTAATGGACGTCTGACCACAGTTATCACAAAAATAATCACTGACGACATCAAGCAAACGAAATCACCCCGGGTCAAAGAGCAACTGCACCAAATTCTTAGCACAGCACATGTTAGGCTGTATAAAACATCAGGAAAGTCAGGAAGGTTGCCAATCATTTAAAAGTATGTTAAATTCAATTGCATATTTTTTTTTCCTGTGACTGTTTTAACACTAAGCTATAGTAAAAAACTTTTTTTTCTAATACTGTTTGACCCAGGACTGATCTACATTCAGTAAGCGCTGCCTGGTTTTCCATTTCACACTTTCTCGAACCTCCAGATACTGGTACAACTCAAAACAGCAGTTAAATGTGATGAGCTAGAAAGCCCCCATCCCCCAAATGATCTTCTCTGCAAACTCAACTCTCAGGTCACACGACACTCACCCCAACACATCAGGTCCTTCTGTCTTGTGATGATGCTGCAACATATAAATACAAAAATAAAGGCAACTGTTATCTGTGGTTGAATAAGTCAAGTCTGACTCGCTTATCCCTTTCAGTGTTTAAATTAAACCCTTTTTCTGTGACTTTGTGTAAAAATAAAATGCCTTGAGATGACCTGAATTTCCAAAGTAATATGTGATTTCCTTTCCTCGCAGTGATGGTCTAACGTAATAAACAAGGCTCTTCAGGGGACAGTCCGTGGCTCATGACAGGAACTCCTTTCTGGGAGAAGCTGAGTTCATATTAGGAACAGGGCTGCCATCCTTCTCTCCTCACCTGTCTGTTGTATGTGTCCCTTCCCCATCAGCGGAGGCCTGTGTTTTGTCACTCAGTCTTCCAATTTGCCTCACTTGCTGATGAGGAAACCTCCCATCCATCTTAACTTACAGGCGAACCAGCGCCGCAGAGGGCAGAAGTATTCAAAGTGGAACTGCTGGAATTCAGGTGTCTTGCGGATGTCTCTCAGGAAGGCAATGTCCAGGTCTGACTCTGTCAGCATGATAAGGAGCAGCAGCAGGGCGAACAGCAGTCCGATGGTGACCAGGAACAGACGTAACACGCTCAGGATGAACTTGTTCAGCTCCTCTACGTCGCTCTGTGGGGACGGCCTGCCCCTGACCATACGCAGCGCCCTCCTGCCGGATGTGTAATCCGCCGCCTGCCCCTCCTTTGAAGCACCAGCCTCTGACTCCTTCTCCTCGTCGATGCTGCAGGGAGCGCCGTTGAGGTGACGAGCCAAGGGCATCTCCATCCCGTGTTCGGCCACGGGTGTAGGCAGCACGCTGTCTGAGGGGCTGTAGGCCTCGTCGGAGATGACTGCCGAAGTGCTGGCTTCGCTGCCGTCCACCATCTGGCCCCGAGAAGACATGAAGGAGTCGCCATGGGAGACGGAGCGCACAGGCGTGGAGTGGGCACTGTCTCGGAGGGACTCCAGGCCTGAAACCACAAAGCAGAGGAAAGCAGCTCATGAGGGAGAAGTATTTATTAACTGGGAGGTAATGCTGAAAGACACTTTGACATTAAAAGATAATTTCTCACACAGTTTTCTTAAAGCTTAGAACTTTAAGAAATGCAGGATCCAGAAAAGTATGTTACATTTTCTCTCAAAAGGCTCAGCCTTTTTTCTCTATAAAAACTGAAGCATTAATGAAATCTGGGAATGTATGATCTTTTTGTTAAATCAGTTCAAATGTGTCTCTGCATGCTCTCACATATCATAAAGCCACACAGGTCCAGACTATAATATATCTATCACACTGTACTATGTGCTATCACAGTGACTCATCTAATGTCATTTTATACCTCCAGAAATACCACAGTTAATGTAAAAAAAACATAAAACACAGCATTTAACATACAGACTGAGAAAAATTGACCTTTGTCAGTGCATGTGTGCCTGTATGTGTATTGTATTTGGATATCCAGTCAGAAAATGTGCACCTGTTAGATTTGTACTCTGTGAATCACACGTGTGGTGAAAACCTGTCATATAATCTGAATAGAAATAATTCTAAATTCAAAATGGTAGATTTTGAATAAATAAAGTTGTTTTGACTTTTTACAGCAACATCAAACATGTTAGAAGAATACTCTCGATAAATACAGCGGGACTGAGAATAAGATAATAAGATTCAAAGTTTCTCTGTATTACAGCTAGAATCATTCTACTACAGCTCTGACAGATTAGACAGTTTCTTTCTGTGGACGTCAAACTTCCTCAAAGTTTACAGGCTCAGTAGGTCTTTTGTTTTCTGTTCAGTAAACTCTTGATTTTCTTGTTATGTCTTAAAGTAACTGATACAGATATGTGACGATATAGAATCTCTATCTGGACATTAAAAAAACACCTAAAAAACAGAAGTTTCAAGGTGAACTTATGTTCCTCCTCTTTCATTTTGAACCAGGCTGACTTTGCTGCCAGAATATTCAAGTACATGTAGTTCTGTTGAATGGTGTGCCAGTGTTAATTATTCTGATGTGGCCAGCGGGGCAGCATGATTTGTTTTTACTGGTCAGCTTGACGTGAACTGTGCTCAAGACACAGATCCTGTTCTTGATGTCAAAACGATTACTTTCTAGAGGCAATTCTAACTGTGAAGGAAACATGAAACACAAGAACAACGTCCTCTAAGAGCTCTGCTCTGCTTTGATTCTCTGGTTCTCCGTAAGCTGGATCACGACAATGTCAGCGTCTAAATTTTGTGGTCGGACTTCAACAGCACGTTATTAGATAGTAGTTTGATGCGTTATTTGTTTGGACCATTGTTCAAACAATGCTCTTCAAGAGAAAGTCATCCAACTTTAAATATGCCCCCTCCGTACTAGTTGTGAGCATTCAAGAAACACAAAACGGCAGCACTGCAAGACCCCGCATGACAAAACCAGCCCCAGATTTTACCTGCACAGTTGGAGGTGCCATGGAGTTGGGGTGGGACAGATAGCCTGGAAGGAGTCCTGGAGCTCTGTCCCGACCCAGCACCAGAGCCTGAGGGGGAAGAACCCTCGGGGAGGGCGGGGAAGAGCGGTAGGACCCCCAGAGCTTTGCCCAAGAGCCTGGGTCCCAGAGACAGCACGCGCACCTTCACATCTCGATAGCAATGGTTAATCATGCGCAGGTGAACGTTCACCTTGGTCTTGATCCGGATCAGACACTTCACCATGGCTCAAGGGCAGCGAAAAAACCACCGGTGTAACCCCCCCTACTGTTTTTTTTCTCTGTCTTTCTTGAAAGTGCCTCTCCTCTCTCTGTCTTTGTCTCCGTTGGTGACTGAACAGCTAAGCAGCCCTTTCCCTCTCCACTGTGAGCTCCCACATGCTGGCTGACAGATAAATGGAAAGACAGACACAGAGTGAAAGACAAGGCCCAGGAATGTGGCCCACTTGTGCCACAGCTCACCTCGCCTCCACCCCCCCTGCCCCCTTCCACCCTTCCTACTGTCAGCTGTGACACACACAGCATGGCCTCTGACAGCAGGAGCTATTTTCAGGCTCAGATATTATTACCAGTGGAAATACCAGCGCAGACAGAGCAACAGGACAAAACACAGGGGGTTTGTTTCAGTGTTGCGACGGCAGGGTGCAATGTCAGAGCTGCTCCTCGCGTCCATGACAGGAGGGGGGTTGGTTTGACAAAAGACCTGTTTTGTTGGGAACAGACTACGCTTTAAGTTTATTTAGCTTTAGCCAGGCTGGTCAACCAAGAGCAAACTTACTCACAGTGGCAGCATTGGCAAAAGGTTAATAGCCTGTTGGGGGAAAGAGGGGACAGTAAGTGCCCTTTATAAACCGACAGGCGGACTCTCTCATGTCAAAATAATGCCTCTGGCCACTGCTGATGGGCTCTACTTGAGTGTGTGTGTGTGTTTCAGAGACCGCACATCCAAGAGAGAAAGAGCCAGATATCACACAAAGTGCAGAGAAAATGACACTCATAAATGGGGGATTGTTCACATGGAAAGGCTATTTTTTCTACACAGTGTGCATGTGTGAGACTCTATTAAAATCGTGTGAAAGTGTTAAAATGTTGTGCCGTGGATGTGTGATCTGTTGCAGATCAAGTCGCATGGACTAAAAAAATAGTAAAATTGTAAAACTCAACTCATTTGAAAATATAGAAATCAAAATCTGATGAAGCAAAATCTGTGTTTTACCCTCCATGATGGAGATGTGCACAGCTCTCCGCCGGGTCCTGGGCACACTGGTCAACCGGGGGCCGTGAGTGATGGAAGGACAGCTCCTGCTTGGCACCATGCCAGCCCTGGACCAAGACACACATCCACATACCAACATGTGCATAAACATAAACTGCATAAATCATCATTAAACTCACATTACAGATGCAATATTTTAGAAGAATCCTGACCTGTGTATTTCAGGTGGATCTCTCTTAATTTTGGCACTTTGTTCCATTACCTCTTTTGCAACCTTTCCACTGGAAAAACATATAAAAAAGAGAAAATCTGTAGAGCAAGTATTGCAACAATGTAAAACATATTGATAATATTTTATCCAAAGCTGTTCTTAATATGTAAACATGCACCTAATATTCCTCCAGTTTTCATGTGTGAGGTGTTGAAATATTAACGAGCATTTGGTACCTGTATCTAAAGCGACTACCCTTGAAGAAAAGATTACTACTGGACACAGTGCGGACTTGACTTGACTTCTCCAACCTGTGAGCACATGGAAGGAAAAAATCACCATGAACATAATCACAAACATAACTGTTGTTTTGTGTCTCAGGTCTTGCGACTCACTTGTAGAAGGCCTGATTCTCAACTCCACACTTCCACAGGTGCTTACAGGCCTCAGGTGTAGGTGCAAAGTACGTCAGTATGATCTTCTTATCCTGTAAGAATCCCAGTAAAGTAACTTGTATGTATGTGACATGATTTTAAAGACAATTTCATTCTGTGAAGAGAAAATGTCCTCTCAGATTTGCTGAATTGCCAGCTACAGAACCTTAAGACAGATCAGCCCAAACATCTCGTTTGTCTACTAGAAGCCATGGCTAACACACATTTCTGTCCAATCATTCCCAGTTTTCTTCAGCATTAAGGAAAGATCACACTGGGTCTTAAGTGGCAGTGTCACCATGCATAAAACACGGCACCACTCACAAGATCCTGAGCTCTACTGCGTGTTTTAATAATGCATACACATACCTCCTTCTGATTTGCATATATATGGAATGTCTTTGCTTCAAACTTGAGCTTGGTCACCTCCTCCCTGAAATGCAGGGAAAGACAGAACCAAAGGACAGACACAGAGGGAAATTATGACAAATGGAAACAGAAGCAAAATAATAAAGAAGAATAAATGGAAGAACGTGAGGGAGAAATGGAGGGAACAGCAGAGGCAGAAGAGAGAGACAGAAATGGATGAAGGTGGTAAAATATTAATAGTGGCTGGAGGCAAATTAATAAGGCCAATAATGTTTCATTTCTCTGTGTGTAAAAGTCTAGACACATTGATTTTAGTTACAGAAAATGACAGGAATAAGCTGCAAGATATTTAAAAAAAAAAACAAACAACTCCAAACAACTCTGAAAACTTGTGAGATTGCAACTTCACAGCTGGTTGACTCTGCTGTTTGGAAAGGTTACTAATGTCCTCAGATCACCGCTTACTTTTTGTTTCTTTAGGACTTCTTTGCCTCAAACTTCACTATGTTTGCAGATAAATGAAAAGGTTTCTCCTAGTTACATGTACACACTGTGGACATTTAAAATAAAGGTGGTAAACAAAACTGGGACTCTGAAAGCTGCACACCAAGAGAACGCAGCTCTGAGAGGCTTTCACAGGGAAAATACAATATGTTGGACCTAATAGTTCAAATTATCATGGCTCAAAGAGTAGTGAATGTATGAGGTGATCTGCACATTTTCACAATAACCGTAAGGCATCATAGGACCTGCTATCACAACACAACAAATTATGGACTGAAGCACAACAGCTTCATAATTTTTGTTGACACCTTTGCTTTAAATTTTATGACTCAGAATCAAAATATTCTAATTAAAGTCATTCTCTCAAGACAAATTCACTGCACTCATTTTCAACTCTTGAAATTAATTTTACTCGATTTTAAATAGTCTGCACACACCAAATCTTTTTTTCTGTTATTTTCCCATAAAGGTGAACAGAAGGCATTCGGAATTACTTTAAAGGGTTTATTGTATTATTGCACTTGATCCCTGCAGGAGTAAGAATCTAAATAGAGAAGACAATGAGCCAAATGTTTGAAACAACAATGGTTTGGATTCAGAAGACTTGGCTTTATGCCATGTAAGCTCTTTGGAGTATTTTTTTTTCTTTTCCCTTTGCTGGCACCTTGAACACATTCTGAAGCACTTCTGTTATTTTTTACAAAAGCGTAGCAGCATTGTACTAGACACAGTGTGTTATGTCGCTATAAAAACTTGAAAATTGGACTTGAACATTTAGCAGCTTGTTGAGTTTTCTGGCACTTTTACTTTGTGCAAGCTGTGGAGGATGTATACTCACAAAAGTTTATTCAGTCTCATTGCTGGTTGAAATATTTATTTATACATTGTAGTGGTCCATATGTAGATTTTGGAATTCATTTTTTCCACACAGATGTACACACATGCTGTAACATATCATTTAAATATTATTCAGTTCATATGTACTCACCATTTAAGGAAGTGGATCCTTCTGTTTCCTTGCAGCACAGTGAATCCAAAAGGTGTAAAAGCCAGAAAAGCTGGGTTGCCAGACACATCCTGGCAGGCACATAAATGTGTTTTTGTTATTGAAGAATCAGAATTTTAAATTACACTGGGATATTTTCCTGCACATTTCCTACATTGATAAATGGAGTACACTTTGTAAAGACCACCTTGCATGGATGAGGGTCCACTCCATATGTCTCCAGCATCTGAGCCTTCTGGAGAAAGTTGAGCTCTGACGTTTCGGGAGTCTGACCTCTGCGAGAGTAAAAAAAAAACAATGCAGTAAACTGGCTTCTGTCACGGTCATCTGTCAACTCAGAGGACATCACGTGATTGTAAGTTTGTGTTCAATTTTGATAGATTAGCAGAAACCAAAACGTTTTTTAGCAGCAAATGAGAAATTTGGATGTAAACCCATGACATTACAAGTGTAAAGCATGTGGTTTGTTGATGAAAGTGTCCAAAAGATTTACTGCAGTATGTTCTTTGCAAATACAGCCCATCTGTTATGTGTTTGATAGAAAGATGTAACGTAACCCAGAGAGGTGATATGGGAGTAACGACGTGAAGTGAATATTGAGTAGACCCTGACAAGTTTTCATGTGTTATAGAAAAAAAAACTATCCTGCCAAAGAAACATGTGACCATCTACTTACTCTTCATCAATACTCATTCAGGAAACTAGAGAAAACCTTCTGATACCTTATTATTATAGCTATTTTCTTTTGTTAGAATTGCTGTTCTCATCCAGCACTCCAGTGTATATTTGGCAGGAAAGAATTGAACAGGTTATCTTCTGATAATCAAATATGGTTCGTTGGATGGTTTGTCGGATGAATTAAGCCACAGCGGACCTGGCTGATCCTTCTTGTTCAAGGTCAGAGACTAAAGCAGTAACTAATCACCTTGCAGCTGTTATATTCAGGGTACTGGCCAAAAGAAATAAGGGATTAAAAAGGATCCTCACTGAGACTGGTGCATGAGTAGAATTAGTCTTAGTCAAACAGGCTGGCTCAAGTGGAGAATATACTGTCACTCTTAGCTCCCTCTCTGGTAATGTGAATGACCCTGATTTTCTTCCATTATCCCTTTGCCTTATTAAGAGTCCTTGAATTTTGCCAAATTACT
>JBAJHX010000001.1:18913771-18924602 GCA_037176925.1 Amniataba percoides
GGAGTGATACGTACTGTCTGTAGTGCGCCTTATAGTCCGGTGCGCTTTATATATGAAAACAGATCGAAAATAGACCATTCATTGACCTTATAGTGCGGAAAATACGGTAATCAAAATGGCCTTTTGCCACCTTGTGCATATTTCACCTTAAGGACTTCCGACCTGTCCTGAATATTCATGTGGAGAAAAAAATAGACCAGGACATGGCACTTATACTTAACATTTTAAAATGATCCTTCATTGCCTGTGAGACTTTTTGATAATCAGTCGGTGATCTGCAGACTACAAAAAGACTGACTGGGACAAAGTACAGATCAGCACCAGAGCTTTCTCCTTCAGAAAAGTGGCCACAGAGGGCTTATCGTTGCATCAGCTTCACAGGGTTTGCCTGGGCCTTTTAAGATTCACATTTGAATAATGTTATCATCCTCAAAAAACAGCGTAGCTTGTTAAACACAAAGCTTACATAAAATGTACTCTGGAAGATGAAAGATTTGATGTGTGCACCAATTTTTGGCTGATTCAAAGAGGCAAATTATGTAGTTATTGTAAATAGTTTTTAATCCAACTCGACAAATTACTAACTTGATCAAAAAGGTAAACAGACTAAGATCTACCGTCTATATCACAGGACAATATGTAACTTTTATTATCTATTACATTATATTACTAATAGCTGTTTTTACCAGTTTTTAGACATTTCGAATGAAAGAACGAGACAGAAACAAATGAGAAGAGAGAAGGACAGACAGACCAGAAATGGAAGACAGACAGAAAGTTGGAGAGATCATAGAGAGAGGGACAATATTTAAAAAAAATCTTACCCTCTGCTTGTCTGGGTCGACATATCTAATGCCAAAGTAGTCTTTCTCCAGCAGGTTAAGATGGTGGCAGATGAGGTCAAACAAGTACTGTCCTTTGGCATCCCGCTGAAAGAGAAATTACACGAGGCAATTAAAACAATGAACTTGCAATTAAGGGACAGTAAAGACAGAAGGAGAGAGAGAAAATACAAAACAGAAACATTCATTTAACACGACTCAACAGCCCCCAGACACAGTTAATGAATCCCCTCCAGATCAGTAGTGCATATATATAAAAACTAATCCAAAGTCTGTCCAGATACAGCAGCAAACAACATCACACATTATAAAAACTTAGATCTGAAAGATATTTTAAACATTGACAGTGTCACATCAGAATGATTTTTTCACTTTTCATCAGGAGGTCCATTCTTTTGGAGCCTCTGAGAAGTCGGAGCGGCCACCAGAAAGTGTTTTAATATTTCACCACCCTCAGGGGAGATATATGAGGGCTATCAAATATTCATATCGAGGCAGCGGCCATCTGTGAAAGCTTTGAGAAATTTGTGCTGCAGAAAAAGACCTGAAAAAGCAGCGAGACAAGGTGTGTGCAGAGGAAAAGGCAGGCTGGGAAGGAGAGGAAGCCCATATCATGCGATGCAGCACACATATCTGAGCCCTCCAAATACACCAATAACTTTTGTGCCTTTTAGAACAATGAAGAGCCTGGAAATACAAAGTTTACATTTTCATTTAGGCTGTTAAAATAATTCATAATTGAGCTCACCGTGTTCGAATGTACTGTGTGGTCCTGATCAGGTGTGGCAGGGAGTCAGAGAGGAAACAGGCCTGCTGATCTGACAGGGGCAGTTAAACTCATTGCGAGCATAAAGCTGCATCCGCCCCAAAAGACTCATTAAAAACCTGCTTTAATGAAGTCTTTATTTAGATTTTACTGCAACAATAAGGCATGTGGCAACAAGGCTGCCACTGGATGCATAATAAAACGTGAGACAGCAACTGGAGCTTTGGCACGGGCAGAAAAATCCAACACTGACTTGTATGAAACTGCCCCCTCTTGGGTGTGTACACACAGACCAAGGCTGTAGACATACTTGATAATCCTCAAGTCTCCAGTTTTTTCCAGTTTAGCTCCTTGTCAGCCTTCTTCAAAACAAATAGTTCAGAATAGTTCAACACTTTGGGTGCGAAGAGTTTGAATGAGAATCAACACTCTTCTACTGTCAGTGCAGTAAATATGAAACTGCAGCCAGAAAATGGATAACTAAATTTAGCTTAGCTTAGACTAATTTGGAGTCTACAAGCGCCATAAATCAATAATTAAATAACATGTTATATTTGTTTGTCTGTACAATTTTCTGACTAACTAAAATGGTTCTTTTAGCATCACGAGGGAGACCTGTGCATACCTGCATATCGAGTGCAGGTTTCTCCAGCTGTACCATGTACACTTAACACACAGGCTATAGCCTTTCTTCATTCTGTGGAAAAGGACACTAAAATAACCTTCTGTGCCCTTAAGGAGATACACTGCATTCACATAAGTGACACAAAATTGCACAGTCAGAGAAAGTCACAGGCAGATATATGAGAACGGACGTGGGAAAAGAGAAGAGAAAGACAAAACCAAAGAGATGGAGAAAAAACACAACGGGGAGAGAGAACAATCAAGGCCAGTTGATCTGTCCCAGCATGCCACAGCACAGCGATTAAAAAGAGAGGACAGGAAAGGGACTGGTCCATTTTCACATGCGATCCCTGTTGAAATGCATCATTTAAGACAATGTGAGAATGTCTGTGATGAAGCCTGTTCACACTTCCGTTTCACTCAATATCAGATCAAATGGCAGAACAAACACCCCTGAGGTAGCATGTGGTTACTGCCCCACTTTGGATTAAACCTGTGCTATTGCCAGAGACATACTGCACTTATCATTACTCATGACCAAAGAGCCACGTTGTGAAGTGTTGTTTATTTCAAAATTAACTCACTGAAAAATTCATTTTCACTACTTGCACTCTTCTCAGAACCAGACTACTTATCATCAGTGTGCATAAACAACACTTGATCACATGGAGCTTCTCTGTTGCTCAAAGAAGAATGAAGAATATTTCAGAATCATTTTGTACTTTTGTTGCTGGACCAGTACAAAATATCTACGGCAATGTTTTCAGCTCAGTCTCTTAACTCAGCAACCACCAGGAGCTCTGGTTCTTTCTCTCCCATTTGTCCTCCAATAATACATTTATGAAGCAGATGAATAAATCTCCAGGATACAAATGGATTTTTTTGCTCAAGATAAAACATTTTTCAACTGCCACCTATGAGGCACTGTGTGAATTCATGCCACTATGCCAAGTGTGTATCAAATTGCATATTTCCAAAAATTTGTATGCAATCACGCTGCTTCTGAAGTTCCCACAGTCTTGCATCTTTTTTTTTATTATCAAAAACACTGATCCATATTTTCACTCATATCAAAGCACGACCTAACCTAAACCTATCAGGTTCACTTGTGTCAAGCTATGCACTTGCCAGACCTTTCCCAGGATGCACCGGGCTGACCCTCCATCTCCTCTGTCAGTGTGTCTGTATGTCATTGTCACCACATACACCCTGACTCACCAAGACAGGCCTGCTGACTAGCCCAGCAGCAAAAATAGGAACACACACACACACACAGATCTATGTGCAGTCTCACACATCCACACAGGGAGCCTCAATCCTTCTTGCTCTATTATAAATGTCTTTGGTACACCTGTGAAACCTCCAGATCCACAACATTTTCAGAGCCTGTACCTCCCACTCCCTCCATCTGCTGAGCACTGTAGTGTAAACTACAGCGATGCCCAAAAAAGCCTTCCCAATTAATCATGTTGTTACTGCCTCTTTCCTTCTTTGCGTGCGCCAGTGTGTTTGTGTGCGGCATGCTTAAGTGTGTGTGTCGGTCCGTATTTCCGCGTGTGTGTGTGTGAGAAGTTACTGATGATCCATGTCCAAGTTAGTAGTTACAAAACAACAACAGAGAGTCAGGGCGATTTGTCTCAGTGCAACACTTTAGCAAAATAAATGAGAAGGAATGAGACGTATTAACAGAGGCCATTCATGAGGAATTCTTCAACGCCTTGCTGAACGTTTTCTCAGTCCCAAAAACAAGCTGGAGTGCTTTTTATAGCACCAGCACGATGTCACACAGTTTCTACAATGGATTTATCAGATGTTAGAACAGATTTTAAAAAGGAAGGACTTAATAAAGCGCTCCTGATCTCGAGTCCTCCATTGTACATTACAGTGGAGGGTAATCTTATTGTTCCTGGTAATTTACCTGACTCTGCACTCTGATGCAGTTTGTAACGATGCGATCGAAGCACACTCTAACTTTGCTCCGCGCTCATTGTCCTGCTTGACTAAACAGCCACAGAAAAAAGCTGCAGTGTCTCTCTCGCCCATAGGCAGCTGACCAAACACTTGTAATGTATATGTGGTGTTGTGTTGCATACTGATGAGACACACTGAACTTCACAGAGCTGACCGGGGCTCCACTGGGACACAAAGGCTGGCTTTGAGGCAGAAACATTATCGATCTGAAGTTAAGTGTTCTTCAACATCCTTATGAGATTTAAACTCAGAGCCAAGCTGCAATACACTGGTGGCTACAGCGAGGAAATACTATATGTTGCCAGTTACAGCACTGTTTTATTGTTTTTGACTAGATAAACTGCACATCTTCTATGTGGTTTGTGGTCATGTGATTTCAGTGAGGGAATTACTTCTCTCACAGTTTTCACTCCCTGAGGTTTTATTGCTGTGGGGGAAATAATTAGATCCTTGCTATCCTCGGATTAAAACCCTTTTATTGCCAAAACATGAGGGAATCGGGAAATAAAATAACCTGCTATTGAGATAAATGGCCTCACAGTTAAGAACTTATATAATAAGCTGTGCAGTGGGATCGATTTTCCTTTTTTTTCCTCTATATAAGGACTTTACACTGACCTTCAAATACACTGTGACCAAATTCTTAATGATGCAGCCCTTTGTGCGAAACACTGTAGGTCTAAACAATGTGAACTGTAACCTCTCATGAATGTAAATATTCAGTCAATCAATCATTAGATACTGCAAGTGTCATTTGCATAATCTTTGACATATCTGGTGAGCCAGTCGCACAATTTTGTTATAAACTTTAAAAAGAAGCAGGAACATCTTAAAAGGGTTTTCATGTGACAACACATGCTGATTACCCTCGTGTTAGATTAGATAGGGTGCCCTGAAACATATTCACAGCACTTTGGAAAAACTTTATCAGACTCAGTGACTATTATAAGCGTTTCTGCCATATGATCCAGCGTCACTTTAAGCTAGATCATCTCAATAATCAAAGTGAATGCCCAATGTGTCAGTACATATGGTAAAATGTGACATACAATAAATATAACTATTTATAACTACAATGGAAACAAACTGTGATGCTATGGCACAGCAAATGCAGTTTTACAAAAACAGATGAGCTGTGGCCATGATTATCTTGTCAGCTTCCATCCAGTTCATGTGGAAGTCATTACGGTCTGGTTTTTCATTTCCCTGGCCTTCTGTGGTCAGGAGAAATGGCTGCCCTGAAGGTCCTGTGCTCTATCTGTTGTGTATGTGTGCTTTTACAAGTGTTTTTCAGATCTGGTTGATTTGGATGTGTTTACACACTCCAGGCCAAACCATTGTTCAACCATCGTGCACGATGAAATAATCTAAACCCATGTTGGTAATGTGCAATCACAAACATATACAGGGGTGAGTAAAAATAAAGAATCAGAGAATCAGCAGGCCAGATTTAATGCAGCTTTTGAGGTCATACAAGTAAAAATTCTGGCATGAGAGATGTTTGAAGAGATCATAAAAAGAGAGAGTTTCATTTGTTCTTATAGACACTCTCACAAACTGTCATACGACTCTTGCCCAGACTGTCCTGGCAGATGGGGCTTATGGTGGTGAAAAGGAGACTTTCACAGACTGTAAAGCTACAAATTCAGGAGGGACAATCCTGATCATATCCTTCGTGGAACAGTGCTTCGGCTCTTCAGTTTTCACACGGACACTGGAGAGGAGTTTGCTCATCCACTCTCCACATGTTTTCTCTACTTTGTGAAAAGGCTCACGAAAGTATCTTCTCTTACTTGTGTTGTATCTGTGGGAATATTGGGCTGCTGCTATGAGCCTTTGGGGGCTTGTAACAAGAGAGAAAGTTGTACCCACATTATTGGCAGGAAATCAGGTGCATTCTCAATGGGTGCTGCACTCTGTCATTGTTATATCTTGTCACCAAATTTGTTTAAGAGACAGAGTCTCAAGGTGCAGCTGCTTGTCCAGGTTGGCGAGTTCAAGGTTGCTGCAATGTCACTGGGCAGCCAAAATGACCTTCCTTAGCTGGGTGCTTTGAGCTTGCCTTTAACAGGCTGGTGACAGCCTTGTAAATGAGAAATAAGCTCAGCAACATTTCTGGTCTTTCACGGAGGAAGTAGCCAGCTGAGGTGGTTCAACAATCCGATTAGGATGCCTCCTGGTTGCACCTCTGTCATGGTATTCTGGGTAAGCCCCGTATGATAGAAACCCAGGGCAAACACAGAAGACGCTGTAGGGATTACGCATTTCGTTGGGATTGTGAATGCCTCAGAATCCCACAGGGGGAATTTGTCTTCCACTGCAAGTCGGACTCAGATAAGCATTAGAAAACGGATGGATGATGTATGCAATTTAATAACTATTCATTGTGGTAATAGCAGAAGTGATAGTAAAGGTGACTGTGAGTAGTAACAGCAGTTGTTAAGCTTGTGCTGGTAGAGGAAACTTGTGTTGACCTGCCTGTTCGCATGTGCATGTATGTAATATGTTTCTCATGAGAAATGAACTATGTTAGTGAGAGTAGTAATAGTATGGGGGTGCACAGCAGGCAGCCGTGATATTAGCCACACTGACTCGTGGGTAAATGAGATTAGTGCAGGCCTGTCAGTGTGAGAGGAATGTATTAAACAAGCAGAGGCCCGTAAGTGCTTTATGGAAGCACGCGCAGCGTTTCATCATAGCTATAATAAAAGTGATAAACGGAGAGATGGAAATAACCCAGACGGGGGCCAAATGATCACTGTGGTCCTCAGTGGAGCATCAGCTGCAGCACGCCGCTCCCTCGGCCTGGCCAGGCCTTGCGTCAGATTAATTATTGAGAGGGGTTCCATATCAGCTTGGGAAACACCACATCAATAAATGATAGTGTCACTTTAAGCTAAGGGGTAGAAATTGCAACAACTGAGCACGGTCCTGAAAGGTTACTGCTTCTAGAGTGGCATCTAGTAATGCTAGTACTCAACAATGTTTTGCTTCAGTTTTGTATTTACCTTGAGCTATGAGCTCCTGGGTAGCAGGTGATTAAGTGGAAGAGTGGTTTATGGTGGTCTTAAACAACGCCTGCTCAACTGCGGTGTTGATAGCATATCTCAGTGCTCCGCTGCATGATCTTTATGCTGATTTTCACTGTTCTTAAATGTTGCTGCCTCCAAGCCTGCAAGCAGCAAAGCCTGTAAATGGCTTACTATAATCTTATGATATGGTAATGTGTACTTTCCATACTCCGGAGAGCAGTCACAGAAGTGAAAGACCGTAGTGGATGTTTCTGTCAGTCCGCAGCTGAATGGGGTTAGAAGATTTACACTCAACATGCCTTCCCTGGCAATATGATGGAAGCAATAAATCAGCTATATCACAAAGTGTATGCATTTTGACTGACTTCAAAGTAATAGACACAGCAGGTACCAACAACTTGATGATGGAACAGTTGTACTATGAATGTGAATAAGCTGGCGATGTACACTGTAGCCTAAAGAAGCTTCTTGGTAGGGCTAAAATGAATGAAAAAAAAGGAAAAATATGGAGGCTTATTCCATTAAGGCTTTTTTCTCTTAAATTCTGGATTAATTCAGTAACATCTTATTTCTTTCTCAGTACACTTACCAGCAACTATAAAGTGATGACCAAAAATGCATCTCATCACCCCACAAACCCAAAATTAAGACCCAAGTGAGATATGGATGAGTGGGACATTGTTTTCTTCAGCATACTACACATGAAGAGCAAGAAGGAAACTGTTCAGTCAGACTCATCTAAAAAAACAAGACCACAAATCAATAGAAGATGCTGACTGTGCAAAAAATGTTAATAAAACGACATTGGTAATCCTAAAGGGGGTAACTCACACCACTGCTTATAGATTAGACTCTCCATGTAAGTCCCTAAAAACTGTTTAAGACTAGATCTGGATCTTTATTTAGCTGCATAGCCATTACTATTTGGCTGCGTGCTAGCGATTAATTCTTGCTGCAAAGCACTGTGGCACTTATTTAAATTGCTCAAGCTACATTACTCATCCCCAGATTTAAACTCAACATAACTAAAAAAAACAACAAAAAACACAACACTATGTGAAATAATGCTGTGCAAATGTCTGTTTATGCAGCTGAGCTTTCACAGTGTAATTGCTTTAACATTTTATTTTAATCTTGTACTTTCAAGAGGGGTATTTTTACTTTTCTTGAACAGCACTTGCATAAACATTTTAGTAAAACTTGTCTTTATACTTTAGACTGCTGTAACTTACAGACCCTTTTGGTGAGCGATTCCAGGTATTACTGCCATAGATTTGTTTTTTTTCTAAAACTGCACACAATTTGACACTCTCACACACAGAATCAACAAAACAAACTGAAAATTGAAACAACACCCTGCTCTATTTAGCATAATACACCTAGATCATAACCTTTTTATGTTCACTTACATGCCCCTAAAACTCCCTTAGCTGCAACACGGAAAGACAGCGATCCTCTTAAAAGATGTTCACTGTCAGCAGGCTGCCGTCTTATTGCCCTTGGACTCTGCGATGCTGGGAGTGCACTCGCAATCACTGCTCAGTTGTGTAAATCCTTTCTTGTTTGGATAGCGAGGCTCAGGCTCCCAGGGGCTCCATTACAGAGATGGCACGGTGGGGAGAAGTGGCCCTGAGAGCACGAAACCCATAACAGTTACAGGGGAAACCATACTCTGAGTGCTCACCGCTGCCTCAATGCACTGGTAAGGAACATTTCACAGAGGAAAGACGGGGACAGAGCTGCACTGGAGAGGAAAGAGAAGTGGTAGTGAAAAGTTCTGTGGAAAAGGAAGGCGTTTATAGTTGACAGAAGAAAAATGGAGGAGAAAAATGATAAAAGAAAGGTGAAGAAATAATAAAGTAACAGAGGAGGCAGCGTTGCTAAAAGAAAGTAAAACAGTCACAAAGAGTTTTGTTGCCCCATGTGGAGCAGCCTCTCAGAAGCACTGAGCACCTGTTCTCTCTGTCCTTCCTTTAACTCTCCAACTCGAGGGACTGAACAATGCACTTACAACAAGCCCTTGGATCTCAGCTAACTTTAGGTATAACTCTTTCCTAAAAATGTTTAACTTGGATTGGAGGTACTCTGGTTTAGAAAAAGCCCAAAAGATTCTTGACAACCCATTAGCCCTACAGAAGAGTACAAACAAAACAGTACTTTTTAACACAAACATTTTCCAGCTATAACCAAATAGCAATATAGGCCAATGGGCAGCAAGCGATATCGTCAAGGTCATGTTCACATTGTAGGAAGGAAGAACTCACCTATGCTGTACAGTATCTGTGGTACTATGTTTCACAGTTGTTCTTAAGGCCATTTACATGTGTCCTATAAGACGATGTCTCAGTTCATGGACTAGTATATATTCCACTGTTCAGAGTTTGTTGGCATTGTTCATAATTCATGGCTGTTGATGGTACATTAAAACCCACTGACAATAAAGACCCAGTATCAATATCTCTACCAATGTATGATGACAAAAGTCACTCTCTGTGTTGTAAAAGAGTAGATAGTTTATGAAGTGTAAACATCTTAAACAAGCCGCTACAAACGAATAATCAGAAGATACCAAGTGTTTTTTACTGTTACGTCAACCGACTGTGGCCATGAACCAGAAAACAAACTGGCAAGCAATAAAAAGGGAAAAAAAAAATGTTTCAAAATGGGAGTGCAGCTGAATGCTTGCACTCTGTAGAGAGGTAAGCGCTGGAGCCGTGCCTGGCATTTAAAGAAGCTGCAGCAATGTATGCCCAGTCAACATTTTCACTGTACGCTCACAGTCTAACCTTAGTTATTCAAAAAGGCAAGGCATGTTTACAGCGAAGCAATTCACAGGGCCTGACATAAAACAGAAAAGGCAATCAGAAAAGAAAGTCAAGGCAGTACATAAAAAGGCACATTAAAACAGGATTAAGTAGTAATGAATGCTAAAATAATTTGAAAAAAATCAAAGCTAGAATGGGAAAAAACAGATAAAACAAAAAAATAAATATTGTAATAGACTTGAAGGTATGAAGTCCAAAATGTTATTTTAGAAAAGTTAGTTACAAACAGAAAAGCCTTGATTTAAAAGCAGACCTCGAGTTTTCTGGGAGCTTCAGATACGTGGTGCACAAACACTGAATGCTGCTTCTCCATGTTAAGTTTTGACTCCGGGGACTCTGGACAGTTCATGGTGGAGCAGCAGACCAGAAATGTATTCTGCCTCTGAGCTCTTCACAAACCAACAGTAGTATTAAGATGAGATAAAAAATCAATTCTCTGACAAACAGAAGGCCAGTGTGAAGATCTGAGAACTGGAGTCATGTGGTCTCTCTGGTCTCTTGCAGAGACCTGTAAAGACAAAGTTACATTGGCTGAGCACAGATTTGAATCTTAATATTCTTAAGGTGATTATAGGCTGATTTTGTAGTTGTCTTAATGTACCATATTTTCCGCACTATAGGGCTCACTGTCAATGAACGGTCTATTTCCGATCTTTTTTCATATATAAAGCACACCGTATTATACGGCGCATTTCACACAGTACGTATCACTCCACGAGGCTCCTGACTACGGTGGCCGTAATGCTCCAACAATCCATCAAGCAGCGCAGC
>JBAJHX010000001.1:18924702-18936693 GCA_037176925.1 Amniataba percoides
TACGGTGGCCGTAATGCTCCAACAATCCATCAAGCAGCGCAGCTTCGTAGCTTACCAAAGTCGTACTAAAACATTTTAAAACGTTAGCTAATCACTGATTTTTAATCATATTGTTCTACAATACTCCCTTTCAGGTGAAGAACTTCATCAGTGCTGATCATATCTTGGTGGTTTCAGATGTTTGACCTGCACACAGAACATGTGATCAGCGTCACAGTGGGACAATATTGGTAAATTAGGAGGATCTCATTCCATGTGCTGGTTTTAGGAGATGCATTGTCAGCTGTATTTGAGAATGCTCTTTCTTCCTAAACTTGCAGCTATTATTGTGGCTATACGTCGTGGCTGGTATGACGTTAGCAGATACATCCGCGACAGAACATACAGAATCAATAACACTGGCACATTCAGGTGTACCGTGTCGTCTCCCTCAGCTGAGATAAGACACGTGAACTGGAAACCTCCAGTCTACACCAGAGTAGTTTCAGCTTGTTACATACGTGTAATGTATTATTTCATACTGTTTTAGCTAATAGCAACAAAAACAGGTAATCAAACATTTAAGAAACATTTAAATTGGAGATAAATCTACACAAGATTTTTTTTAGCTAAATGATAATAGCAAACATGTACTATATTTGAGTCTCAAAAATCCTGTAAGGATCCTGCTGTAGTGTACTGAATGTACACAGTATAATATCATGCACATTACAGATCAACAGTGATGCAATTTCCAGTTACAAAAAGCGAGCGAGCCGACCCTGGCCTGAAGATACTACTGATGTGTCATTTTTCTCACATTAAACTATTACTGTCACTCTGAGCTGAGTCTTTTAAGAAATGAGGGGACACTCTAAATTGAATCCACTAAACTGTGCCAAAAATCTGGAACATTGCCTCTAATCACAAGAGACTTTCTGCAAATAGAAATGTAATATTCGCCACACTTTCATTTATTGAAAGACATTTCAAGCATCAGACCTTACTTTGGTCTTGGAACTTATTTAGACACAGAACTGCGATTACAAATCTAATGCAGCAGTTCTTGTTGACAAGTCCTTACTGTACATATTTGATAGAATTTAATTTATGGTATGTAGGATACATGATATAAGGCTATACCATGTTTTATCGCTCTATTAACTGCGGCGCTTCTTCAAATGCAATTAAAGCGTCACTACAGGCGCACTCCCTCATACCTGCAACATCTGGCATCTGTCATTGTGTTGTGACATCGCTTAGACAGGCTCCAATAGAAAGCTCATTACAGGCAAGCATGCTAAGGGCTCATATTCAAATAAAATTCAAGCAAACAAAAAATAACCGATCACTCATTCATTTCAATTACACTGACAGTATAATATTGTCTTGCATGCGTAATGATGGCAAAATGTTTTTTCTCAAAGCTCTGAGACAAATAAGAGACAAGAAGAGCTCATAGCTCAACAAACTGATGTGAACTTTGGAGCCGCAGCTTTGGGTACATGCTTGTATCATTTGTTGTAGCAGTTTTATCAGCCTTATACCTATGATAAAATGAGTAAGAAGAGTCATCATTGGTGTGGTATGCTTACAGTCTGCTCAGAAAGAGTTAAAGAAAGGGGGTGTTCAGGTCACGCTGCTTGACTGTTTCCTACCACTTCCCTGAGAAGCATTGACTAAGAAATAGATGGATGATTCTGGCAAACATCAGAAAGAACTGGAGGCAATGAATCAGCAAAATGACAGCACCAAGTATTAAAGGAGCAGAAAAACAGAACCTACAACCTGATAAAAAGTAAATATTAAATCCTTTGGATGAAGTATTGTCACACCCAGATGGATTCAGTGCCACTAAAATATGTTTCACGTAAAATGAAAAATCAGTCCAGTGTGTTCATTTAGATAAGGACTGCAGGATAAATAAAACTCAATTCACCATTTTAATTTTGTGTGTTAGCATGGTAATGTTTGCTAATCTCTGCTAAACCCTGAGGATGAAGGGAATTTTTTCAGTGTCTGGTGTTTGGTCATAATCCAAACTGCTGGACAATTTTTGACTCACCAAAGACTTCTGAGGCTTGTCCATCAACCCTCAAACCAAATGTCATAGTTTATCTAACCCAATATAATAGTTGCTGAGATATTTACATTGCCATTTCTAGAAACACACTGCCACCATGGCTTTAAATGTTTTGGGCGTGAATTTGATGGGACATGAAGAGGAAAATGTTCACCCCACTTTGTGACCAGATCCCAATGCAAAGACATTGAGGAGTAAGAAGGTCTGCTAGATGTCCTGCTCTGTAGTGTGGATTATTAAGAAAAGAAATAACTCGTGTACTTTGTTGACCCAAGAGCAGAGGCAAGAGCACCATAAGAGAATAAAGCAGGTGAAAAAAACATGAGAAAAGCAGACAAGGCAAAAACTCTTTATTAGGCTAAACCTTCAAACAAGGCCCAATCATTTTTAACCTAAAAACTTGACCCAGGCCAGGATGACCATCGAGAGATGTTTTACTGTAGAGTATAACTGCTCTGTGCTCAGCAACTGTCAAGCAGTTCTCCTAGAAGTCAACAACCATGAAGAACTAGACCGGGGACAACCAATTAAGAGCAAATCACAATAAATGGAGCAAAACTTTGGCTGCTAAGTAAGAAATAAGAAAATGAAGAACTTAAAACTACTGTATAGAACAGTGCAGATGACAACGTCTGATACAACTTCCACTAAATCACTTATAACAGTGAATTTATTATCAATAGCATACTGTCTCAGATTTAAGATTAATAAAGTACAGTATGGTTAGGCTAGTTTGTGCCCTAAAAAAGAGTTTGAGCTGTGTTCTTTAAGACACTTTACAGTACCCACATAGAGAAACAATGCCACAGTGAATAACAGTCACTGTGCTTTTCTCTAGAATATTAAATCATAAGTGACAAGGGATCCAGCGAAAACTGCTGCTTGCTTTCTCAGATGTTCGGGGGATTGAGGTTGTCTGTGCTCAAATGTCTACTCAACATGCATCTGCAGTAGTAGTGCATACTTTCTCTGACACCTGTTATGTAATGCTGCCACAAAACATAAATCTGCATCCTTCAAAAACTGCATTACAATTGAACATAAAGGAGTAAATGAGTTTGATGTTTCACACAGATAATTATGCTGCACCACGTGACTTGACGATGACTGCGGTTTGAACGTGACTCTTAAGCTGTTTTTTTTCTACTTATGCAAAGTGGCAGAAATAAGTGTTTTAAGTATTGAGACTGCATGCAGTAAATGCCCAGAGGTTACTTTACCCAACAAATGCTCAGCTTCCCTCTATAATGGCAGTCCATTTAAGAGATTAACTCACGGAGCACTGCTAATACACAGATGTTATTACTTGGCTGAGCAACCATTTGGCTCACCGTGAAAAGGTGAGCGATAAGATTCACTGCATGAGATTGTGGTTGAATTAGTAAGTGAACAACCCAGAAATACGCCATTTGAAAGACATGTGGAGGAAAATCTTTCATTAATTGTGGCATTCAGAACAGAAAAACAAAAAGATTTAACATGACCACAAGACATTTGTGTTTTGTAACAACACAAATGTTTCTCCATGGAAAGCCTTTGGCTGTATGCTACAAGCGGTGCCTTCGGGCAGGACTGTAACAAAAGGCTCCACAGACAGTAGTTCATTCTGGAAAAAGTGCTAACAGCCGATACTGTTACCCTGACCGAGCGCACGGCAGGTCAAATGTGTTACTGATCACGGTCCACGTTAGAAGAAGGCGCCCTGCATCTGCTGTGCTTGCATCCAGACAAGGATTCAGAAGGACACTGTGGCGTTTCAGAGCTCACACACACCAAGCACTTACAGGCTCAGCTATCTTGCAGCCATGCTCGCACATACACATGTATACATGCAGGCACACACACACACAAACACACACATACACAACATGCACAAGGTTTAGCATTATCTTGTTTCATCAAAGTAGCAGATGGTGTGCAGACACACACACACGCAGACGTGCTCTCAGAGAATTTAGAGGCACCATATCCTCCTCACAAAAGGTTTTTCATTATCTTGCCTCATACTCCCCAGAATGCACCACGAGCACACTTGTGCATTGGATGAATTGGTTTATTTCCTTTGGGGACAATGTGACCGTCAGCATGCTGTCATAACAGTCAGGATGCTGCCAGAATGGTTTTGTGAATGGAAAACTGAGCCACAGCGGCAGTAAAACAGCCTCCCTCTTGTACCGATCTGTTGATAAGGAGAGCTGGACATACCTACGAAGCGAGCGAGGGGAATCTGAGAAAAAACAAAGCAGTCAGACTTCTTTTAAGGAAGAAAGAGGCACTGCTGCTCTTAACATCCAGAATCCCATACTTAAAATACAGCACAATAAGCACACAAGAAGAGGATGCGACTTTTTCAGGCAGTTTAGACTGAAACAACTTCACAGCTGAACTCAAGCTGAGCCGTCGGACACATTTCCCCTTCAGTTATGGTCACTGTGGAGAAAAAGGCCAGAGGCCACAACCACCAACACCAAGCGAGAGAGTTGTGCATTATGCCAAGAAGAGCTGTGAACTGACAGTTCTTACTACAAAAAGACAAACTATGCGAGTCACATAGGCTGCTACTGAGTGATTTTTACATATATGTGTTTGCTGGACGACTTTCAAGAGGCTCTGACCTCCACACACACTTGCATAGGGATGTTGCCTAATGCCATGAGGAAAACTACTTCACTCAAACATTTCCTTCTCTTTTTTTCGCCTAAATTAATTGACTGTCATCCTCAAAATAAAGTTCAGGGGGAAGTAAAGAATCACCTCACATGTGAACTAATTCAAATTTGCATAAACTGTCCACTGCGAAGCAAAACAAAAAGATGTATACTCATTTGCACAGTTTTTAGGGATTCTTTTTATTGTTCATGATCTAATTTTTAAAACAATCTAGAAGCTTGCTGAGAGTAGTTTTCTTGGTGGCATAATTGCCCACCCACTTTATTTGCCATCTTAGTATTTACCCACAGAGAAAATAACCACCCTGAAGACAAACATCTATATTCAGACACCTCTGCTTACATTAGAAATGCAAAAAAACAAATTATCTATTTTATAAACAGTAAAGTGACAATATTTTTAATTTCAGATCAGAAAACTGTCTTGTCTGGAACCTTACAAATAAAGTTAATTCATATAAACTCCCTTTTTGATGTTTTGTATGGGAGATTTCTCCCTTTATAACCCTGCTCTACACACGATACTACACTTCAGTGTTTTCCACTGTTCTAACCTGCAGGCATGCACAAACCTCTGTTGTGTTCATCTCATCCATATAACCTCAGCACATGAGCGGTGATTAACCACCCACACGAGACCTTTAACACTGCATACGCACAAATGTGAAAACACAGCTTGGAAGAGAAGAGTATCGTTCCACATGAAATTCTGAACCTCTTGGAGGTGCTGATATAAGTCAGTCATCCACAGTAGAAAACACGCTCATAGTAAATCATCCAAGAAACCTCTGCTCCTACAGCCTACTTCACACACAATAAACAGTTTGTTCTCATCTTATTTTATGCGCCTTTTAAGATCAATGCAATGCAATGTGTTGCTGCCACAAAAGGCAATCTGTGAAAAAACACAAAACCACAGACAGAGGGTCCATTTGGAAGTTACATTTAATTTAAGGGGTTAAAGATGACATTTTATTTGGCAAAACCATTTTCTGTACATTAACCATTATGTGATAATAATGATTCCTTCTGTGTCTCATCTATTCAGATCTTCTCCTCTCTTCTTTAACCCACCACCACCAGTATCATATCTCCTTCTGGGGGATATTTCTGTACAGCTCACAGCATCACTGCAGCCATTCAAATGTGCCGTCACGATGGGGTTGAATCGAGAAACGCTCTCCACTTTCTTTCCTACTGTGTACTATGACTCAAAAATAATTGTGTCATTCTTTCTGTGTTATTCTTTAAGAATCTCTGTAATTAAGTCTCTTCTAATTAAAAAACATGCTGAAAGACATAATCAAATTATTATCGGTCCAGAAATCAGACTCGGCAGCGCAATGTCAAAGACCCAATTTTCAGCAATATACCAACATCTCACCTTGTGCAGCTTGTTTTGCTTGGAGCTCTCACCCCGCTGCACTTTCCCTCTCACCTTCCCATCAGGCTCTCATAACGTGGAACCGAAATACTCAAAGTGCATTTCATGGTCATGAAAATGCCAATGAGTCGCAGCGATGCTTGTGACATGAGGATTCTGAGAGAAAGATGAATGGCATTTTAATTGCATGACTGAATAAATAGAAAGTGGGTTTTGGCAATTAGACCCTTTGAAGAAATTATCTGTATGTGGCACATATACTGTCGCACTGAACAGCTGAGACCAGAGGAGGTAAGAGGGGTTTCAAAATCTGAAAACATCACGATTATCAGCTCGAATGCTGTGCAGAGATATCTGGATGTTTCAATGTAAACGTCAAAAATGATAAAATGACAGCTGCCAGTGACGGATGCTGACAGTCTTCTGTCCCTACAACGTGAGAGTGAGTACGTTCCTGTAGAAAAAATCTTCCTGATTGAAGTCTGGACACTGTCCCTTAACAATTCACAGCACTGGGATATGATATTTTTGGAAACTTTGTTTCAAAGTCGAAACCTGGTAGAGACAAAAGCACATAAGGTCTTGAACAAGAAGCAGTGTCAGAGCAGGTGCCTGCAGGATAGAGAAACACCATCAAAGGCTTCCTCCCGTCAAGCTGTTATCCACAGCCTCAAGTCTGTAAAGCCCACTCCGGCTGCTGATGGGTAGCTCTCTGAAAGTATATAACCTCTTGAACTAGGCTATTAGAGTTTGCCAAATGATATATTTAAAGATGAAACTTGCACTTTCTTTTTCTTGTTAAGGACTGGATTTATCTAACTGTTTACTTGAGGAACACACAAAAGGACACTGAGCATACCCAGGTCTTTTCCGTGGTCTCTGAAACATTTAACCGTGGGAAATGATAATGCACGAAGGGCAAAAGAGCACATAAACGACAGTGAGAGAAAAAGTTGTGCCTTGGGATCAAGGTAATGGCAGGCCTGGGCAAATGCAGACAGCTGGGTGAGCACATAAAGAGCACTCAGGATAGTATATTGCCTCTGCCTAACATCACTGAAGACTGAGGAAAAAGGCTTTACATTTACTTAGAAAGAAATTGGTGAATATTTTTTTGTCTTTTCCGGCTAAATCAGACAGCCAGCTGTCTTTTATCCAGCAGCTCTCTGTGCAATAACATCCTCCGGTGCAGAGAACCTATCACATTAAAGCTCATAGTTCGCAGGTGCAGACACAGACGCTGCTAATTTTGGGGAGTACAACATTAACCATCACTGACTTAAACTGACTGCAAAGCACATTAATTTTCCAGATTTGCACCAGTGCACTGAGATGAGTTCATACTCTTTCATTGCCTTTCTGTGCTGCTCTCGTCATCCTCCAGCTCTGTCACATTACATCTCCAGTGTCAGGATCAAATATCTCTGATGACAAGAGTTACTGCAAACCAACTCATATAACTCGATGACAGTCTAGTCACATCACATCAGTGTATTCAGTCTGCTGGTTTCCATTAGCAGAAGAGCATTTGAGGAGCGCTCGCTCCTCGTCCGCTTTGAAAAAGCAGAATTTAGAATTTTGCAAAACTTTCAACTAATGAAGTACGTTTGCAGATCTGCGAGTTCTCGTCTGGATAAAAAGATAAAGTGATGTGCTGTAATTTAAAAATTAAATTAAAAATGAATTCAATTATGTAGAAGGAGGACTTGGAAACTTGTATGCAAAGTCTCTGACTGATTTTAAAAAATGACAAGAAAAACTACACGAGTGCTTCAAGCTTTGTTTCTAAACGTCTACCACAGATACACAGTGAGGAGTCTGAGCTGAGAGTAATTTGAAATATCATGCTAATGCACAGCTCCAGGACACTGGACTGGGCTGAATCTGGAAAGAGACATTCAGCAGAACAAACAACACTGAGGTACACATTAACCTTTTTAGTTTTTTTGATATAATTAATTAAATTACCACAAAGTATTCAGTCATTAGAAACATCGAAGTCTGAAACAAAGGTGGCTCATAGTTTTGACATTTTGATGGATATCAAGCTGCTTCCATTTCCTCCACAATGGCAATATTTCTGTGTCATAATGTTTATCCATCCATTTTCTGTGCCGCTTATCCTTTCCGACATCATCACAGGGATCGTAATGTTATTTCGATAAATTGTTTTCATTCTGTATTTTTACTTTAGAATGAATCTCAAAAAGATTTATTTTGCTTAGGTTCGTACTGAGTGCAGTGTAGCTCTGACATACTAACTTTACTCTTCGGTTGGGACAGCAGAAGACATCGTCCCTCTCTCCTCTTCCCTCACCAAAACTATTGACCAGTTTTGAGTCACAGCAGCCATTCATACACTGTCATGGACAGCACAGTGGTAAACCCAACTATAGAGTCTATGTAGCAAACAACTTCAAAGATAGTGTTTGCTGACAGTGTACACAATCACAGTTACCTACAAATGAGGGAGAGAGGCAGTAATCCAGGAAATGGGTTTTGCTGGGTCATTAAAATGCAACTCAGATGCAACATGGCAACTGTTCCAGACAGAAATAGACACATATATATTCAGTAGTGTTTGGCTGACTCACAGCAATGTGCAGAGAAATTAAGAAAAGCCACCATATTGCAGCTATCAGTCACACATTTCCGTTTTACAGTGAAAAACTGCTAATAGATGGTCAGTTTCAGTTGAAACTGAGTTACAATTCATGTTTGTGTCTGCAACAGCAAACATTTCTGCTCCAGAAATCACGTCCCATGTGTGAGAAAAAAAACTAAAACCATGAAGACACAAATGTCTGTGATATATTATTGGCTTCATTATAGCTCCCATTGTAATAGAGTTGCTGAGTTATTACATGTGATTACCTGTGGTTCCACTCATTTTTACCACAGACAATGCTATGTGAGTCACTGTTGGAGCAATTCAGTTTGGATTAGCATGAAACTCTAATGTTAATTCATAACACAAGATTAAGAAAACACACAAGATTGCAAAAATCTGGTCAAAGGTACTAAATTGTGTAGTAAATGTTAACTACAACTACTCATTTAACATGCTATCACTGAGTTTATAATTCTGTGATGTACACTGTTAATAGTGAGAGGAGGCTGTGGATGAAAACTGAAAACACAAGCTTAAAGCAATTCATTTGTGGGTGAATTCTGCAACTACGGTGATTAGTAAAAGTGGTTTCTCTTGGGCTTGAAATGAAAATGTAACAAGACAGATAGAGTGAGTGTTTACACGATGTTTTTACACCATATTTTCACAGAAATATATACATAGGAAGGTGGATGCATGCAATCATTTCAGCTGGCAATCAGGGCTGATTGCTTGTCTGGTGAAGTGATGAAGACACTGCAGTCATAAATTTCACACACACAGGACCTAGCTCCTGTTTACAATAATCAGTAAGTAGAATATAAATTGGCCTGAAATATCTGAATCTCCTGCCTTTTTATCATCTTAGGTTAGGTTCACCACCGGTGTCCAAAAAAGAACCAAACTAGACTGGTAAGACGCCGGGGGTGGACTACAACACATTTATTTTAGCCCAATCACCATGCTACTCTCTGGAGCTGGTCAGTTCCAGAGTGCACGGATAATAAGGATAAAACTGCTCTCATTTAATGACAGTGGAGCTGGAGAGCCATCCTAGATGCACAGACACACACACACACACACACACACACACAGAGGAAAAAACTTTTAAGTAAACCCAGCAATTCCAGATAGTCGGGGTTTCTGGAAGTTATTGGGAGGTTATTGGATTTAATTTGTAGAAAGAAAAACAGTTGAGATGGATGTTAAAGAGAAAGTCAATGTTTCGATTCTTAAAAGTAACGGCCTTTATTATATTTCCTATTTCCTCTCAGGTGAAGCAGCTCCTTCTTCATTAATATCAGAAGCAAACAGCGGCATGTGACAGAAAGAACGCTGCTGCAGCACTCAGAATGCAGACACACAGCGGAGGAGACAATTAGCTGCAGAGCTGCAGAGATTCACTGAGCCCCTGAGAGGACAACCAGGAGTCGTTCTTATTCCTGTCACACAGCCCTCAGCTCAACAACACACTCCTCACACATAAACCACACTGGTGGAGAATGGAAAAAGCCCGAGCCTTGATTCAGATTGTTTATGTCTGAGTCCGATATTGTCCGACAAGACAGACAGGTCAAGTCAGGGATGAATTTGTGGGGCAGCAGCATACTACTGAGATGTCTTGTTTTTAGATTTACGTTGTTTCTTGTCATCCTGCTGTTATAGTTTAGCCTCTAACCTTGTAAAGCTTTTATCTGCCATTCAACTAGCACTGGCTGACTGACACTTTACACGACTGCGAGGTTAAGTCTGATATGCAACTTGATGAAGGCGAACAAACTGACAAGAGCTGCGGGTCAGACGGAGCTGGATATTTCATCCTGGGCAGCATTTACAGACAGAATCTCACGCAGGGCCAAGCTGGCTCATTTCAAAGGGCACTGCCTGCTGCTCCGGTGCAGGTTAAGCCTCCTTTGAGGGCACATGCCCGGTTAAAACAAGCAGCCATGCCAGCTTCCTCTTGTAGGGCATTGTGAGCAGCGCTAACATAGGCAAACAGCACAGCACCGGCAACCTGAGCCAACACAATGTCCAACACAACAGCGGAGAGAACAGTCCATCCCCAGAGTGTTTTTCTTTACTGAGAAAGGAGGAAAAATTAGAAGGATAAAAGAGCAGAGGGTACATGCAGTAGAGACAGAGACAGAGAGATGGTTCCTTGGGAATTGCTTCTTTCTACCATCTGTGCTTGGTTTTTGGCCCATGAACTCTGAAAAAGCAAAGAATGATTTTATTTGTTTATACAGAGTGAAAAGGTGAAAGTGTGCAGTTCAGCTGAGTCGACACCTAAGTATAAAATGGTACACATTGGTCATAACACCCCAACTTCTGAATTCAAACCCTCTTCTGCTGGGGACCCTGATGGTGCTTGGTGCTATGGAGACCTTTCAACTTTGAAAGCATCATATTTTATATCACAAATTCATCTGTTGGTATTGCTTTTTCAAATCTACAATAATGGACAGTTTTATATTCAAAATGGATCATATGATTTACATGTATGAAAATTATAATATAATCATCAGTGTCATACGCTACCAAACAGCAGACGGCAGAGTTAGTGATTAGCTTGTGAGTATAGTGGAGACGATCAAAAGCTGAATATTTCCATCAGGAGTTTTTGCAGACCAAAATCTTAAAAGACAGTCAATACTGGACTTGTATTTACCAGGTGGACAGAAACACGAGATGAATGTTAATGCTGTTTTGTATCCACTGGATGTGAAAATATACGGTTTGTTAACACGTTTATGATATCACCTTTATGCCATTTCTTTGGGGATTTTTACAGTCAATGTGAAAAGTGAACATCTTAGGAAAATGAAGGGCAGAGCTGCTGCTGAGCTCATGCACCTGGCAAAGGAAGAGGAGTGGAAATCCCACTGAGACCACACTTCATTTAGGACAGATACTTCCTGTACAAGTCTTTCAATTAAAATCTCCAGCACCTCTGACAATTGCATCACTGTGCACAAAGGAGGAGAGGAAGGGAGCTTTAAATGGCAGCTGACTGCTGAGCTCCGTGTAATCACGTGTCGCCAGCGAGCCTCATTTCTCTGCATGCGCTGCATCAGAGAGGATGACTGACACATAAAGAAGCCCTGTTTAAGCCAGAAGTCCATGGCATCAATGTCTGCACGAGCATTAATGTTTCATCTGAAGGAAAACAGTTAATGTATGCAGGACTGAGCTGTCCAGCACATGCATCCTGAAAATGGAGTGCACTCAAATATCCTGCGAGGTTTTTAAAGCAGAGGTGGAGTGT
>JBAJHX010000001.1:18936793-18955515 GCA_037176925.1 Amniataba percoides
AGCTGTCCAGCACATGCATCCTGAAAATGGAGTGCACTCAAATATCCTGCGAGGTTTTTAAAGCAGAGGTGGAGTGTCAGGCTTGATAAACATTCATCATTGCTTCAGTGCTGCCATATTGAACATGTCAAATGAACAAATGATGTGATGTTTGAAGTAGAATAACCCACCAGACTGAGAGCAAGTCTGTCTAGAAAACATAGATTAATTAAAAGAAAATTGGGTTTTGAGGTCCTGCTATCATGATTTGACTCTATTCTCTTCAAAGAACAGAGCAATCATTGATCCTGCATGCTAAATGTCTTTAGCCTGGATGGGGAGAGGTAGCATGACTGACACAGCATGACTAATACAGAAGAAATATATTAACTCGGGCTTTTGTAAAGGCATAAAGTCATTTAATGAAAAATACTGGATTTTTACTATCACCTTTTACACAGCCTTATACCTGCCTTAGGGCTTGGTGGGAATGTGGATTAACGCTGGTCTCAAATATACACACCACACTGTCAGAGAGTTTAAAGTAACCTGTCATCCTTTGTGAGAAAGACTAGAGGACTGTTTTTAGCCATCTAGTGTCGTGGTTCTATAGCTGACAATGTCGGTCACTGACATTCATCCAGACTGTACGAGCTCATCAATTACAGGAAGGGTTGAAATTCATGGTCCCTTGAGGACAAATCCTCATAACTCTGGTGATTCCCTGACTTCTCTTGTGGTGCTTGTAGTGCTTACATAATGCTGATATGTTCAGTTTTTGATTAAATGTCTTGACAACCATTAGGTAAAATAGCGTACTACATTTTAGCAAATAACACATTATAATGAATGGTTGAATAATTGCTTTCTGTAATACTGGTACAGAGCAATTAAAAGTGGCATGTAAATTGTTGTGCCATTGGGGCAGACACTTTCTGGACAGCCTGCCTGAAACACAGGGGAAAAAAAATTCTCAGAGCTGCACGCAATACAAGCAGTGTTGATGTGAGAAAATGGTAATAACCGAGGCAACTTGGTATTTAAACATTTCTATCAGCTCAGGGCTTTTCTCTTCTTGATTTCAGCATCTGGACAGGAAGAGAATACTGCTGAGAGAGATTTAAATGGGAGGAACAAAGTGAAACAAGTGGTGGGACAAAATTACCATTTTGAAATGTCATCCCAAAAAGAAACTACTCTCCTTGAGCATACTGTCACTGATTAATCATAGAAAGAAACAGTCTTGGGATCCAGAATCCACAATAAGCACTTTCATGGTGGTTTATCCCCACTGGGGCAAATTAACGATCCGTCCAACTATCCAGGTAGGACTGTAGGAAACCGGGGTCAGACATTTCTGCTAAGTCAGGAGTCACTGACTAATTAATGAGTGACAACAGCTGAGCCATACATATACAGAACAGCGTAGAGTTCAGGGAAAATGTAAATGATGTACAAGGCTTTGATACGAAGTCATCAAATAGAGGCTCATTTTTTTCAGCCAACAAATTCAGACAACAAACAATAAACCTGCAGATTCCAGATCCTGTTTTACCAAGAAGGATAATGGGAAATGCTAACTTCACTAAAAATACGCAAAGTCTGGATGAATTAGTGCTTTTCAGTAATCATACTCATCATATTACTCATGTAAACAGGAAAGATGTTCTTTGATGTCAAAGAAAAAATGTACCCCCCTCCATTAAGCCTCTGTGTTAAGCCACTCAAACTCACATTTCCTTCAAAATGCACTCTTTATTACAGATATTATCCAGTCAAATGATGTTACTCAGTCAAATGTGATGTGTGCCATTTGAAACAACACAGATCATATGATTCTACAGTGCTTCTCTTATCTCCTCTGACCTGCCCGAAATAGGCACTCCAAGGTAAATATTAATCAATACAATACATATTAATTTAAGAATATTAATTTTGATGGCAGGATATGTTCATTTGTGGAGTCATTCTGAATTCTGACATCACTGCCCATTTATCTGCTTTAAGATGAATGTCTTTGTAAATTGATGTCAAATGGGTGACATTTCATTAACTGGATAACGGCCACCTTATCCCATATTTAACACCCCTTTTATGTCCTTTCCGGAGGTGAGGAAGTGTGAACAGTTTGCTCATTTGTTCAGGGTTAAATTAAGGCCACTTGTGAAAACTGGATGTTCAATGTAGAACTATACTATACTATACACTGACATGTTTTCTATCTACTGTGAGTACGCAAACATTGGTCAATAATTATATCAACCATTTATAATTGATGGATTCATTACTCTGAAGGTATGTGTTTCAGAGAATATGCAAAAAAGACTCATTTTATCTGACAGAATTCACCAGCCAAATGTTTCCAGACTGTAAAAATCCCTTTAGTTAGTATGTTTCTGTAATACAGAGATTGAATCCCATTTTCAGGGTTGGCTGCTTGAATTTTCAGTGACAGCCACACAAATAATACCATTGCTGGATTATGAATCATGGCACAAGAGGACTAGTACCGTGCTGCCCTAGGTTGAAAGACATACAAGAGCAACTCCAAAACCAAACAACAGAAGTGTGCACCAAATGAAGAAGTCTCATTTGATTGCCTATATTTGACTTGAAGTACGTCGTGAAGCATCTTAATTCATCCACTTGCTGTTTTGACACCCTGCCAACAAGGTTTTTCAGCTGCCTGGAAATGGTTGTGCTGGAAAATTGTAGATTGTCAGCTCACTCATATCAGTCATTTTCTAAAGAAATGTAACCTGGATCCATCAATATTGAACGATTACAGATCCACCTCTATTCATCACTTTGGTGGAAAAAAAATACTTAAAGCTGTTCTGATTCAATCATTTGTTTTTTTATGTAAATGACTTTTGGGGCAGAGTTCAATCTGGCCTCAGACAACATGACAGCCCTGCACTAATACAAGGTATTAAATGACATTTGCGTGACACTGACTCAGCTGAAACATCAGTTTTGGTGCTTCTTGATCTTAGTGCAGCCTTTGGCACTGTGGACAATAAAATACTTCATTAGAGACAGGAAAAATGTGTGGTATTCAGATCATATCTCAAAGGCAAATGCTTGCTGTTGTCAGAGGTGGTCATAAATCTGAGCAGATCACCATGATACGTGGAGTCCCCCACGGTTCACTTCCTGACCCACTATTATTCAACCTGTACATGCTGCCACCCGATCAAATCACACATGACAATGAAGTTGCAGAAAAAGGAATTTAATTCCTTTTTCTATTTCTGTCCATGTATTTACATGAAATAGACATACATGGGTACAGCTTAAAACAAAGGCAACAAAAAACTACTGTACATACAGATATTAGAGATAAAAGTATATATATACTGTATAAAAGGCAAGATATAGCACCACTCAGATCAATGCTGATTAGTGATTTTTTAAAATTAGTATTTTTCTATTTGTCAAACTTCAGTGAAGTTTAAAATAGCATACAGGGTTGGAAATGTCCCCAAACTACGGCAGCTCACCTTCTCCCTGGTGACACACACTGTACAGGATCAAAGTCGAGTTATTTGGCTGACATGACCGCTGATAAATGCTGACATTTAAGAGGTGAACCGCGATCTCTTCTTTATGGCAGCTAAGTCTCTGTAAAGGGTGAGAAATTCTGCCTCCCAGTTTTTTACACCAAACTGTGTAATAATCTCATCCTTCATCTTCCTACACGCCTTTCTTTTTTCCTCCATCCCCTCTCTTTTCCTAACCCTACGCACATCTGCCTCGACCTCACTTCTCATTCCGCTGCATTATCTTCCACCTTCTGACAATTTATGAATTTTTAATCCACACCACCCATGACTGTTCTGCGGATATTTGTGCTGACATCATAAATCTTATTTTAGACTTGCTCTAAAATGTACCTGAATAACTGGACGAGTAAGGCCAGGAGGATAATGTGCAGCATCTGTGAATAAAGTGAAAGGATAACAGTAATTTAAAATAAATATCAGGCTATTTCAACTTGATATAAATGTGGTTCTGCTTTTTTTATATGCAGTAAAATATGTAAAAAAAAGAAGACTGCACCACAGCCACAGCTGGGCAGGTACGCCTCACTTAGAGCTTTCTATCATCCCTCTTTTCTCACCTTCACTCCTCTTGCTCCAGTCCAATCTCACCTGATACTCACTCATCTATCCTCAACTCTCTCCTCTTAGTGAGACCCCAGGGCCGGCAGCAGAGTGCACACACATAAATGTTCAGTGACCGAGGGACTACTGTTCGAGCAGCAAGGGTTCAGTCAAGCGGCAAGGTCATTCTGACCTCTGTCGAAGCAGGAAGTACACAAGGCCTTCTGGGATACGCTGTCCTGTCTGTGGCAGTAATGGCAACTTGATGAATGATGTAGCTGAGGGACACCGTGGATTTTTCAACTTTCGTGCACTTGAAACAACCTGGCTAACAGAGGCAGGGGTTAAGAAAAGGGAGCCAGACACACAAATGTTGAAGCCACACAAATGACAAGCCTGATGCTGTTGGACCTTTTTGTACCGACTAACCTCATGCTCTGCATGTGCATATCACAGTCAGCTGGAGGTAAGTTGCATCCATGTGGCCATCTATCACAGGCATCCACAGGGACCCAGCCCAGTGAAAATTGGGCTAACAGAGACAGTTAACCCCATTTAAACAGTGCCAAACGTTTTAAGAACTAACCTTCCCCAAGGCAAAAACCAAACTGGGGTAAAGGAGGCTACAAGTGGAGAAGACAGCTAGAGAGTGTGACACACAGCAGAAACATCTCATCTTCTATGGCCATCTGGTATTTTCACTTTTTTCACAGTTATTGTTGTATTATCTTGCACATATATTTATTTTTCTTCGGCTCTCCCTTCAGACATGTAAGCTTGTTTGATCTATGAAAATGGCCAGCACAATTTCTAAGAGCTTAAGGTGATGTATCAAATTTGTGTTCAACTTTATGTTCACTTTGTCAGACAGAGAAAAGCAGGTAAGCGTCAGTTTTGAGAAATATGAACCATCAAATGCTGTACATATGAATCTCTTTTAAAATCTTCCTGCAGTGTGGTCAAACACACAAACAGAGGACACTTAAGGGAGGAGGCACTCCTCACTATCTTCAAGTATAAATTGTGTTTAGATAGAAATAAGTAATTTTAACTCTTGAGTCTACATTGGAAATCCTAATCAACAAGGTCCTATCAAAGTCTTGATATGTTGGAACATACGGCCACGCTGTCCTAGCTGGAAGAGTTCAGAGTGCGGGTTTTGGCATGCGTAGCAGTGTGTGTGTGATGAGTGTGTGGAGTCACTGTTGGGCTGCCGCAGAGGTTGGCCAAACACCAGCTTGACGACAGCAGCTGGAGAGTAGTGATGTAATAATCTTGTTGCCATGGAGACCCGTGGTTCCCTAGCATCTCCAAAAATCCAAGGGCGGTGGAAAGTCACTGGGCTGGCTGGCTGGGACATAGTACTGCTGTGACGAGACGATACACTGCCAATAGTACAGGATCATCTGAACTGACTTCTCTCATAGTATAAAGTTAATGGTGTCTCTTTCTCACGCACAACACCTGATTTTCAAAAGCAGTAATAATAATATTCCCAATATTTTTACATATTGGGATGGCCAGCAAATAAAAAAAGACCTTTTGTTTTGTGACAAAAGCACAAGACGGAGGATTTTCATATAAGAAAGTTAGTTCTGCAAGCTAAATCACTGTGACCTTGTCAGCTTTTGCCATGTTGTCAAAGCAGCTGTGTCTGGATTGCCCAAATCCTCGGCCGGAGCGCTCAGTGAGTTAATCTTCCAATCAAACACCTGCTTGGAATTTGGTTAGCGCAGAATGGTCTGGGGAAAATAAAAGAAAAACCTGCAAATGAGTCTCCGCTGTCTTTTATCACATTAGCCATGTAGAGCAAATGTAAATGGAAGAAAGTTTTTACAGTGAACCCACAACAGCAACCTGTCTTATTATACGCTCCTTCGAGTCAGTATTCATCGCTAATTGAGGCAGAGAACCTCTTCAGTCTTTTGATATAGATGATGTGAGATCCAGATGAGGCTCCGGAAAGAGGCAGAGACATAAAGGACTGAGAAATTGGCTGAGACAGTAAGAGAAAGAAAGCAACGGGAAGCAAAGAAATGGAGGACAAAAAAAGAGCTTGCCGTAGCCTGCATCTCATTATCAGTTAAAGCCTAGGGATTGTTTCAAAACATGGAAAATGAAGTGGTGCCCTTGCCTTGATGTCTGAGAAACCAAGCACAGGAATCTAATTATAGACGTCTGTTTGTATTAGAAATAAGCTGTATGTGACATCATTTCAGATGACAAGAATGAACTGAGGGGAGATTTTTATAAAATACACAACAATATAGAACTACATATATAGTTATCCAGAAAACTAACTGTTTTTTGTAATTCCTACACATGTTTATTCTCATTCACACAGTCTGAGAAGATACCAACAAAAGGAAGCACTGTGGCACAGCAAGTCAACAGGTCAGCAAAGTATACTGACTATGTAATATACAGCACCAAGTGAAGCTGAACTGCTGCCCTGGATTCAGAGGCCTTTTGGGTGTTATTTCACCTGAAGAGCCAACCTCTCCAGCTATAATTTGCTGGAGTTAATATTTTCTTGCCTGAACTATGGGGCACAGAGGTCTGGGTGTTTTTCTCCCTCGCCGATAAGTTTGTACTCTTCCATATTGACAGCCACAAAATGTGCCATCAATTAGAAAGATTTTTTTTTTTACAATGTGCACTTTGATTAAGTGTGCAATATCTAAGTCACATCATGACCTGGAGGTACGAACACAACAGTGAGTCTATGCTGTATAACTCTATTGGTTTTGTATGTTTTCTTAATTAATGACAAACCAATTGCCTAATTTATGCAGATGCAGGAAACACAGTCTGATAGGCCCTGCCTCACGCTCACCACTGAAAAAGAACTCAATCAGCTCTTAATGTAGATTGAGATTGAAATTTCTGAATTTCATCTTTTTCTTGCTTTCTCATTGGTTTGATGTGATATTTTTCTCCATGCATTTATCAGTTTAGCAACACTTAAATCAATCCGTGATGGCAGGGGTGGTTTTTTCATGTTATGCCAGCATGAGATCAAACACAAAAAACAACATAATCCTAACTGTTAAGCTTTTAACAAAATAATAACCAGGATGTGTTTTTCTGAACATTAATGGTTCCCTATTTAGTCAAATATTAAGACTGGTTTTTAAGGGAGTTTCAAGGGGACACAGAAAAACCCAAATCCCAGATGAAAGTTTGGGATGTAGATGTAACAAAACAAGCCAAAGCAAAACCCTCTGGCTCTCCTCTCTTGATGAACATTTTGAATGCCTGATTCTTATTCTAAAAGGCACAGAGATCTTATGAGGGCTGAGTGCCAATCTAACCAATTAGATTTTCCGTGGACGTCCAAATCCATATTTCATACTGTGACCATTGGAGCTGCAATGACTGATGAAAAATGTGTCTGCAATAAATTTATTGCCTGCTTTGGTGCTAATGACAGAAGGCATAGGCCCAAGTGTGTGCTGCTGTTGTGTATTTTTGCATACCTGAACAAGCCACAAGAAGACATGACTTGCTCGGTTTGATTCTACGTGACATATATTGTAAGTCTATATAAGCCGCTGCCCAAAAAGTCATGTGTGGTGCTTCATGTCCACATTAACAACAACAGATTTAACCTTCAACAATCATTTCTTAGACAAAGAAGCCTCAAAGTGCGCTTGCATGACCCATTACCACGCCGTTGAAAATATCTTGAAGTAAATAGACATTATTGTTCAAACCATTGAGCCTTGATGCACAAACACAAATCTTTGCATTTTGAAAGAACAGCTTCATCCATGAGCATCCAAAATAGCTATATAATTTTAACATAGAACAGTGTGTTATACAAAATGTCAGCAGATATCTAAAGAGTGCATCAGGCCCAGGAGATCATTCCTCTCAGTGAGTCATGTTCATGCAGTCTACCTCTCAGAAAGCCGTGAAGAAAGACGGCGAGAAGGAGAAGGAGCTCCCAGAGGTCACGCAGACCTGCGCCACCTCTTTCTTCTTCTCGTTTTAAGAAACACACACATACACACTCTGTGAAAGGCAGTGCTGATGAGCCCCGCGCATCAAAACAGCAGCTCACTGCGAGACATCACGAGATTACAAAGTAGTCCATCAGCCAGCCTGCTCACTGATCCCACTGCTTACCACGCCAGAAGAAGGTGAAGGAACTAAGCTCAGCAAAGACACACAGGAGGCGTGATGAGAGAAAGAGAGAGATGCTGTTTAAGGGTAAAAAAAAAGAACAGTAGACTGATTGTGTGTTTGTGTGTGCGTGCAGGAGTGCGCGGGGGGAAGCAAGGGAGCCAGGAAGAAAAAGCGAGGGCTCTTTGGCCGGCACTTGACTGAAGTGTGCACTGTTCTGCGTATGGAAGTGAGCCGATGATGACTACAGTTACCCACAGTTAGAAGGGGATGAGCGAGAGTGAGTTAGAGTGCTTAATATTCCACGCACATACAGCTGCTCTGCTATAGCAAGAGTTTAAAAATAGACGGCAGCAGACTTGTAGAGCGAGGAGCTGAGCTAAAAAGAGTGTGCAGTCGCGTATGATGAGGGGGATCCAGACTGGTTTGGGTGATGTGATGGAGGGAGGAAGGTGATGGCATTGCCCTTGGGAATGATTATTATTGACCGTATCCCTCCTGTAAGACACAGAGCTTTAGATCAATTTAGTAAAACTACAATACTGAATAATCCGTTCTGACTCACCATCAGTGTCTCCAATGCATTCTTTGTGTTTGAGGTGATAGTACAAAAACACCAACACCACATGTTGTTTAAAACAAAAATTAAGGTCCGTGTTTGTCTATTAAATTACACACAGTCATTCCAGTAATTTCAAAGAAATATTGGACTAAAGACCTATTCTGAGCAGCTGAAATGTTGAATTATGTGATTTACCTCCCAAGTGCTCCTAAATAACATCCCACATCTCTGCAGCAATGATTGTAAGATCAAATTTGTTTCATTCAAGCCTCTAGAGGTTCTGTATTTTGGGAAATATGTTGTTAATATAATTTGTCTCCTTGTGCAGACTAAGATGAGTGGTTCAATACTTAACTGTCATGTCTTTGCAGTGAATATGAAAGCTGACTGCAAACAGGGGAAAAAATCTGTCTACAAAGATCTCTAAAGCTCAGTTATCACTTATCCATGACCCTCCATGAAACTGCATTGTTGTTTTTATCAATCTTGTATATTGTGTAAACTCAGACTAAATGTTTTAATCCGCCTTTAGACTTCTATGCTCTCAATGTAAGAATCAATTGACTGGCCAAGACGTGGTGCTCACACTGAACCTCACTCTGTTATGTCAACTGAAGGTTAAAATGGAGCCGCAGATGTCTGGAAGATGCAGAAAATATGATGTCTCAAGAGTATTTTTAGCTGTAGATAAATAACCTCACTTTATTTTACATCAGACCTCTTGAAAGCAGCCCTGTGAAAAAATGCACTGTGGAACCTCTTAGGCTGCAGATAGCCAACCAACGTTTCCAACATGCCAGAAACCCGACCGTGTGAGAGACACATCGTTTAGTGTCTGAGCGATTAATCAGAAGCTGTGGCCAAACTGAACGCCAAACTGATCAGCAATCACTCTTGCAGGAATTTGAGCAACTAATTTGCAAGTTAAATCGGGGTTCATCTGTACAGTTTCTGCCCGGCTAAACAAACAAGACATAATGTGATAATTACGTACTGGTAGGCCGTTTTGTTACCTTTCGATAAAGCCATGCAAGCTCTTTCCCCCTGAATCCAGTCTTTATGCTAAGCTAACCGCCAACTGCCTGTAGCATCATATTGAATGCATTGATATACAAACACACAGTTCTTATCAGTCCACTTTATTAACTCCCAGCAAAGGTATTTCCTAAACTTTCAGACTATTACTTACACTATATTGCTGCTGTAAACAGATCTGAATTCATTGCACATTGTCAATATCAGACGTTCGACTTTCCTCTAGTTATATGCAGAGGCATGATGCATAAAATGGAAACTATTTTAATAATATTGTATAGAGTACCAAGAGGCTGAGACATAAAGTAAATTTAAGTGCAAAGGTGCTACTAAAGCCACGCAACTTTCCAATGAGTAACCCCATAAATCTAAACACAAAAAAAGAACTAAATAATACACTGAAGTGTTTCATACTGCAGAAATATCTAGTGCATCCTTTATAAAAACACAGGGGACGACGCAAGGAGATCTAACAAAAGCTGCATATCAACAGTGCCTCTCTTCTGAAGCCCTGTGAAAAATTGATAAGCCGAGATGCAATTTAAATGAGTGTAAACTGCAGTCAGACTTTTGCTCTTTTCCCAGTTGAACTCTTGAATGAAAATCAGATTGCAGCCAGCTGAAGGATGGCGGAGGTTTGTTTTACCTCTGTTCCTTAATTTGCTCCGACCACTGACACTTCTGCTACGGTTCAGCTACCACAACAAAGCTAATGCGCCCCGGCAGATGAGGTAAAATTTGCAAAGTAAAAGGTTGTTGTCACTCGAGGATGCGTAGCTACTGGAAATGTGTGTCTGTCTCACATCATCCAGGATTTCAAGAGACAGAAAGAGATGCACAGTTTTCATTCTGTGGTGATGAGGACAACACAGTCATGATACGTTTCCCCCACCATTACAATTACAGTCTCAACATTACAAACATTACAATCTAAAAAAGTGTCCCTTAATCTCCTGACTAAAAGGTCTTGTTGTAGACTGACGAGCTTACATCAAATAGCGTATTTCTGTGACTTATATCGCTCTTGTTGGAATGTTTTTGCTTCACAATAAAAGCATTTGGGTGTTTCTTTAGTAAAAGGCTTTTACTGTAATCTGCAGGGACAGCAGGGAAATATGGGAAGTCAGTTTGACCTCTAACTGTACAAGTAAGAGCAGCAGTTTGAGTCATGTTGCCTTATTATTGATGGGGAATAGTGGACAGTGCAGATTTGCGTCTGTTTGATAGGAGGAAGATTGCACCATCTTCACTTTCAAACTAAACTGAAAGTCATCATATGGAGATTGACCTACATTCATATGAGGGAAGAAGTATAATATAAATAAAATAAATATCAGCATTTTAGCAGGAATGAAAAAAGAAAAAGAACATCTGCTGAATATGAGTTTAGAAACACAGAAACGGTGTGTGTGTGCGTGTGTGTGTGTGTGTGCGTGCGTGCGCAGGGAGCCCACCAGTGATATGATAAACTATGAGCGTTTGTGTTTTTTTATTTGGCTGCAGTAAATAGCTGAAACTGAAACAGTTTGGGCCTGTGAAAATCAATCTGTCATAAAACATCATGTAGAAAAGTGCATTGGTAAATTCAAATGTTTTGACTATAAATCAGAAGAACAGAGCAGCAATTGTAAGTGCAGTGCAGTGTGATAAGTGCGTCTGATTCATACCCTTTGTATTTCTTTCGCTGAAACTCTCGGTCATCAAGTGTCTCTGTCAGAGGGACTCTGGGCAGCAGGACTGAACCGTGAATGTGATCTTACACTTCTTTCTCACCTGCTGTGTTGAATTTCTCAACCAAATAATACTTTTGCAAGTGACTTTATAAAAAGATACTACAAGGTTTGAATACAGCACAAAGATGAATCAATACCTCGTGAGGTCAGTGTCAGTCTGTCCTGCTGTGTTTAATGTAACATTATGAGGTACACAGGGTTGAAACTATTGCAGTCTATTACAACATTAATGCTATAACAGTTATGATCTTCAGTTTTTGTTACATCTGTTATCTAGTCTATACTTATTGGGATAGATAGGGTGGACAAAATACTGGAAACACCTCTCATGATGTAATACAGTTCAACAGCATCACAAACTGCAGGCACCAAGATGTCCAGAGAATTTAATCTAAAACAGGACCAATACATTGCTTTTGTCTGACAATAACCCACTGAATTCAATGTAGGCGAATATAATTCAAAGCAGCAGCTGTATGTATGTTTATATTAAAAAAATATATATCTCGCATTTTCAGTTTTGAGTTTCAAGTAACAGCATTAAGTTGCATAATTATTTTGACATACTATGACTTCCTTAGCAAGAGAACAATTTTAATACTAAACAAATAAGCCTATACTATCTGATACAGATACTATTGTATGGTGTTAATGTAGACTGCATTGTCATTCGAACTCCACCTCTTCTCTTAAACTGGCTCTGAGCTTTAACCCACACTACAACACAGACAGCCGCACACTCCCTAGAGATGACAAACAAGACAACTACAACATAAACACACACACCGCAGACCGCAACGCATGGCCTCGACTGACCACACCAACAGGAACGCTCTAGATTAGTATATAGTGAGCCCCTTGTATGAGCTACATATGCATGTTCACTATCAGGAATACATACAAGGCCATATGACAAACAGAGAATACATTTGTGCTCGGGCATATGGTTCTGAGTTAAAACTACTCACAAACAGGAAAAACCTCAAAACACTGCAGAGTCGCACTACTTATAAGAATAAAAAAAATTTGAATGACATCTCTAAACTGTACATTGTGTTGCACTGGGAGATCTCCGCTCATTATCATCTTTACACACCAGAGCGTTTGCATTTTGTCACTCTGCTGCAGAGTAATTAACAGACCCAGCGTGTTACTCTTCTGAGAGTCTTGTACTTATTACAGTTGTCTTTATGGTGTAGTATCTCCATTTCCTCTTGTCCAATGTAAACCTTCCTTGCTGAAGCACCTGCAGGCACACGCGCGCGCATAAAGACACCCACACGTGTGCACGTTCAGAGGATACTGTTGTCTGTAATGTGTCGAGCCAGCAGGCAGCACTACAGGACGTCAGCATCTGTGTGTAATTAAAGCTTTTTGCCTTTTTTTTTTTTTACAAAGCACCTTCCCCGGTGGACACATGACACCAGGAGCATTTTTTGTGCCATATTTTATTTATGCATGAAGTCACACACATATTGCACAGAGGGAAATCAGATAAGCAAGTGAACTAGTACTTGAACACTGACACACACACACAACGAGCACAACACACAAGTGAGGAGAAGGCATACACACACTAACAATTAAGAGCACGTTGGAGAAAACATCATTAGTATGGTGATTAAATATCAGCCGCTGGAGCCAGAAGGAACCAGATCATGAATAACACATGAGGCTCAATAAGTGAGCAAAAATCACAACAGAATGATTTCTGAGTTCAGTGCCGGCGACATCAGTGCACAGAATCACCGCTGCGCCTGAACTTTCCCTCTCCGGTGACGTCCTCAACGCCACAGCAAGCCTCTGCCTTTCCAAAATAAGCCTTGCCTCCCCTTTCAAGTTTGACATAAAAGAAGAGAGAGAAGAGGAAGAGGACCGGCAGAGAAGGCTCCAGCGAGAACAAGAAACCGCTCTCTTATTTCTGCAAAGCCTCTAAGATTTCCCTGCTGCAAAGCCTGCGCTGGGGTGAGAGGGATTTCTTCGCCAGGCTGATATCAACCAGTCTTGAGACGCTAATACACGTTCATTCTGCTAATCTTCAGAGCCGTGCTGCAGCCCTCTGAAGACACGGCGTACCTCTATCGCCTTTCTGTGGCTGGGCCAAATGTTGTGGATGGAGAAGTGACTGCATGTACTAATTGAGAGATGTGTGAAAAGATGTGAGAGGGAGACACAGACAGAGAGAATTACAAAATGAGGGAACATCAATTTGCAGATCCTCTCTCCGTCTGAGCTTCCCCCATCCCGTCAGTAGTTGTGCTACATAATTCCCGAGCTGTAAATGCTCCCATACATGCAGTGGGGGGATTTTGTTTGGCTAGTTACAGTCTGGCTGCTGCTCACTTCCCCACATTAAACCACAATCTCCTTGATGTCTCCCAAATATGACAGAGAAATTACTTAATTATGTTTCACTTGCAAAATTAAAACCAGCCATACAGGGGAATTATATTCACACTATGCAGTGTAGAAAATCTGCAGCACTGATGGTTACCATTTTAATTGATGAAGCTCAGCTTGACTCGATGCGCTCTTGACCTACTCTTCTGCAATCATTTCTTCGTTTCCTCATGAGTTTGTTTGGACTTGCACCCTGGTGTGTCAGCGCGCTGCAGACAGGCTCCTCTTGTCTGCCTCCCAACAGTGAACATCTTTCTACACTCGTTTCTCACTTTTTTATTTCGAAAAGCATCAAAGGCAACGGCACAGATACGCCGCCTCGCTGAGAGACACAACTCATCACTGCGTAAAAGAGGCTGAGACTGAATATATTGTAGCTTACTTTCATATATTTCCTTACGATGAAACTTTGGCTTGAGAGATGAATAAGGTTGGTCTAGTCAAAGAAGCATCTTATAGACTGTAATATATGTATGCATGTAAAACTAACAGATGTCTATTATTATGAGAACAAATCTCAAGTGATTTTGCGTCGTGTAGCTGCACGGAGTTACATAAAATGCTTGAAGTGATGTGACTTGAGTCATTGTCGACCACAAGTTTGAAAATGAGAAAATTAGAAAGATCTGGAGGTTTTTAGAACACACACAGAGTGGAGCTGTAACAGAAGTCAGAAATCGGCAACATAAACATGAAGGGATCATATATGAACCCGACTTCAGTGACTTAATGAGTCACAATCAAGAGCGTGTCCCTGCCATGTTCATTTTTTACTGTCCTTGAGAAACACTTCCATTCTTGTATTGTGGAGCTGCTGTGTGTTTGAAGTTACCTTTTATAATGCTGTGCACGTGTTGTCAAATTGATTGTTTCTTTTAATTAGCTTGTGTTAAGCTTAATTAGCTTTTTGCTTATTTGCATGTGTTCTCTTAAACTACTGGGTCTTGAGGCCTCAGAGCCACCGTACTGTTGAGACGCTTCAACACAAACGCAAACCTCATGGTGGTGCTCTAAGAAAAGCCAGGGGATCACCAAGGCCAGCAGGACTCATCCTCTAGAAACTGCAAATGTCTTTGGGCCAAAGTGGTGGACTGACCAACAACAGAGCTGTGACATGGTAAAAACCCACCAAGCCACTGTATATGCAAAGTACTGACTCATACTGGATACTCAAAGCCTTTTAAGTGGCGAATAATGGCTGTAATGCCTATAGCTTTGAGTGAAATGCCCCCACCATTCTCACTGCTGTGTCACGTATAGCATGTCTTTGCTGTGTTGTCTACCGGTGTCAGGTTCAGTCAGGGCAAGCTCATTAATCTGTTCGGCTGCAGTGCTACTGACGGAGAGAGGAGAGAGACAAAGACAGAGAGAAGAAAAGGAGAAATGAAAGTGAAAAGGAACAAAGGGGGGATTTTGTGGAATTGAAGGGCCAGCTAGGACTCAAAGCACAAAGAAGCGAAGAAGCACAGGAGAAGGAGAGGGAGAAGATGTAGATGAGAGAAATAGAGAGGCAGAAAAAAAGTAAGAAATAGAGAGTGAGAGTATGCAGAATGTGCTCTGCTACGCTATAAACTGTGGCTCCTGCAGATGCGGCTATACGGCAAAATCTAGTGACATCACTATGAAGCAGCCAAATGCTGTGAGTGTGCTGGCACGTTCTCCTCTCGCTGCTGCTTCTGCACCACTACAGACTGACCTCATCAAACACCTCCAGGATCATGTGCATCGGAGATAACCGGCATTAAAAAATACCTTTTGACACACACACACATACACACAGACACACGCACATGGACATCCAACCACTCAGCCACCTCAATCTTAAATACTCAGTCATCCTTACCGGCATGATTTCTGAATGAAATATTTGACAGAAGCTGAGGGCATGAGTGCCTCTGATGCTAAATAAACCCCCACTCACACCCAACTGTAAATGCCACTGCAGGTGAAGGTCAGTGGAGATTTCCAAGAATCCAAAGAGAAATTAATTAAAGTCTAACCTAAACACATCATTTATTCACTTAGTTTAAAGTTTGAAATCAGGATAAAAAATCTTAAGTATCTTTTAAAAAAAGTAAAAAGTATCTTTTTAGGGGTGCACATACAATAAACTACATGGTTCAGGTGTATGAACTAATAATATTCATGCTTTTGCACAGTAAATATTCTTTTTGGACATTTTATGATTTTAAATGAGCTGCAAAACTACCCAACCAAAGAAAACCCACTGTGTAATTAGCTGTGGTAGTTATAGTCTGTAGTTAACAGTCTACTGATTATGCTGAAAATGATAAAGCTGCACTAATTTAACATTAATTATAATTGGTATAGACTGAGAGTAATCCTCACTGATGGCTCATTACCATGAAATAGCCAATACGCTGAAATGTCTTGATTTTCTATGAACTTATTACATGAACCTTGAGAGGAAAGCATTTGGGCTCAGTTTTAATCAGCTGGTTGAAATGACTCATATAATGATCAGTCTGTGCGGTGTTGTAGTGGTAGTATGCTTTATATGCTGACTAAAGCAATCAGTGTGGTGAAGTCATGACATCACACGAGTCGGAGATAGTACTGTCACGGCCAACAGCCAAATGTCCTAATCTGAGAGCACACCAAAGCCTTCGGGGCTTATCTCACCGTTTCTTCACATTATGGATTAACATTTTATTTCGCAGAGCGCCTTCACATCAGGAAGACGTGTCTCTCAGATTCCAGCAGGGCGTCACGTCGCTGGCAGCAAGGCTGATAAGCAGGAGCGCTGTCTAAAGCACATCCCACTTTTATTCTATATTAAGCCTTTACAGGTTTTAAAAAGCAGTCTTCAGAGTTAGCAGAGTTCCCAGTCTGTTGATTATTGTGGGCAGGAAGCTCTGCATCCCATGCTGGTGTGCCACAGGCTGAATGTCTGGACATCAGGGGAAATTCAGATTCATCTATCCACTAACTCCACTATAGGCTAAACATTTATTTTATCAATGAAGGTTGGCTGAGCAAGCATGCTTGTTTTTAGCACCAGCGTTCAAACAGTTCAGGGTGCTACGTGTGGCACCTTTAGCTGTGGGGTGAGAAAAAGACTATCACCACTCTCAATTATGACCTTATTTAGATGTCTAAAAATACAGACAGAACACCCTATAATATTTCCCATTTAGCTTCTTTTGCTCCTTTTCCAATCCACACACATTTCTGTTATCAGCCGCTGAGCAGATCCACTGGAGCCCAGACTGAGAGCCCTGATCAAAGACATTTTGACAGCAGTTTCTGAGTGAAATGAAAGCATGTGTGCGCATCCCTGCATATCCAAAATTCAAGTATGCGCGCAGATTGCACAGCCCAAATCACAGGTTGGTTGGTTGTCCATTGACTGCATCAGGTCTCACTTTACGGACTTACTGTTATAAGCACAGAAATATCTCATATACAAGGATTTGACACTGAAAAACGTGAGCACACACTTACATTGCTTGAACTCACAAAGGTTATATTTCATATTGTCAGTCTTAAGAACGCCACCATGAAGGCAATGTCTCAGCATCCATTTGATGGATTGCTGCAACATTTTGTACATACATCCATTTTTCCCTGAAGATGAATCCTTGGTTCATGATCAAGTACCTGGTCAATGAATCCCCATCAGCCTCAGCTGTACTGTGTGTTCTGTTCTAATTAGCAAATGTTAGCGTGCTTAGAGGCTAAACTAAGATGTTGATCATGGTAAACATTAAACCTAGCACACTGACGTTACCATAAGCATTTAGCTTGAAGCATCAACGAGCCTATGAACATCCACGCAGTGCACCTAGTGTGGCTGTGGAGTCTCAGGGCTCTGTTTTAATCATGCAGTGATAAATGCAAAGCTGAAGCTTTGTATGCAAAGACTGTGCGGAAGTCTTTGCGCGCACCTGCCACTTTGCTTCCTGTAAGTGCAGCAATGCAAAGTTCAAACGGGACGGGTGGAGAGGAGTATAGATCGCAGGGTGTGGTGATTAATAAACACTCTTTCAAGCCAGTCACATCACTGCTTTGATTAATCTGAAACAGCTGTGCCAAAAACTAGGAAGCAATATATGAGAGCATCAGTTTCAGATTTGATCTGTTCGTATGTCACGTGCTCCAAAATGTGACAGAGCAGTTTTTGCATGAAACTTTGTTTAAAGAAAGTTGGAAATGAGGCAATGACACACAGGATTGATGAGCCACTGTAATTAGACGTCTCCTGCAGGAGAATGAGTTATAACACAGCTGTCTGACGTGTGTGGAATTATGTGGCCTTGTTTTGTAGCGGACCCGTGTCATTTGCATGTAATTTAATGAAGGTAAACTCAGTGGACGGATGAACGCGATGGTGCTGTGCTGTGGTGCACTGCTCCAATCAGACTGCAGATTCATCAACATATGTATCTTGCTGCCTTCAGTTGGCTGCAGGGTTTTAATGAAGTGAGGGAGGATTTCATACAGTATGAAGCAGCTGCAGACAACAGATACTGTAAGAATAACTCACATTAATTTATACATGAATACACATTCCTGCTTTAACCAAAATGTATTTTAAATGAAACACAGCTACTGGTGGAGAGTGATTAAATAAAATGGTTTATTTACATTTTAGGTGTTACTCTGGCGGCACAGTGGTGCAGTGGGTAGCACTGTCGCCTCACAGCAAGAGGGTTCTGGGTTCGACTCCCGGTTGAACATCTGGAGTTTGCATGTTCTCCCTGTGTCTGCGTGGGTTCTCTCCGGGTACTCCGGCTTCCTCCCACCATCCAAAGACAT
>JBAJHX010000001.1:18979806-18993197 GCA_037176925.1 Amniataba percoides
TATATGTATATGTATGTATGTATTCTGTAACAACATAAAGAAAATGAAGTAACGATTAGCTTGTTTTCAGTTGTTTTGCTCTTTGGATTGGGAACCTTTATTGTCCACTGCTTATGCAATCCTGTCTCCAGCTGCATGGCTGAATACTGACGGCACTGAGAGCTGAGACCAAACACTGCACAGCTTAAGCACCTCTTCAGATGACTGGCATTCCTTTCTGGCCACACTTCAACATAAAATAGCCGCGTTACGTGCAAATAGGCCTCACAATGTCAGGATTAAATACAAGCTAATTGACTGTATACTTACTATTAAGTATACAGTCAATTACTATTTTTCATAGTAAAGTACAAGTCAGTTTTGCGGGTGATTTTTGGCAAACCTCAAGTTATATTATGGCATATCTTATCCAGGATGGAATGACATATGACACAGGAACGTCTCGTGCCAGTTTTAAAAAGGATTCAGCTCAATAACAGGCTGCATGGGGATTTGTTGCTATATAGAGATTTGTAACTTAACAAACATGTATACGCACACTTATGGAAGCAAGTGGCAGCATGTTTACATTTCACCACAGGATATGCCAGACAAAGCACACCGCCACACAGTATTTCATTTGAATTTACTGCATTTCAATTATGAGTGATAACTGATTGATATGATATTGCTCGGCATGTTATCTCATTCCAAATTATGAAGAAATATTGCAAGATACCGAAGTCTGAAGCAAGATACAGAAGTCAAATTCCTTGTATGTGTTCACGTACTTGGCAATAAAGCTAATTCTGATTCTGAAGATTTTTTTTCCTTCTCTCATCTTCTAACATGGGTGCAAACACTAATATGGCAGGAAGTCAAGCTTTTGCACACACAGCCATGTGAATGTTGCTGAAAAAATGGGTGAAGGACATACTGTTACTGTTACCATTACTAAGACTTCTTTTATCTGTAGCCTTTCTTTATGCTTGAAGCTCTTTCCATTCTCTTCTTTGTTGCTGGTTACACTGTTGCTGTTTTTAAAATTACATGTGTTTATTCATGTCCAGCATAGCCAGGGATAAAGGTATGTAAGTATTTACAGCATGGAAACCTCTGCTTGTATTATGTCCCAAGGTTACACAGGCCCATACAAAGATGAACAAGAATGATGCACCTGTCGACCGCGAGCTTCCACCCAACTACTGTATGATGGACACACAACCACCACTAAAGACTCGATCAGAAACAAAGACAGATGACATCCAGACCCCTTTGCAATGTGGTCTTCAAGCAGCCATTGACAAAATGACACAGGACACATGGGATCATTCCAGGGGATCAAATGAAAGCCATACGGTCCTTTTTACAGACCTACAGAAGTCACCCCTGCGCAGCCCTGGTGATGGTGAGAACACCCAAGGGTGTAAGATTTCGTCCAGTACCCAGCAAAGTCAAGCTGATACCGCTATAAAAACTGTTGAAGGAGCAGAAATACTAGTTGATGAGAAGGTAGAGGTAGGTACGTTATTAGTTCAGCCTGACAGTGTGGCCCCAAATGAGAAGATAGTTGAGATGGAGACTGACAGCACTGCTCCACGTATGACTGAACATACAGAAGCAGAAAAAAAGAAAGATGAAGTCACTGATGTTATCATTGTTGATACATCTAATAAAGAAACTCTGAAGACTGAGTGTTTAGTAAATATGGGAGAGACAAGTTCAGAAATACACAATCCGAAGTCAACGGTACTTGAGCCTGTTATCCCACTCCTGACAAAACCTTCAGAAAACACACAAAACCCTCCTGAGCTCCAACTGAAAGACTTCCAAGAAATTCAGAAACCTGTAACAAAAATCATATCTGTGGCTGAACTTTTGAGATCACAAATAAAAGCTCTCAGCTCCACATTAGAAAATTCAGTGACCTCGATATCAGTCCATTCTGACTTTGCACAAGATCCAACTTCTGCAGGAAAGTATGAGGGGTTAAAAGATGATGTCAGCAAATGTAAACCACAAGTAAAGAAATCAGAATTTAGCAGTATTGATGAGACTCCTCCCAGAAACATAAAAGAAACCCTTATGGAGATCTATCAGCTAAATGAAGCTGATCAGAAAGAAAGAAAGAAGGAAATACAGTCTCCAATTCCTGTTCAGGATTTAGAAAAACCTCTTGTAATCCCACCGATTTCTGTCGTAGACACTGGAACATCAGCTCTCTTTCCTCTGAAAGATTTCCCTGTCGTTTCAGTTTCTGGGAGCAGAAATGCTGAATATAGTTTTCCGTCCATGACTTCCACGGATGAACAGACCAGTAGACATACATCTCTTTCAAACCTCTCTGGAACTGTCAGTCAAGAGCCAGGGACTTCACCTACACTGATACCTATAGAAGCCTGTCGTCCAGAGTCAAATATTACCATTTTGGACCTTGCCAGAGATAAATCTGTTCAAGGCAAAGACACAAGACTTCAAAAGGTACCTGCAGGAATTACACTTGACAGCCAAACTGAAACCCTTTCAGACAGACAGACAGTGGAAGAACCCAACATAAAAACCAGTTCTTTGCAGAATGTACAAAAGTTTCCCACTAAAAGTGCACTTGGCACAAATTCACAAGATAATAATAGTCTTCAGCCTATTCAGCAGGATAGCTCTATGGCTGAAGAATTTTCAAGGGCCGACTCTTTAGCCAACCTAACTCCCGAGGCTAGTCCACTGTTAAAAAGAAGAAATTGTGTTTCTCCCATTCCTTCTGCTACTCCACAAGAGTTGGCCTTGGGAGCCCGACGCAAGATCCTCATACCCAAAACCAAACCTGAGGAGGCTTTGGAGGCCACATCACTGGTTGATAACCTAGCCCAGAAAAAGGAAGTTTCTCCACAGAGCAGCAAGCTCTCCACAAGTCCTGTAACCTTTTCTACATCTCCAAGCCTGTCACGACGGTCGCCTCTCCTGCAGCCCCCTAGTGAACCAACCTCTCCTGCAGAAAGGTGTTCTCCGCTATTGAGCAGGAGGAGGATGACCCCTGAGACTCAGACACCAAGTCAGCAGCCCACTGATGAGATCCACAAGGCCAAAACTGAGGAGAAACCTGCAGAGAAGGACAAGCATGACCCATTTAAAGGTAAAAAAGCTTTTGTGTCAGAACAATATTTTAAATATTGCTTGAAGGCGTGTTGCTGTGTTACTTTAATAGAAAATGTTGCTCTGTGAAAATGTTCCCTACCTCGGCACCTACAGTGGTGGTATCAAAACAGACACTGTGGCAGATAGCAATGCATGCTGGTAGCATCGCCTGACAGACATGATTTACTATCTCCACTAGCAGAATGTAAACAAAACAAAAACAAAAAATGTCTGTGTCTTTAAAGAAATACACATTGCTTCAAAGTTAAAACATAGAAAATGTTAATATGTGTTGGCCCTCTTTTCTTCCAGCTCCTCAAGTTATTCGTAAGATCAGGGGCGAAACCTTCGCAGATGCCTCAGGACACTTGAAACTGTGGTGCCAGTTTTTCAATGTTCTTAGTGACTCTACAATCAAATGGTACAGAAATGAGGAGAGTATCACTGAGATTAAAAGAAGGTAAGTTTCCACCTCTAAAGTAAATCTGCAGCTTTACAAGTCATGAAATAATGTGGAAAGACTTTTAGAAATGTTACCATGTGTATTTCAAAGGGTTTTACACAAATAATAAAAAAGCTTTCAAATTACTCTGTGTAACATAATTGTGAGTCAAGAGTCATAAGAGTTATACTCATATCCCTGCAAAAACCTTTGTGTTTTCTGAAGCATTTGGGTTGTTTCTCAGTGCAGGGGATGAAACTCAGGTCAACCTTGCCATTGTTCAGGCATCATGCAGAGACTCTGGTGTTTACGGATGCACAATCACAAATGAATATGGAACAGACTCAACAGACTTTCTCCTTAGTGCAGAGAGTATGTACACTTTTATATGTGGCATAAAATTAAAGTTTGGCTTGACATTACTTTACATCTCATCCTGTCTCCTCTGTCACTGTGTTACAGTCTTGGCTGGAATGTCCCTACAAGAGGACCTCGGTGGTAAGATGAGATTTTACAGGTTTAGATCACTGTTTTTCCAGTCCGAGCCCAAATGCTTTTCTGACTGTCACTCTTACATTCTTCTGTATGCAGTTGGAGAAGAAATTGAAATGACACCCATGATATTCAACAAGGGCGTGGCTGATTCTGGGGTCTTGGGTAACAAATTCTTTGGCCGAATAATGATGCAGGAATCTCATATTGGTGACGGCTGTTCTCACAAAGTCTGGAGGGCAAAGGTAATCTATGGCCTGGAGCCTGTGTTCGAGTCTGGAAACACATGTATCATTAAAGCGCCCAACCCCATCGCCTATGGAGGCAAAGGTGAAAGCTGCCTCATAGACAGAAACCTGGACATCGTCAAGCAGGTACGAAAGAAGGTTTGATTTTTTATTTAATTCATGTGCTCTTCAATTTAAATATGCCATTGAATAAATTTCTGCCACCCACATAGGATTAATGTGGCACTGATCAAGTGAAGATTAGGTAAATTTAGTAGTGTAGGTTGAGCTTATCTTTACTGGCTTCTCTCCAATGTTCTGCACACAGGAATGTAAAATTCAGAACTTGGCTCGTGAATACTGCAAAATCTTCTCCACAGAGGCAAGAGTGATCGAAAACTTTGGCCCCATTCTTGAGTAAGTAGTGCCAGTATTATTCTTCATTAAAAGTTCCCATCGTCTTGAATGTTATTTACAGTCCATGAACCTCACTGAAGCTTTGTTACACAGGGTGATTCCAGTCTACTTAATGTACCGACCTGCAAACACTGTCCCTTATGCCACAGTGGAGGCTGATCTTATGGGAGCCTATCAAAAATACTCTGTCCTGGATCATACTGGCAGGATAGAAATGAGGACTGGCTCTCAGGTGGAGCAGAAATGCTGTGCCCTTCAGCACTGGATCTTTCAGTGGACCAATGGCAATCTGCTTCTCTCTCGGCTAGAAGGTATGTTAGAAATATGATGGTGCTATGGGAGACACAGTGCTTCTTTATTTACCTCTTGGTTCATCCAACAATTATCAGTTTGACTTAAAATTACTGACATTGAAGTAAACATGTAATGTTCATAGCTGGTTGCAGGATTACAAACCGTACCATAACTTCTGAGGTCAAATATGTAAGATAAACATTTTTCATTCTGAGCTACTCAAAATTTTACTTCATCAACCTTTATCTTAAAGGTAAAAGTGAAATGTGAATTAAACACCTTCATCTCACAACACAATATTTGTTATGCAGCATTGTATTTATGCTACCATTTTAATTATGTTATGTTCTAGGAACTCCGTTTGTATTTTAATGTCTTTGTCTGAGGTTAATGTGGTGACACTGCATGTCTGTCACATTTGAATATATTACATGAACAACAGAAAAATAAAGTAATTGTGTGGCGCTATTCTGCAGGTGTTGACACCAAGATCACCAATGTTGGAATTTCGGTCAAATCAACAGGGTCAGTCATATTCATATTCAGTCATATTTTTATTGTAATTGCTTCTGTAAATTATACACTGAAAAGCTAATTTTACAGGTAATTTACACTTACACTGATCATGACTGTAACATTTGGATTTGTTGTGTGTTCTGCAGGCATCAGGGTCTGTCTGTCGAAGGCAATCCCAAAGTTTTTGAGCAGTTTGTCTCCAAGCACCAGTGTAACTACTTCTGTGGTCTGCTCGGCCTGAGGTCACTAAAGGTCATGGATTCGTTACTGACGCCAGCGAAGCCCAAGGGCTCCAAGAGCCCGTTACTTCAACGCAAAATGGCTGCAGGCTCCTCCAGCCCCCAGACTGGCCGGAAAGCTGCTGGCAGCCCCAGACTGCCCAGGAAGACTGATCAAGAGGGCAGGAAGACCCCTACTAAACAAAAAGCTGCTGAAGCTCCCAGAGTTGTTAAAATGGACTAGAGTAATTATCACTCAATTAGATATGAAAGATCACAGTATGAAACAGACTACTGATAAATGCTTTTCTCCACTTTAAAGTGAAAAAAAACACAGAAGTGGTTCACTCATGGTCATGAACTGAAAGACCGAATGAAGGCTAATGACACCTCTATTTTTGGAAGAGGTATAAAACCCTTCAGAGAAGAGGATAGAGATTGAATTAAATAACATGACTTAACTATTTAATTTTAACAGCCACCATTCCTTCACATTATCACTCATTGTGGATTGATGCCCTCACATATTGTTGTGATTATCTATTGTATCCTACTCTAAACAAGGGTTGAAACTTCAGTGTCATCGTGAGTAGTAGCTTTCCTGGGTTTGTTTTCTATCAATGCATGTACCATTGTAGGTCACAGATTGCGAATCCCAATCTCAGGTCAGTGTATTTGTAATAAATTAATGTGCAACATAAAACATTTTGAACTGAAGTGGCATTATATGTAGTCTATGTGTAATTTTCAAAGCACAGATGTCTATTTTTGGGGGTCATCCTTTTGAGAATGAGGAAGCTGTTTTGTTAACTGAAGTAAAAAACACAACTCAGATTCTCTGTAAGTTCCATGTTGCTACAGCACATTTTTAAGTCTGGGAGTAAAAAAACTTTTTTTTTCAGGAATGTATCAGGCCAAATGTAGCTTCACGAGACACTGTTGTACAGTGGCAAATGGTGCTGTGCTTTTATATTGTAACATGTCATGTTTACTTGCTATTCTTCATTGCACTGCATTTTTAGAAACTGCATCTTTGAACGCAACTGGCTGTAAAATAAAAGACATGATTACACCTTGTACGTTTGGAGACGCTGTGAAAGCGCATGTGCTTTTTAAATTCTGAGTGCTATTCTTAATAGAAATTAGCATATCATGGAGTGGGCTGAATCGCTGTAATAAAAGCCATCCCACTCAGTCTATCTGGCATCGGCAGTCTCTCATTATCATATATATCGGCTAGAAAGATAAGTAACCCGGTGTTATCTCAGTGACTCCTATTATCTGAAAGGACTCCGTCACATTCCTTTTTGTCATCACACTGACATGCACCCATTATTTATAGCATGGATTTCAGTGAAAAGGTTCGCCATATCTAGACGGATTCTTCTAGACAATTTTCGTAAAAGCAACATTTTATTTTTATTGTTCCCAGATACACCGGATGTAACCTTCTTTGTTATAGTAATGTCCTGTTGTATCCTCTCCTTTGTCTGTCAATTAACATCTTAGAGAAGAATGAATGTGCAACACAGCTATCTTGAAACAAGACCTAATTTAAAAGATAATAAGCCTGAGGAATTGCAAAGACAAAAAACAAAAGACAAAAAGAAAAACAAAATAGGCTAAGTGATGTCCACAAATACATTAACAGAGAAAGTAAAGATAAAAACAAGATGTGTACATGAAAGACTTCACTTAAAAACACAAATATCAGGCTGATGGTGGTGTGACAGTTAAAGTTAAAGTTGGGGGGTTGCAAAAATTGGTAGGATTTATCTTCAGAGCACCATGAAAATGTACTGTAAAATTTTGTGGGAACTTATTTTCCAGTTAAATTTTTCAGTCTGTTTCAGGAAAGTAGACTGTGCCACCAAGAGACTGACTAAACACAGATCCAGGATAATCCATTTTCATCCAAACTAGAGTCAGGATAACATATTTGGAATAAAAGCACCGCAGGGTTAACCACTTTATGATGTAACATGTTATGAATGTCCAGCATGAGAGTAGACTTATATTGGCCAGTGTAAAATAAGACTCCTGTCAGCCATTGCATGCTTAATAGCACTACCACTCATGGAAAAATCAGATTCCCTCACAGATATTAGAGAATGAAGTGTTGCTCACAACCAGCGTGTGTTTACAAGGTGAAAGGCTAACTTCATCATGATAATCATTTGTGATTCCCAGTCATTAGTGAGTCATCGTTTATGTAAGCAGGGAGCTCACGCACAAGTGTGATCAGTGCCTGGAAGCTGAATGTACGCTTTGACAAAAAAAAAGTTCACTCAGTGTCACTTCAGATGTTGTCCAGTAGCATGCGAGGGACAGACACTCAATAGAAGGAAGAGATGACAGACTTTAGTGTGAGATAGCTGCTGCTCCCATGCAGTCCATATTTCTGACACGCTACCATTTTTTTTCATCATCTGTGACGCATCAACCACAGCAGGACAAAAATAGAAAGACTGTCAGTTTAATTGGAAGCCTTTTCATTCAAGTTTTGGTCTTATAGCTGCATCTTTAAAGTTAGCTAAAGACAGAAATGGAAAAAAATACCTCAGGCATATTAACCTATAGTAAACAGGTATTTGTTAGAAAACGAATTAAAATATGCTTATGTATGATATTCACTTGAAAAGAAGGTAATAACACAGCACTATCAGGCTATATGAATAATGGCATTTGCAGACTTTATAATGTATTTCACTTTTCTCTGCAACAGTGTAACAATGAGAACAAACCTTCTCGCCTACTTGTCTCATGAATTCATCGATTTCCTTCACGTGGCTGAACCTCATTTCAGAGGATGCAAGTCAAGATTCAAGAATTTCAAGATTCAAGAATTTATTGTCATTAAACAAGAAATTACAACAGCAATCCTTGGTAATGAAATAGTCATCACCTACGATGGTGTAATGTAACTGTGGTGTGTTAACAACATGGAGAAAATTAGGTCCGTAATGAAACAAGACACTCCTGCCACCTGCTGTTAGGTCAATCACCGTGCCACTGAAGAAGACAAGGCAACTAAAGGGAGTGTTTACTGGCTTTATCAGATAATGTCGGTCTATCAGGTAAACTCTTTATGTGGAGATATTGAGGGAATTGTCTGATTCGTCTAAAAAAAAGTGGCTAATCTGCCAAACACGTCTCAGTCCATGCCATCTGTCAGTGCTAAACACTACTGCTATTACAGTTTTAATGCTACATTGGAGGGCTCCACGAAGAACATATTTAGCCACTGATGAGTAGTTTCCAAATTGGCAATAGTAATAAAGCAAAATGATTTTCAAAAGGGAACAGAGTAGAATAAATAAAAAACTCATCACAAAATATACATAGAATAGAAGTATTAGCAGTATACCTAAAGGGTTATCGTCGATACTGTCACTGAGTGGCACAAAATATGTAAAATTGATATTATTTTGGAAATAAACTCAAATCATCACATACGTCAGCATGTTCACGTTGTAGGATGAGATCTGTCTCAGTGTCTTTGAGGATTAGAAAAATCACATTTGTCTGAGGGAAATAATGAGACATTCCTTAATCTGAATGGGTTTCATTCAAGGCGTTACAGAAGAAATTATGATGAAGTGCGGAAATTACACGGGAAAAATGCGCTGGCACAACTCATCCTGCCGCGCTGAGCAGCTCTGACGGAATGCCATAATGAACACTGGATCACTCGCAGTAATTTCAGCATTAATACTCAAGATAAGACGTGGCAAATGAGAGAATTTTTTGTCCCCAACTGTAGAGATTTTGTGTGTACATTTAGGCCTAAGTAATTGCCATTTCACTTAATGGGACCTAATGTCAAGTTAATGTGAATATCTTGCCCTCCAAACCCAGGACTGTAGCACATTAAACACATTTGCAGAATTCATTCTCACATTCAGGCTCATTACGTGGCTCATTGTGTGGCAACGTGTAAAAATATGCTCCACACAGAGGATGTTATTTGCATTTCATTTTGATAGTTTTGACAGATGACATCAGAAGCAGAAAGTCGGTCTACAGAAGCTACAAAAGATTATGCCAGGATATAGAATAAAATATTTTATTCAGCCTGAAATTATTTGTACAATATGAATGTACAGTCAGTAAGATCTCATTAAATAAAACAAGGAAAAATCAGAAATAGCAACTGGCAAGTTTGGTATCTAAGACCCACCCTCTCATCAGGCTGTGTGTGATTCTGACCTCACATTGTTGTTCCTGACTGACCTCAATTACCATTGGCAGGCCCGGGTTGTTGTGACCATTTAGGCAGATTGTATGAAAAGGATCACACGTCGCTAAATGCCACAGACTAGTTGGCATTTGAATAAAGTTTTATCTCCAGTCCACCAAAAGTCGCAGACTGCCACTGGTCTCGGTGTCGTCGCTAAGTTGACTGTCATTGCTGAGTTAATCTACCATATCACAGAGAGCTTTTGCTGACTATGAAATAATGACATTCTGATGCATATCTCACATTATTTTCTCTCGCGGGAGAACTTAAAAGGCTAAATATGAATAAAATCACTGTTGTCTAAATGATGTGTATGCATGGATGTGCACATGATATAGTGCTGTCCAATACACCTTTGCCAACTATAACTATAATGCTGCAGTACGCCTCAGTTTAAGAGAGGAAGAGGCAGTAAAAATGTTAAAGGAAGTACAGCAACCACAACATCCTCTTTTGCATATGCATCGGCAGGTGGCGAAGAGATTACATCAGCCTGAGGGAGTGTAAAGCCATCATAAACAAAGTGTGAAACACAGAATTTACACTCTGCTTTGGTGATTTATATTATTATCTTTAAGCAATATACAAGAAAGAAATGCTGAATCCTCAGAAGGATTTGAGGTTATAAACTGAGGTGCATTAATGAATAACTGCACAGTATGTGGGAACTTGACATCTGCTGTTACCTCTCAAGTACACCTGGAGATTCACTTCAACACAGTGACAGCAAAAATGACTCCAAGGTTCTGTTATATAATTAGATGTCAATCATCAAAAATATGACTGTATTACAAGTACTTAAAATTAATAATAAAAACTGTAAAGGATTTGAGGTAACTTAAGTCGTTTGTTGGCTGATTTGACAGAGAGGGAAATATCCGTTTAACAAATCAAATTAAAAAACTAATGTCATTGTTTTCAGGATCCTCTTGTAACATTTGTTGATGAACACAGAGTGTATCTTGTGTGTTTTTCTTTAGTGGAGAAATATAAAACATAACTTTTCCAAATCTTGAGGGTTAAAAGTCATTATAAAATAACTTTGCACAGCACCTTGTTAGCATGACATAGGCACTGTCATTATTAATGTGATATATGTGTCTGTAGGAAAACCAAACAGTGTTCCTAAAACACATTACATCAGGGGAAAATGAGTGACAATTCAGAAAAACACACAGTCTATGAACATAATGTGAAATTAAAACTCACTTTTAAACACAGGGGAAAAAACATAATTAAGTGTGAGTCATATAAATGTCTAAATAAAACATGACTAATGATGGTTCAAGCATGTGTAACATATGTGTTGCTAATAATCCCAACGGGCTGAGTCAACAACCAAAAATGGTTGGTGGGTTTCTGGTGTGTTACCACTAACAATGTTATCATTTACTCTGTCAGACCGACTTCCTTTAGGAAATTAGATGTAGCCCATGATAATGGAAAGCAGTTAATAATTAGTGGTGATCAAAGCTTCTCAATGAGATTTTTCTGCTTTGTGAGTAAAAATATCACAGTTTTGATTAGGATGCAGTATTAATTAAGGCTATAGTGGAAAATAAACTCACCTACATTCACTTTATACACTGTTTTATTTGCAGAACAGAGTTTACCTGCATTCAGAGGCGGCCATTATTATGTCATAAATAATAGATTCAGAGTGATTGTTTTTATTGTGTGGCTGTTTGCTTTATGATACCTGCTGAGTCATTATCTATCAGTGATTGTAGGTTTTACTTCATGATTTACAATACAAACGGAGCAGCTGTTCAGCTTGTATTGTTAATGTTTTAGCTAGAGCTTGACTTTTTTTTTTTTTAAAGCAGCACTTATCAATATTTCTTTCAAAGCAATGGCTCAATGGACCATGGGTAATCTAAAGGGGATTGTTTGAGGCAGATAAATATCACCCAAATCAGGGTCAGTCTCATTCATCAGCCAGTTGTTTGCAACCAAAATGTTCTGATAAACTCAGTGAAAGCTACTTTTAATATGTTTTATCTCACCCGACTCTTGAGATAAAGAATTGGCTCATATTTAGCAGCTAACTGCTTTACCTTCTTTACAAACTAATCACAGTGTTGGTAATACACCAGCTGTCAGAGCCTTTCACAGATAAAAATGACACAGTTATTTGCCTCAAGAGTTGGTGGAGACAAAAACAGATAATAGAGCGAAGTGAATACGGGTCGGTCAGTTACAGCTTACCCAAAACTCCCAGTTCATGTCACTGATTTCCTTGAAAAAAATATTTCTAAAAACTTCAATTAAATTTGTGGGGCCTAGCAACAACACGCCTCTAAATACTTTTTTTCGTTATGGATATTTGAGGTTTACTAAACTTTGATTTATTCAGCTGCTTGTTATTCACCAGATTGTGTTAACATTTGTACCAAAACTCCCAAAATGCCAAGAATAACGTATTCATCTAAATACATGTTGTTGCAGAAGATGGGAAGGAAAAATATGTTTTCATGTTCATTTTCAGTTCAGTTTCCTGCAACAAAATTTTGAATCTTGCAGGCCGAAACTACCTTAAAGTGTTATGGTATATATTTCCTGAGCACAGTAAATCATGTAGTGGGTCACAAGAGATGATTGAGAGGGAGTTGTTTTGTATGAGTCTATATATATATAATCCGACCGGTTTTATTTTTAAAAGGCTGCAGACAAGTTTAACATATAATCTTGAAGAATTTAATTCATATGAACGTCCTGTCTCAGAATGATGCAACACAACACTGAGCTGATGTCTGTTGACGAAAGCCTGCAGCATTTGCAGCATTATTACTGGGTGCTGGTGGCGCCTTTCCTAGAGCGATCACAAGTGGCACACAGTGAGGCTTTTAACAAGGTTTTTAATGCAACAAACTCACCTGCGTGTGAAGTGGCATAATGTTTTTTCCAGTCTCTGCTGTTGTGAGCTGATGGTGACTGGGGGATTGCCGCCTGGTGGCTGGCTGCAGTATAGGTCAGAAATCCCGCCCCTCCATGTTAGCAGATGGGACATGGACAAAACTAAAATAAAGGGCCTGTGAAATTATTTTTCTCGAAAGATGGTTTCTGTCACTTTATAGGTGTTTAGTTGTTATTTGGCCAAAGTCTTCTCATAAGTTTGGTTTTAATCAATTAGTTGTACCTGTATTCTGGATAGTTTGGCTTCATTTTTGTGGTAGGAAGTGAAAGTGCACCGCCCAACTTTATGTACAGTCTGTGTCTTAACACAAAGAAATGAGTAGCTAATAAATACAGCATGATGTGTTGATTACTTTGGATACTAAAACTTTTGACTTACTTCAATCTACAGGGAAAAAAATGTCCAGGACACATTCTATGGATTATAATTTGTAAAAGCAAAATAGTAATAATAATAATAATAATAATAATAATAATAATAATAATAATAATAATAATAATAATAATAATAATAATAA
>JBAJHX010000001.1:19006810-19018005 GCA_037176925.1 Amniataba percoides
GTGCAAGTTTGATAATAATAATTATGATGCTTCAGCAGTCACAACATACCCCGCTGCTTTACTGAATTACTCTACACAGGAACATGAACACACTGTTATATTGTGTGTCATAATGAAATGAAAACTAATAATAACAAATGAGTCATTCACAAAGAAAAAAAGAATATAAAAGTCATTATTTGCAGTATATATGCATAGTTTAACAGCTGAATGTACTTGTGATGTGAGGCCAAAGACGGAAATCAGAGTTTAAAAATGTACAAAGAGGAGGCAGATTGTAAAGTGTGTCTTTGTCTCTGTTTCTTTCTGCAGGCTGCAGCTGGAATTTTATGCTACATTGGAGCCTACGTGTTCATCACATATGACGACTACGACCACTTCTTCGAAGACGTGTACACTTTGATTCCTGCCATCATAATAATAGCAGTCGGGACTCTTCTCTTCATCATCGGCCTGATTGGCTGCTGTGCAACTATACGTGAAAGCTCCTGCGGTCTGGCGACTGTGAGTAGGACTGCTCTGACTTGCCCCATCAAAATCAGCTGGATGCACTGAAGACATAAAACAGCAGATTTTTCAATGATTTCTAAGTGGCCTCACTGATTTAGCCCCTGAACAGTGTGTTTGTTGTCATTTCAGTTTGCTGCCATCCTCCTGCTGGTGTTTGTCACAGAGTGTGTGGTGGTGGTGCTTGGCTACATATACAGGGCAAAGGTAAACACTGTCTCATTGGATTAAATGAGTATTCTGTTTCATAAGTAAAATGAAATAAAAATAGGTGTATATTTTCAGCATTAGAGTTTAGAATGCTGATTATCGCTTTATCTTGTACAATATTGGATATTTATAGTAAGACGTTACTGTTGTATCAGGGTAAAGTGGATAAAGCTGATGTCATATAGAGTTTATATTTTAGCATTAATATATTGTTGCATACTGTTATTGTGTCTGTTCTTTAGAGATAACATTTGTTTGAAAAAGTGCAGTCACTGAACGGCTGCTGTGGTCTCGTTCCAGGTGGAAGATGAAGTGAATCACTCCATCCAGAAGGTGTACAACGAATATAACGGCACCAACACTGATGCTCCCAGCCGTGCTATTGACTATGTGCAGAGGCAGGTGAGAAGAAAACTCAGTTGTGTCAAACATTTCCTTCCTTATTTTGGATGGTGAAACTAATTTCAACTGTATGCTGAGCTCTCGTCTCGAAAGATTTCCTCTCACCGTTCTCCCCTCTTCTCCTGTTAGCTTCACTGCTGTGGCATTCACAACTACTCTGACTGGAGGAACACGCGCTGGTTTAAGGAATCCAAGAACAACAGTGTCCCTGTCAGCTGCTGTCAGCCCGGCATCAGCAACTGTACCGGCACTCTCACTCGACCAGCAGATCTCTACCAGGAGGTATAAACAACATGCACATGCTGAAAGACACGGATGATTTTTTTTTTGCACAAATTGCACAAAAATCACATTATTATCATTAAAAAACATATTATGCACATTATTGCCTCTTTTTATGTAATTTCTAGGGTTGTGAAGCTCTTGTCGTGAAGAAGTTGAAGGAGATCATGATGTATGTCATATGGGCTGCTCTCACTTTTGCATCTATACAGGTAAGAAGGACAGAGAGTATCTCCTAGAAAATGATTTATCAGTAGAGAAAATAGAAAAACGTGTTTTAGTGGAGTCCATAAGTGCAAGAAATATGAGTGTTCAGAAAGACTTTAAACCATTAAAAACTACTGCTTTAACATCCAAGCCACTTTTTTGGAAATGAATAAAAATGTGAATATCATCATGTTGCGATATGTCACAAATCAAAGACATGGAAATGTCAGTTTGATTCTTTTAGCTGTTCTTGTCTTTGTAGTTTTTAGCTTAGTGAACATTTCTGGTGTGCAGACCTTAGTCTTTACCTACGTGTGTGGCCGTTCATGTTGCTGATGTTGCTCAAATGGATCAAATTTAGTTGTTAAGCAAACAACTCAGACTCTGGGGTTGTTGACCTTTTAAGGAAAAGGACTACAGGCAGTGTGACGGATTCACGCTAATTAATTATCATTCAAAACAAACTGCTGATGCCAAAATAACACATTTAAGAGTTCCTCTTTTATGATTATTTTTAAATCAACCCAAAAGCATGTTTATTGGAAGCATAATTAAAGCTGCAGTAATCTCTGTCAGCGCAAAGTGAGCTGACAGCAGCTCTGACCTAATTGTGTCAAAGGATTTCTGCTGTGTTGAGCAGCTCAGCATGGTCGCTGCTGACCAGGAAACCCCTGCTCCCAAAGCAGTGACAAAGACAGCATGGCCAGTCACTTAATGTTACACTCAAACATGCTTATTATAACACCCTGCATGTGTGAGAAGATGAGGCTTCTTGGTTTTACATCATTTTCTTATACAGGGTGGTTTCCTGTTGTAGCGTAGCAGTAAAAAAGACATTAATCCATGAGGTCAGGATGCATGATTAGAAATAGAGAAGAGCTGACGTGTAGCTCCTGCTTTCTGATTATCTCCCATTATTTTCCTGGCAAGGTTACTAGGGGGCATCAGTACTCACATAACAGCTTTTCTTTCCTGCCCGTGCTGTCTGCTTGCAGATGCTGGGCATGCTCTGTGCCTGCGTGGTGCTGTGCAGGAGGAGCCATGACCCAGCGTACGAGCTGCTGGTCACAACCAACAGCTATGCATGAAGGACGCCAGCCGACAGAGCACTCAGAAAAATCAAAAAGGAACATCACCGGACATGTCCACAGTAGATTTCAGCTGTAGTTATATAAGCTCAAGCACACCTTGCACAATCCATGTTTAAAGTAGCGAACACTGACGATGTGGTTTGGGTGGGCGGGGGCTTCAAGGGAACACCAGTTATTTATTGACATGCTTTGTAAGTTACTGTTACTTTGAATGTTCCTATTTTTTCTTCTTACAAATACTGAAATATTTACAGAAGCCAAAGTTGTATATGGCTGAATGACATTATTGATGTTGATGCAGATTTTTTTTTCTTTTTATTGTGGCTTCATAAAATTTGTGCTCATCTCCAGTGAGGATGAAAAGGCGTCGTTTGGAGGACGTGTGTGGTTGGGAGTTTTGTATGGAATGTAATTCCTTGTGTGTTAGTTTGCACTACGACTGGAGCTCTGGAGATATTTCATGGTTGTTCAAGTGGAAACACTATGCTAAAAAGAACTTGTACACTATTCTTAAGAACCTGGTTTGACCAGACTTTGTGAAAATGGAAAAAACGTTTTACATAGAAAGAACAGAATCTCAGTCTGTACGTTTCTGTGTGGGGAGCAGCTCTGCGTTAAGTCTCTCAAAGCTACGTTTGATAGAGAGAGTGCTTCATATTCACAAATATGCAGGCGGTGAATAATGTACAGTCAGTTTTGGTGTGGATGTTCTTTAAATCAAGCTTCAAAAGTGAGGCATTGCCAATATATAAATTGAATGAATCTTTTAGTCTCCAGTGCTGTTAGTAGGAGTATAATCAGTGTTACCTGAAGAAGTGTCTGTGTATAGATTCAGTTTGTTACCGCCAGAGGATTCCTTCTGTTTAGTTTGTTAGTTATAAACCTGCTATAAAGGCACATTATTTTATACATTCTTTGTGAAATTGTGCACTGTTTTAATATTTTTGAGCTGTTAAGTTGACCCTTAGATATTTAGCTAGTGCCACAGAAAAAACAGAACAAAATTGTGTATAAACTGGAGAACTGGCAGGAAACAAATAAACTCATACATTTCAACAGTTTGACTGTTTAATTGCCATTTCATCCACATCTAGGTAACATTTCAATATTACATTAAAACAAATTAATAGTTGTGCCACCAATTACAGAAGTGGAAAAAAAGGTTTCTTCTCTTGTATGAACATTTCTATTTAAAAAGAAAGGACACAGAACCTGAGACACAAAACCAAATCAGGCACCACTTCAACATGATTTAGACACTTAACATGTAATCTATAATGATAATGAACAGCAACAGTCCAACGCAATTGTTGATCATTGCAATCTCTGTTGCAGAGAGAGGTACTTACAAAAATAAACATCTTTTTTATGAACACTGTACATCCCTATCCTTATTCAATTGTAACTTCTGATTCATCACATCAGATACAGTGTTTAATACATAGAAAATATAAATCCATGAATCATCTGTTTGGTATCTAGTGATATGATGAGTTCAGATTGTTATTGCACTGGTTGTTTGAGAACAATCACCAGATGACTTATCATTCTTTGGTCACATGACATTGGACTGCGAACACGGTATTGGAAAGCACAAGGAATATCCAAACTGTACAACACAGAGGTAGCAGGTTTACGATGCAATATCATTAACAAATGATAATTTCACTGATAAATTCAGAGGTCTTTCTGAGAAGTGTTACTGTGTAAATTAGCAGGTGGAGTTTGATCAAGATTGCTCAAATAAACTAATACTTATTAAGGGGAGCTAAGCGTTCGGTTCAGGTTTAGATAAAATCTACAAATTTGAACATCAGGGGGGAGTGTGAAGAGCACTCGCTGAGGAAGCTTGCAAAGTCTGCGTGTGTGTATGAATGTGTGGGTGGCATGTGTTTATATTTGTTTTATTTTCTTGTGTGTGTGAGTGTGTCTGTGTGTTCATATCTTGCCCAGATAGTTTCCTGGCACTAGACCAGTCACCCCGTTGCTCTCCACTGTCCACCAGCCATCGTCTCCTCGCTCCAACACTCGGACCAGCTCCCCTCTGCTGATAGACAGTTCATCGTCTTCCTGAGCAGCCAGCATGAGCAAATATGACAAATATTAGTCACAGATAGGTGAAACTAATAAGACCTCGTTTCCACTGAATTATAAAAATAAATCTTTTGAACATGTTGCACAGTCAGAGATGATACCACTCTGCTATTGACAAACTTGGTTTCTTGTCCTGTTATGTCTTAGGATTATAAATAATTATATGATGAAGTAATGCATTTATAGTGATCACCTGTGGAGTGAATTCGTAAAGTACAATGTAAATGTCTTCCTCAGCTGGAACTGTGGCTGGTGATGCTGCATACTGGAGGGTAGACAGGGGTGCGTATCCGTCATCTGGCGTCTCAGCTGAGGCCAGGTTAATATGAGGTAAAAACAAATGGAAAATGTTAACTTCTACCGTTCAAATATTACAATGCACGGTTTAATTGATCTTCATAACTTGTTTATAAACGTTATGAAGTGAATGTAGTACTTACATTCGCCAATAGATGTCAGCGTTGATCGTGAGTTGCGATGATCAATAGTCCATTGATCGATGCTCACTGAACTTCCGAGAAGGGGATCAGAGGGCCTGAGTGACATAGGTCAGGAGAGAGATTTAGGAAATATACAGCAGCTTCCAGGAATGTTACCATGAACTGACAATAGATCTTAATAATGGCTGTTGTTGAGAGAGGATCTATTTTTCTCAGGTGGTCAAAAGCAGAGGAACATAGAGAGCAAAGTCCAGGAGAAGACAGCATTTCCTCACTGCTATTCACGTGTTAACCTCTCATACAGTATAAAACGCTGTCTCTTCCTGGTTCCTCATCTAAGTTGAACCTTTGCCACACCTCAACATCAAGTCTGGTCCTCCTCCCGCAAAATGAGCTTGGCCGTTGCTGTCTGTGGACGTCTCCCTCTGGTAGTAGCTCTCAAACACCACAGGCTCTGTGGGAGGAAAAGGGAAGCTGCTTGTTTGAAAGGCAAGTTCAAGTGTTGCTTCCTGCTGGTGTGTCCATTAAAAGAGAAAAGTTAGAAGTAAACAGTTCTTTTGAAAAAGCACTTTTTCTCACTTCTCTTCTCAAGCTTTTCTCTGAAATCAGTCTAAATGTCAAGTAACATTTAAAACTTTCACACTTTCCAACTGGCAGTAGCACTGTGTCAGCTCACCTGGAGGCTGCTGTCCCGTGCTTTTCATCTCTATGAAACGGTTGTTGTCTGCGGTGATGTCGCACTGTTCCAGCAGCTTCCTCACCTCCTCGTAAAACTGAGAAAAACAAGAGGCAAAAACTTTATCAGAGCTGTGCACTGTTCCTGTATAATTCAGTAAGTTTACTCTGCTAATATGTTTGTGGTAAGAGTCTTTCATTTCAGTTTTAGTGGTTCATGCTATAAATAAACAAGAGAATTAGTGTGTGTGAAATGAGTGGCTTTTGAGCTAAGCACAAAAGCGAACATGCTGCATGAAAAGTAAAAATCAATAAAAGTATTTGGGTTTAAAAATCTGAGCTCAACTGTTCTTAAATGTGTCCCAACCAAAGCTCAATATTTTTGACAATTATTTTGTTTCTATGAATTGTCTTTGTACAGAAGTTTGAACTTGTGCATGTGAAATAAAACCAAGCAGTCTATTGGTTTGTGAGGGGTGAAGCGGGGTTTGGATCCATTTAAAACTCACCTCATCGTCTTTGACGCACTGCATGGAGAAATGATTGCAGTGGTCCCAGAGAGCATACCGGAGCATGTTGATGCGATCTCCCTCCAGTTGCTGGAACACCTGAGAAACAAGGACGCACACGCTGCAGGTTTCTACTGCACCATTTCTGAAGTTCACATCAGTAAGTTAATCTCTGCAGAGACTTGATTTCTTTTCTCCTGCTTTGACTTCTCTCACCTTACAGTGGGATATGCTGCATTACTACACATTGGTTCTATCATCAGAATGTATGAGGAATGGCCGACCATGAAAAAGCTTATAGCAGAACTTTACACGATGAACTGCGCGCCTGCGTGATTGTGGGCTTGCTGTTGCTCAGTGCAAGGCAGAGCTGTGTTTCTCAGTGGTCACTGGACAGATGCTATAAGGGGAATCATAATCTTTCTGATAAAGGGGATGTGGTATGTGGTTAGAAATCCTAGTAATGGACTGTCATCATGTTAGCAAGCAGTTGCAGGTAAAAGGAGTACAGTCTTTACCTCACATGTGCTTTTGTGTGTTTCCTCCCAGTCCTGGCGAATACTTTCTAGCTGAACAATGTTGGAAAAGTACAGCTTCTCTGTGGAAGATTAGAGTGGTTAGTTATAGATAGCATAAATGTAGTGATTGAACTTTGAGATTTGATAAATAAATCATTCACGGTGCAAATGCGGTTGCTGTGTTTAGAAACGTGAAAAAGACAAATGTATGCTGGTTAAAAAGAGAAAGACATTGTAAAGATGAAACCTGGTCTTGTGTTGTACCTGCGTCATTGGCTGCCTGTCTGAAATGCTTGGCCCTGTGGCGTACCTGCCAAACAAATATTACACAGGAAGTGACATGCGTGACCAGTGCGACAAGCTCCCACCACAAACTTTATCATATCACAAACATGCTGGGCATGTTCATTTTGCATCTGTGTTTGTGAGTAAATGGCAGTTATGTTCTTTAAAAGAGATGTCAGGTGTCACTGTGGCATTTCCGTCGCTAGATATTTCAACATTACATTCCTGTGCACAATTGTAGGAAAGTCACACTCTTAATGTCGGCCTGTCATCAGCTGGGAACCTGAAGTTCTTGCACAGAATTAAAATGAGGGTCTTTTTGTGGTTTGGAAGGATGATGCAAAAATAAATATTTATCAGAAACCACAAGCTGGTCTGGCAGCACAGAGGTAGCTCAATGAGTTTTGCACCTTGTCTGGGTTTTTGGATGTAACCGTTGTCTTCTCAGCCCCCTGCTCTGCCTCGTCTGCCTCTTTGCACCTCACCTCGTAGTTCTTCTTTGACTGCGAAACAGAAACAGAAACCACAAAGGCTACAGAGTTCCACCAAGGACAGGAAGAGTGCTCGCTGCTTATAACAAATGGGGCCACAGTCAGTATACCATGAGTCTATAATTTAAATGGGCGTTTTACGTTTCACAATGCGAAATGCCCATTTAAATGATTTCCCCTACCTCTATTGTCTTTTTGTACATAGAAACTTTTTTCTTCTGAACCTTCTCCATGATGCTTTGAAACTGTAGGGAGAAACAGGAGGGTCAACATAAAAAGACGTCAACTTGCATGTAGCGTTGTCACATGCACAGTTTCTCTCGTTCTGTGGAAAATTCATTGGAAGGACAAAACAGAATTGTTCCTACCTTGATCTAAATGGCTGAATAAGTTTTTCATCTTAGATGTAATCTTTACTCTTTTTTTTAGTGCCCATGTTTTACTTTGAGTTGACATTTCTGTAATTCATTGTCGGCAAGTACTGAACATTCAGTCTTCACTGATAGGATCAGTTGCAGCACTCTCCATCACACTACATTACACTGTTGTAACAGAGCACCTGTGCACCTGTACAATCTGCAAACAGGAAGAGAAGCATGTTTCCATGTGCCTCAAGCTAGAGTAAGCTATCACACACAAAATTTTCCAGTACCTTCTTCCTCTGCTCTTTCTGCCGCTCTCTGAATGTCTCAATCTTTTTCACCTCCTCTTTCAATATATCAGATAATTGGATGTGAAAGTTCCCGATGTTCTCGATTTCTGCAGCCCAAAAAATCCAAATGAATTATATTACACAAATAAGAACAAAAACAGCAGTATTTAGTACTTTGGTTGAGAAAATGGTTGAGTGAGCTTACGTGTTTTTAAACCATCAAAGGATGCTCTCAGTGTGCTAGAAAACAATACAGATTTAAGGTTAGTGATACTTAAAACAGACAGCATTTTTCATCTAAAATTTTTTAGTTTTCACAGCTGCTGCTCTGCCTCTTCTTGACAAATGTGTTTCTTCCTGTTCCTGTCTAAGAACACACAGCTGTCTTATCAGTTTGATAAAAATACCAAGTATAAAGTATCAAGATCACCCGGCTGGTGTCAGTACACACACGCACACACACACACGCACTCATAAATAGTCTTTCTTTTTCCTCCTTCTGGAACTGACACACAAATGTATATTTCCTCTGAAAAGTTGACTCACAGACACCTGACTGGTATTTGATGATTTGATGTTGCAGGCCAGTTTGAATCATCATTAAACTATAATTGTCACATTTTTCAGAAATGAACACTAAACTGAGACTTTCTAAACTAGAGCTTATTCATTATGTTAAAGTGTACAGGATGTGTATGCAGTAAATAATATTGAACTCATAGCAACAGATTTACCTGATCTCTGTGTGTCCTCCAGCTTTGCGTGCAATGGTCACCAGTTCCCTCCCATACTTCTCCTCTGCTAGTGCCCTGTGTGGTACAAACAGACATGCATCACTTTGGAGCCCAGAATTTTTCCTTTAGTATTTGTTTGTAAAACTGAACTTTTTTGTGCTAACAAAAGCATGCATCACCATGTTTTGTTGTGATATGCAGAGACAACACTTTCAACATGTCTCGCTGTAACCACAGTTCTCAGGAGGCTTTAGTTATCTGTCTAAAATGAACTTAACTGTTCGTTGCTGCTAAAAGAGTCATGTTTTTAAGGGATGTAATTTATTTATCATGATAACAATGATGATAATAATAAAAACTTTCTTCAGTTATTTGCAGAGTAATCAGGTTGTGTTATTCAGAGGTGAACTGGCCATTGGAGGAAAAAAAAGTTCTGCTCAGATTTATAGTCATCTTCAACTACAGAAAAAGCACAAAAAAATGTGAGGCTTTAACATATCACATATCCCCAAGTTTAATGATCAGTTTTACTGTCAGCTACTGAAATACAGACTAATGCCACCTCATCTTTAAAAGCTCCTCCACATCTTTGCACATTTGCCTTCCTTCTCGTAATCTCTGGATGACGACGTCATATCCCGCATGACAAGTGAATTCGGACCCCTGTATTAAGAAAACATAGACAAACTTTAGAGAAATACTGCAAAGAACAGCATTGCTCAACAGCTATTGCAAAACATCCTTGAGTCAATTCTGGGCTCACTGTGTGGTAAAGAAATGCAGAACTAACGCTTAGCAAAAATGGTTTTATGTGACATGGCAACATACTCAGTACTTCATGAAACTGCCCTTAATTATCAGAGAGAACATAGTCATATATGGCAAAGGCAAAACATGGTGGTTTGCTACATAATAGTAACGTCAGCGTTAGTATAACAGCGAGTGAAGACTGAGAGTAGACAGTAGAGCTCAAGAATGTACTTAATGCAAAATTGTCAGAATTCATTAACTCAGCACTTTTTTTCCCAACATGTCAGATTTAATCTCTACGCTTTTTGAATCATGCAGGCACAAGACTGGTCCATTATCTTTATTCACAGTCTACATTATTTCACTATAGGTGTGGCACATATGCGAGCTAATTTTAGACTGGAGAATACTGGTGAATGCTAATGAGTTCAAATATAGTGTACATATATGAGAGTTTTGCTCGTCCTTTACACCATCAGTACAACAGAAAAATATATCTTGCAGACTGTGAATTCAACATAAAGTAGACCCTTAAGACAAAGTATTGCATAAAGACACTAATAGCCAGGTTCCTACAAAGACAACCTTAGCAAAGCATGAAAACCTGAAAACAGACTTACCCAGAAAGCATCTTTGAACATCAAAGGGGCCATTTCGGTTGTTACTTCCTTGATCTGAGGACAGTTAAGCTTGTCCCACAGGTCACTCACCAACAATTTAAATGAAGCTGTTGGAGATCATAGGATACTTAGCCAAGTAAACGGTGTCTGAAACAGTGAGTGGCCCAAATGTCAGTGAGTCATTTTGAATGAGGAAGAGCTTCTGTCCCATGATGTCACTGACCACAGGCGGCTCAGCCCATGTGTGAGACACATCTCTTTCACTATCATCTGTGTTGTACAGTCGTTTACAAGGGGCCTTCAACCACATGAACATATTCACTCGAGGTGTCTGCTGAGATAATACAATTTGTATATCTTGGTGTGTTTCATCTGATTGGCTAATTAGATGGAAAAATTGTGGTTGGTCATTTACAGTGAAAAACTCATACAGGCATACAGTACAGTTTCAATCACAGCTATAGTGAGTAATACTGAGACTGATGGTTACAGTGTTACTATCATCTTATGTGATTCAGATTATTAAAATACATATTCATACATTACGACTGCTATTTGAATTAATTCAGTAGTGATACGAATACGAATACGAATACGAATACGACAACTTTATTCATCCCGGAGGAAATTGTTGTGCCAGAGTGCAGTACGAATATAACAATAATAAATAATAGAAATTGTTTAAACATAATATAAATTGTCAAAACTTTAAAATAAGAGAATAACAT
>JBAJHX010000001.1:19020906-19034781 GCA_037176925.1 Amniataba percoides
GAGGGAGGCGGAGGAGGAGGAGGAGAAGAAAGAGCAGAATCACACCAACCCCAGAGAGCGAGCTGGGGGCCTTTCTCACGTTTGATCTACGCCTGGCTTTGAATGAAACATTTATTAGCTGTCTTAATCCTCAGCATTACTGCTAAGAACTCCAGCCTTAATCAATTTGATCCTCATGTGTCCACTATTCCCTGATGTGATTCTCTGGACACTGGGATGAGGGCAGAATAGACGCACACACTCACATGTCCAGCATGAATGTGTGTGTGTGAGGATTTAGCTTTGCATAAATATTTAAATAGCACAGATGTCACATGACGCAATCACAGTCATGTTTCTATTTAGCTGCTGATTTTGAAATAGACACAGATGTATTAGTTTGTGTGCTGGTAAAAATATGTGTGAAAGCACAGTGTGAGGGCCTGCACGCATGTTACTGTGTGTCTGTACATTTCAGTTGTGTGTACCGGTGGTGACCCCTGTAAAAAGGATGCGTGCCACAGGCAATTCCCCCTCGGTCCGGCTCCTCTCTCCTTCCCCCGCGAGGTCCCTTCACAAGACTGGATTCTGGTGTTACGCTAATTCGCCCAGCGGCCTCTCTCTCTCCACAGGGACCCACCCTGTCCTCCTCACCTGCCCCCATGTCATCCCCTTTCTCCTCTTTCCTTACACCTCCTGACCATCCTCTTCTCCTCTCCTGTCCTTTTTTTTCACCCATGTCATCATTCTCCCCTCTCCTCTCCCTCTTCTTTCTCACTCCCCCTTTTCCTGTCACTCTTTCTCTCTCTCCAGCCTCTACATGTTTCCAGTCCTGCTGGTCTCTCATGTCCTGGCTTTTTAACCGCCCCACTCGTCAGTGCGTGTGCACTTGTGCAAATGCCTCGGTGTGTGCTTTTACAGTATGTGTTTGCATTGTGTGTCCACGTGTGTTGTAAAGCCAGAAAGGGAAGACTGCTAATTTGCTAAGTGGTTTCATCCGTCTGACAGAGGACAGAGACTCTGCTTGGCTTCACTCCTCTGATCCAGGCCACAAGGGGAGTCAAAGTCTGGCCAGACGTGGGCCGACACACGCGGCCACTCCGTCTGGACCCGCTCACGTCTTTGCTTTGTTGTTTCTGTTCAAAGGGCACAAATGGATTTTTTTAGAGTGTGTCTACGTGTGTGGGCATGCATGTTGGTGTGTGCAGGTCCAGTTTATGTTTGCTCAGTGGAAGATAATGGGTTGTGTGTATGTGTGTGCCTGCACTTACTCCCCTTTGAGTGTGTTTGTTTGTTAGGTTTAAAGGGTTATAAAGTGGAAAGTGGCCTGTGATTTGACTGATAAAAGGTATCAGGTTCGTTTTCTTTGATTTGTGTGAATGTTTCACCCTCAAGGTGTCGGCCGCTATCTCCCTCATACACATTTTAACTTGTTCTACAAGATTATTTAAGATTTTATAAAAAATAAACTAAATTGTGATTCAAGTTAAACACTGCTGTCCACGTCATTGACTGAATTAGACATAAATAATCATCTATGGTTGCTTTTTTCATCAACTGGCAAAGGAAAGAAAAATAAATCAGTATTTATTCTTTATTTATTTGTAAATAAATTATGATGATTTTACTACACTTGTTTACTGTGCGACTCTATGTTGCTGGTTTTACCTTACACATTTAAAAAACTAGGTTAGTCTGCCACTCAGCTGTATTTATAGAACATTTTGACTTGATGTGAACCATTTGATTGAGAATTGTTTAATATATTTCTGCTGGTTTCTTGGTTACAGCAGTATCAAAGAGACAGATAAGAAAAAACATCAAAATTGAAACAGAGGTCAAGATACTGTGACTTTTAGTCTCTAGTGTGCCTTGTCACTGTCTTTTATTAACCCACTTCTTTCAGATCCCACACCTCCAGTTTTTATCGAAAGTTTCCGTTAAAAAGACAAAATGACATCATCAGGGTGTTTTTTTTTCTATTTTGGACAGCTGCTGTAAATCTTGCTCTGGAAGTGATTCTGGACAAAGGTAAACTTGAACCCTGAGGACAATGCACATACGAAACACCAGGTGGGGCTGTCGAGTTTCTAAATGTGCTGTTTGAGTTTGGTGCCCCACACATCACTCCGTCCACATTCCTTTTGTTTTCTGTTCAGTCTCACAGCGAGTGGTGAGGCCTTCTGAAAGAATTACCACAAACGCTGCTCGTCCACATACGGAGAAGACTGAAAACACATTCAAAACTGTTCAGGATTTGTAACACACTTTCAGATTATTATATTGTAAGTAGTGTTGTATTATCTATGTGTCTTAATGGTCATGTAAGTCATCCTGTTATTGACTTCACTGATGCATCACTTGTTCTTTTCAGGAACTCTGAAACAGTATTTAACAAATGAGGTGAGAATGTTTCTCATCCATCCTGATTCATTTACTTGCATTAAGACTGTAACTTTCTTTCTGAATCCCTGTTTGCTTTATTTTTCATTTCAACAACAAAATTTGACAAAGCCTTGTGAAAGTTGTTTGTGAACTGCTTCAGAAAAATCACACTTTTTTTCATACACCAAGACATTAAAATCAATTTACTATATTTTGGACACCTGCAAAGCTTTGATATATGCATTGTCCTCAATATTTAAGTATACAGTGGTTAGTAAAAGTTAAAAAAAAAATCATATTTCATCAGATCGACAACATTTGTGATATCAGCTGATGTTTGAAGTTCAGTTCACCAACTTCATCCTGGCTGATGGTGCACCAGTAATTTAGCGGCTCATTCAGATGTAGGACTTCTACGAGGGCTGCATCAGCAGCTTTATGTGACAGTGTGTCTTTGATGTTGTGTTGTGTGTGCAGTGCAAGGTTGGTTGTTGGTGATCCATCAGACATTTTATTGGAATGGTAAAACTGAGGACAGCACAGGTTACATTTTACTGTATTACAGCAGGCAAAGATGGAGGCAGCTGCCCAGGAGTTATTTAGTGGCTCTTTTGCTGTCACAGGCTTGTTGTCTTCTGCCTGCCTGCCGCCTAGTTTGTTAAGCTAGAAAAATATGTGACTGAACAGATAATGAATAATGAATGCTATGTATGACTGCAGTGATATTGGTGCTAAATTTACCAATATAAGGTGTTAGTGATATTGGAAATTAGAGAGATCTGAGGACGTCATTCAGAGTCACAATGAGCAAAAGATTGACCACGTTGATTTTTACACAGATTGATGAATACCTTAACTTACCTTACACTCATTTAACATAAATTTAAAAAGAACGTATCACTTTGTTGGAGTGTGCATCTCAGTGTATATTTAATGGTCATGGTGTGATAAACTGATTCTAAACTGATCATTTCCAACCAACAAAAGTGACTATCAGCAGTGTATTTTGTGTGTTCAGAACTTCACTGCCATCGCCAATATTTATAAGGCCTAAGCATCTACAAAAATTCAGAGGAATACTTTTAAATGAGGAAGAAGAGGCACATTTTACCATGTCTTATTGTTAAATAAATATCTATACAGTTGATTTTGTGTTTTATTAAATAAACAAATTAACTTCAGCTCACGAGTGGAGGAGGCCTTTCCTGTTACAGTGTCTTACAGTATCTAGGAGATTATCAGACTGGTTCTGTCTTTATATTGCTCTCTCACGTGTACTGTGGATACTTTTTGAAGAGTAAGAAAAAATCAAATATTCAATAAGTTTTTAAAAAATTCTTTGTTTCCACATGATGGATTACTGTTAGTGTGAGTGTGGCTCCATCCAGGCGTGTTTGTTTATGCAGGCAGGCAGGCCCAGGTATTGCAGTTACAGTGGTGTTGTGCTATGCGGTGGTGTGCATGATTATCGACCAGCGTGTCATGCAGGATAATGCCCACTGTGCCTCTGTTGACTGCTTTGCGGTCAGCACTGCAGGGAGCAGGATTGTGGTTAGCCTACAGACAGCCAAGGCTGTGTAAGAAGATCAGCTGCGTGAGTGTGTGTGTGTGTGCGTGTGTGTGCTCTGTGTTCATCTTCTACCGCCACTGTGCCCTTTCTGTATTGTCTTAGTGCTTTGTATGTCTCTCTGCACATCTTTCTTACTGCTTCTCTACCTTCTGCCTTTTTTTTCTTCTGTCTCATTTACATACATACGCACGCACACACACACACACACACACACACACACACACAAAATATACACACATGTGCTTCTACCGTTGAGCATTTGGGAAGTGCCTCAGGCTTCAAACAAGCCACCAGTACTAATGGTTGTACTGCGTGAGAGTGTATACGTCTGCCAGAGTAGATACTTTAATATGCAGCAAAATGTTTTCAACCAATCACCTTAACGCATGACTGTCCCCGCAAATATGAAACACAATATATGATCATTCATCTTCTTCTCCCTCTCATCTCTTCTGGCTTTTACTTCTTGTTTGGATTCCTTATTTTCTTAATTGTTTTGCGCTGACTCTCTTTTTCCCCTCCCGTTATGTGCACACACACATGCACACACACTTACCCTCACACTGCAGTGACCGCAGATGCGTGCAGGAGTTGGGCCCCGTGGCTTGAGCTAATGGATGGCTCTCATAAATGGCGGGAGCTTTGCACGGGGGAGGCAGAGACACAGTTTTTTTTGCCATGCTCTGATTCTTCCTTATCCCGATGATAGCACCATTCCAGAGAGCTTCATCAATTCTTCATGGGGCCCAGCGCTAAACACAAACAATATCTGACGGAGGTTTGCCACAGGCATGCTCCGAGCACCCTAAACCTCCGCTCTCTCTGTCCCCTCTCAGTATGTTTTGCAAGCTTGAGCAGTTCCGATACAGTCGCGGTGGAATGGGGACATCTCATTCAACATCAGGACCATTGTTTGATGTGATGTATATAACCTTGACTGAGCCTGATTCTTGTCATGACACAAAGGAAATATTGATTTTGGTTTTGTTATTACAATTTTTGTTTCACAGTTTTTCTCAATATGCAAAAAACTGGAAGCCACGACTGTTTGCACACACCTCTCTGTTTGGTGATTGAGTGCTTAATGATGCTGAACCAAAAGGCAGTATTAATGTAATCTTAACTTGATTAACAGAAAAACCTGTGCCCCTCGACAGGGTAAACAAATTTACTTGAAACTAAGGCTCATACAAGCACTTTCAAATGCAAACATTTGATTGGACAAACATTAATGTCCACAGAGAACCCATGAGTGAGTTATTGTTGTTCTAACCTGATGTTGTGGTGTGATCTGCAGGTCTGTAGATAAACGCTGTAGCAACAAAGCATGAGCTGGTGCTTCAGATATTCTGAATAAATGACAAGAATTTGAATGGTGGCATTATTTCTTTTGCTGTCAACATGTCCAGACTCTACCATGCAGCATTAACTTGACGACACAAACTAACAGATTATGAGCCGTTAGCTTTGAGTCTTGAGTGTCCTCTGTGCTTTAGCAGCATCAGCAGAACTGTCAGCATGAGCTCAGTTATGCTTCTGTCTGTATATCTTCCACTGACATTCACATCATGATTAATGAATTTGTTTGAATAACACTAAGACCCCTTTAACCCAGAGCATAAATACATAATCAGTTTTGATCAAACACTCCTCCTACCTTGTCTTTATTTATGTCACTCCATATATTACAGGCCACAAAGCACTTCTGACTGTCTTACTAATGAACGCTGTTTGTGTAATTTGTTGCCAAACCCATCGGGCTCCAAATGAAACTCAGGAACATTCCTGGTTTTGTCCGGTCCTGTGCTCGAACAGGGTTGATTAGACTATGTAGGGCACGGTTCCCGCTCATCCTAATAACAAACAGCGTCATGCCAGCTGCAGCCTCACAGTGAAAGATAGTAACGATATTGATTTTAACTCTTCTGTGGTGATTTCACTCATCCGTCTCTACTGTTGATGGCTGATGATGGGGAGAGCAGTGAGATCATGTGTTGCTCATTCATTTTCTTGGATGAAGTGATCATTTCTTTACCCGCCTGACTTGACGGCCTTTTGTCACTCAGTTTCAGTCGCATTCTCTGTGACATAGTTACTAAAATTTGAATTGTTTTCCCATTACACAGTGAAGGGAATTGTTTTAACAGAACAACAGCTGAGAGCTGAACTTTATATGCGTTTGGCAGCTTCCTTTACTGCACTGGCCAGATGACTGTCTTCTGCCCTGTAGCTGCCATGGCCCTCCCCATCCATTCTTAGCACGGCTCTTCATTCATTACCTGATGAGTGCTCACCGGCACAGCCCTCTTCCCACTGTTAACCAGCGTCCATAATAAGGAGCGGTGGTGGCGTGGACATCTTTCACTAGTCGACTTGTCATTAACTAAAAGCATTGTGGAGCTTTACTCCCAATTACCACTCCTCTCACTGCTCACATAAATCACACATTGTTGTCTTTCATGAGCTGCACTCTTGTCTGATTTTCTCTCTCTCTCTCCACCCCACCGTTTCCCACTCACCCACTGCAGTTTCTCTCTTTGCCCCACAGGGAGTGTTTTTGACTGGCCTTCACTGTGGATGTCGGTTGTAGTGCCATTATGAGAAGAAGTAACTTTAGCTCCCAAACTGTCCCCCTTTCTATTGAGTGCAAACGGTGGTTTGATTGCAGGAGGTTTAGGCCAGAGCAACAATAGAGACCTCATCGTTTAAGCTGTTATGATCTTTTAATGGTCTTCCATTACTGTATCGTTATCCTAAAAGCCAGCAGTGACTGCTGCGGGCTCTCGCTTTGATATCACTTTCATTAAAAGCAGGCCCGGTATCATTTGTAGTGGCATTTAAGTCATTTGTTGAGAGTGTGTGAAGATGTTTGTGAATGTGTGTCTATGTGTTTATAAAGGAGACTGGCTGAGGTGCAGTGTATTTTTATCTGGATCATCGATCTGTTTCAACCTCCCCTCCTCTGCTCCTGAGTGTAGAAGCCTTGACCTTCAGTGTGGGAGGTATCAGTGAGCCATGTGACCTCCGCTCTGGGCCACTGCTGCTACACCATTCACTCACACTCACTAATACACACCGAGTCACACACACCTGCTTGCACATGCAAAAATGTACATATACAGTGTATCATAGGTAGCGATATTAGAAAAAATGCAGAGAAGTCTAAACTAAAGGTGTAAAGTTCCCTCTCTACTCAAACTGTCACTGTCTGGATTGCAGTTACTACACACCCAGAGCAGTCCCTGTCTTCACACAAACACACACTCCTACACGCACACACTCATACTCACACACAGTGGGGGTCGGGGTCTCGAAACACAAGATTTCTGTTGTCTTTGTTTGTCGTCAGCACCTTCTCAGGCGGTTGAGGTTTCGCCTTCTCCGGAATCAGCCGAGCGCTGCAAGGGGGTCCGTCTGTGTGTGTTTGCATATCAGAGTGTGAGTGTGTGTAAGGTATTGTGTGTCTAAGTGTGCATGAGCGTGAACGGGCTGTCTCTGTGTGTATGTGTGTGTGCGTGTTGAGGAGGAGGCGGAGGGCTCAGTAGCTGCAGGGCCCTGTATTGATGTCCGCTGCCTCCCCCCTGAGGCCCGGCTCTGCGGGATTGTGTGTCAGTAGGACAAAGGCATGGCGCCATCCGTCCTGCTCTACGGGCCAGTAACTAGAATTAATTACAAACCAATCGAATCCGCTGCAGCCAATTGGTAAACTAATTGGTAATTTCAGCTGCCCATCTAGTCATGGATGGGCATGTTGCTGTGGCCACCAGTGCCCATGTTCAAGGTGGGAGCCATGAAGAGAGACTATAGTGTGACTGTGCCCAAACAAAATACATATTCTGGCTTTAGGTTGACAACGCTCACTGCTGTTTTGTTACAGAGTTACTGAACTCACTGAGGGCCTTGGTAGTTTCCAGTGTTAAATGTGTTCAAATTGCTGATAGCAGGCAACCAAGTCAATTTTGGCATTGTGTTTTCCTAATATTTCATTTTAAATGTATGACACAGTATGGTATAATAAGTGAATGTAAAACTGAATAATTTTTTAAACTGCTTTAATATGCCCTTTACACTGTTTTGATTTCCCAAGTTTCAAGATATTCAGGTGCCAAAGCTTTTGCTACCAACCCAATGGAGGTAAATCAAATTAATCTGTCGTTTTTACAGTGTTCAACAAGGTGTTAGGCTGCAACCATAGCAAAAACTTTGTAAGGCACAACAGCTTACTTGCTGTTACAAAGTGAGCAAAATATAAATATAAATGATACATTTTGACTAAATCATGGCGCTGAATTCAAAGTCAGGATCACCAAAGTTGTGGGGACTGTCTGCTGTACAGACTTCTTCATGGGTCAAACAAACAGTGCTTCCAATGAAAACATCGTTTAGTGAATTATCCAAAATAATTGATTTATGTAGTTTTTCAATCATTTTACCCTTTGAAATTAAATGTATTTGCCGCTGTACTTGGGACAATAAAACCAAAACAAATAATATTAAGCAAACATACTTTAAGCAGTGATGATACACTATTGCGTAGTCTTTTCTGGAAGGCATTCATTGTGTGGTTATTAGTTGTCAAATTGTCACAATTCACTGAAACATTGGAAAGTTGTGTATGTGTGTGTGTGTTCAGATGCTGTCTGATCGAATGATAACAACTATGACTGAAGCATACTGACCTTTCATACGTGAGATACTATGTTTTTTTTTTTGTTAATTGTGTGAACTAACCCTTTAAAAGTGTTTCAACCCCTTTGGAGTCACATCTTATTCAAGCAGACAACACTGGTCGGGACATGCTCCACTGGCCCTTGTCTGCCCCAGCTGCTTGTTGCTTGTGTTGTAGAAGTGGTGGATGTGAGGTTCAGGTTACGGCCCGCTCCGATGTGGCCTACTGATAGGGGATGGGATAGAGCCACTGCCCCCACTATCCCCCTCCACACATTCCCCACAAATAGCCCCATTAGCCGGGACCGATGCCCCTATTCTTCCAGCCCATTCAAGGATACACTCTTCCTTTCAGCATTTCTATAGCCTCAGTATTGGTAAGTCCGGTGCCAAGGAATCGTGGGAGATAAAGGTGGTTAGCATAAGAAGTCATTTCTTGAGAGACCTTCTGACAGCTTGTGGTTTCCCTACAATGATGCTTTTTAGCGCTCCATCCCTGTTTTTGATTGGCTGGGAGAAGTCCTCAAAAAGGACAGTTGACTATGTTTCAGTGAGCCGTCAACATGTCTGGCTCTCGCCGTTTGGGAGGAAGTGCATGAGAGAGGATGAAAGGCATGTCAAGGTGCCAGGTTTCTGGAGCAACATCAATCTCCCAATTAGGCCTGAAATAACCTGGCCTGACCTGACACTTCCTGTCTGCCTGAGCACGGGAGAGAGAGGGAGAGAAAGAGAGAGGAGTGGGAGGACAGGAGAACAGGAAGGCAGAGCGCAAGTGTGAGAGACTGAAAATGAAACCAAGTGAGGATTAGACAGAGGCACCAGACCTGTGAGCGAAAAAGAGAAAAGTGAGTGTGTGTCAGAGGGGGGCGTATTTGTAAGGGTAAATGTACAACTAGTTCCCATGCAGAATATCTGAAGTTTGACAGATATTCTACCGTCTGAGTATCAGAAGTTCAGGTGTGCCGCAAAAGTCGGAGGATGCCTCCAGTTTATCACAATCTGGTCTCATTGTTGTATCTTGCCCATGTTTTCTGTAAGAGAAAATTCACCAAATAAATGGCTTCAAAGGAATTCCAGTGAGAAAGAAATACAAGCATTCCCATTTCCCAGGTGTAATTATCAACAGTATTTATGACACAAATTGTCTGTTATAAACATCAATCAACATTTTTCTAACTTCCTTGTTTTTTTTTAACTTCCTGGTTAAAAAATAAAAGCTTCAAATCATAAGAGTCTGTATAACATTCAGTATTCATGACTGATTCAGCAACAATCAAAGAAAAACAAAAACAAAATCATCATGTATGTATTTCTTAAGTATACTCTTTATTCACATCTGTAGAAGCCATGGTTGAATATAAGGACCAGCCACATACACACACACAAACACAAACACACACCTCTGTAACTTGCATCATAAACAGAGCTGGTCAATGGGCTAAGCAGTATTTCAAGGTAATCCACCAGTTTATTGGCTTAAACAGAATGGCCAGTACACCCATAAATTGATTAAGGCATTAAAGTGCAGGCTTTTAAGTAGGTACCCCATTCCCCGATTTGTGCTTTTAGCACAGACTGTACATCGATTGGCTTACTAGTGCTTTGCATGGGTTCTGGCCTTTTTGTTTCCCATAAGGGTAATAATTCAGTTTACTGATGTAGAAATGTATTTTACATGAGCTGGTTTTAAGTATTACAAAGATTTCCAGTGGGGAGAGGTAGTAACAGGGAGGTCAACTCACCATCACAGTAACTAGTGCTTCCTCTCAGTAAAGTTTTCTGTTGATGAAACACTCAACTGTCCTTCGAAGAGAAAATCCACCTTTGAACAAAATATATGTTTTTTGTGTCTTTGATCTTGGGACGTCAATCTTGAACTCTTTCCCACAGCAGGAGATAAGATGGTCAAAAATCAGCCAGCTCATGAACCCCTTCTGGATTTTGATCTTGAGCAGTGACCTGACCCGCTATAAATTTCTTAAAATTAGTGTCCACTAAAAGTCAGAAAAGTACTTTTTTTCACTCAGATCACAGTCTGCAGCTTCTGGTTTCTGGTTCTGGTAGCTGTGCTCACAAATCAAAAGCTTCTATCCCCAGCATAACGCAATGAATTTTGTTTTAGGGTGGATTTCCTCGAGCAGCAGAGTGGCAGTGAGATCAAGAGTTTCCACCTATTAAGTTAACACTGCTGATCTGTGCAGGATAAACAGGAATTGCAAACCAGATTAGAGGCACATTCCCTTCTCAGATGCCCAGTCTGCACTGTTAGGATCTCCCAGTTAGGCCAGTGGAGCAAGATGGATGATCAATGGCTTCTCTGAAAATCATTTGTTTAATCTGATTTGTAGGGATTTTCTCTCCTTCAGCAACGGAAACGATGGAGGGCTGGGAGAGAAAAACTGTGGTGGAGTCTGCTGAAACATTGGTTCAATATAGACATTATTCTGAAACCTGACACCACAGGAAATAGATATTGATCATGATGACCATTTACTCACTCTGGAACGGCATGGGGGGCAAAGCAAGACCTACCCAGAAGATTCTTAGTTGAATAGAGAGATGGCACTGCGGCCTTTAAGGTTTATACAGACGATTGCACCGTCTTTGTCTTTACAGTCTGATGACATCATTTATAGTATATTTCTAACCTTCAACAGACGCCATGAACAGACCAAAACCAACAATGACCTGATTATACTGAGAAGTACTGTCCATATATCCGAAGCATGGTTTGTTTTATTCCTCTGTGCCATCTTGTCCACAAACAATTCAAGGTGACCTCTCTTATCACAATGAACATCAGCACTGTAGTTTCTGTTGAACTGACCCCTAATACACATTTTTATGCCATAATGTCTCACTTGCACTTCAAATGTGTGTCTAAAAATAGTGCCCAGCAAATAAACAAGTTTCTTGAGTTTGAGTAAGGTTTGCTGAAACAAACACTTCCAACCTAATCTTTTTTTAGAGGATATGTGGCCTTTTTAGATAATTAAAGTATATATCGGTGTCCTTTTTTAAGTGATATTTACATGCTTAGTAGAACTAAGTTGTGTTTTCATGGAATTTGTTGAAACTGATATTGATATATATTGATATTATTGCTGTTGTCCAGGGTCCGCTCCTTTAAGATAAGATTGATCCAAGATAATCTTTGGCCTTTAATGATTTATGTGAAAGTAATGAATGGAGAACAAGGTGAACATAAAGCAGATATCACAGGACAATTTCAGACTCATAATGTCGAGACAAAAACCTTTGTGCTATGGTCTACAAGGAGAGCACAGCTTTTTCTACTAAATGCCACCCAGGAGATGTAGCCATATCCTCTTCTGTCAGCTATTTATGTATCTCCTCTCTTCTGGTTTTTACATTATTTAGATCCCAGAAATCTGTTTGCCCAGACAGTAAAGCCCGAGCTTTCAGTTTCTGTTAGTATCTCCATTTTTTTCTCTTTATCAGTCTTCTGAACCTACCTGTGCTGTTGAAAAATTCATTAGGGGGACCAAATGCACCAGCTAGTCATGCATGTGAAAAGGACAAGCTAATGCCCTTTCAGAATAGTCCAGTTAGCCATGATAACAGCCAGGCTGGCTTCTTGGGTAATATTTCATCATGCTTTCAACTGCCCTCATACATCTGCCTCAATGAATCTATCACAAGTGCGCCCTGTATCCCCACATTGAAGCTGCTGTGTGGTTTACCATTTTGCAGTTTCTTTGCACAACCATGTGGTTACTCACTTTTATGAACAATTTTAACAGCTTCCTTAAAACTCAACAAGCTGGTCCTCTTTTATTTACACTGCCCTTGTAGGGTTGCTTAACACGTGTGTAGATTTTAGTGCGGCAATGCGACAAAGAGATGAATGGATGCAAGAGTGAAAAATAGGACACTACTGACACTACCATACAAAAATGCTATCATCTCAAGATTGTCATTATATTACATCAGGACACAAAAAAAAGACTAAAGGGTCAGTACCCCAACCTTGGAGGCAAACACACACAGTTACACACACTGATGTCATTCTGCAGTTCTCAGTTAATGTATTATTCATGTGAAAATGTATATATAATTTTTTCATCCCTCAGTCTCATCCAGGGAATTCCATCAGCATTGATCTGGACAGCAGGCAAACAGGATGTTCGGGATGATCATATAAAGAAGAAGGCAGGGAATTCAAGAGGTTTTGTCTCAGTTAGTGTATTAAAACTTTTACGTAGACTTCGTGGGGTTGATGTGTGAGGAGGGACGGACCTTAAGTGTGTGTTTGTGTGTGATCGAGAGAAAGGAGGAGGGGGGTAGCATGATATCAACAGAATAAATCAATACAGCATGAGAAAGGAGAAAAAGTGTGTTTGTCCTGTTTGGGTTGTTCATTAGGCTCATGTCTCCTCATGAAAGCTGAGAGTTTCACGCAGTGTGTGTTGTGTAAAATGTGTGGCCTGAAAGATGGTATGGGTCTGGGGGAAAAAAATCTGGACCGGGGTTTCCCAAGACATTTAAAAGTTGAAATTATCTTACCAAATTTAACAGCAATCCATCCAAAAATCGTTAAAAAAAAAAGTCAAGTACATAGTGGCGCTAAAGGAAGAGTCTAGGGATTCCCAAAGGATAGATCGCCTGTTGGCCACGGACATCTAAACCAAATGGAGTGCTAATCTATGACGCAGACGCTGGGATGTTTCGCAGGATCAGTGGAAACTTTGACCTGCAGGTGGTGATAGAGGGAAGTTAGACGATCACTAAATATCCTTTGCGTGTATACTCCAGGGAGATTGAGTATTCCTAGCAAATTTCATGACAGTCCATCCAAGAGTTGATATATCACTTCAGTCACAAATGTCAGTCTTATAGAGGTGCCTCAGGACAGAGTATGATTCATCTATGATTCATCTTCTGGGGACCACAAATATCTCTATATAGATCTTATTTAGTTAACATCATCGAGTAATGGAATTGATTGTTCAACCCAGTTTCTTGGAAATTCTGCTGATATAAAACAAATGTGTTTTCCTAGTCATCTTGTGGTGGGAAATGTAATTGCTGTCCGGATGACGTTTACAGAAAATGTTCTGTGAAGCATGTTGTTGCTGTACAGTAATCCCTCGCTATATCAGGCTTTGATTTTCACTGGTTCTCTATATTGTGGATTTTATATGAAAACATATATTGTGGATGTTTAACTGGTTCTTGAATTCTGCGGACAGTATTGGTGCGGTTATGTATCCTGGGTGTTAATTTTCACCTTTTGAGGGGGTTCAGGAACA
>JBAJHX010000001.1:19034881-19047637 GCA_037176925.1 Amniataba percoides
TTGAATTCTGCGGACAGTATTGGTGCGGTTATGTATCCTGGGTGTTAATTTTCACCTTTTGAGGGGGTTCAGGAACAGTGAGTCTTCTGTTATGAAAGGCAGCACGATTGTTTTCCAGTTCACTCACATTCATTCTTCTGGAGCATTCCAACTTTTTAATTTAATATTTCAAGATTTTCCTGCCTTTCTTTTATTTATTTTTTGTCTTGCAACTTGACTTGAACTTTAACTCTTGCAGTGTTGGATCCAAATGTTACTATTACTTATCTGCAGAACAAATGTTCTTATTTAAAGAGCCCACATTTAGAAAAAAGAATCACATGAAGACATTTCAGGCAGACGGTGTCATGTTTTGATAAGGTTCAATTGATGTTTTCTTAACCTGATTGTATAATTACTTTTAAAACAGTCACCACTGCCAGGCACAGCAGTGAAACTTAAGACACTCTGTAATGGCACTGCTTTAGTTCTTAACTGTTTGCTGTGGCTAATTACAGAGCGTAAATGATAACATCTCTTAAACTGTATGGTAAATGGAGTCTTACAGTGTCATGAAACATATATAAGCAAACACCCAAGCTGCTACACAACAGACCCCTTAACACTGGCCTGCTGAGATATTTTAGACTGAGCCGGGTGAGGGATGAGGGCTGAGGTAGTGGAGTGTGGGGGTTGAGCTGACTCCCACAGGAGACTGTGACGCCTAAACAAATTCGATAACCTAACCTTGTTACCCCCAAGTCGCATGGCAATGGCCTCCATAATATCCCCCTCCCTCCATTCAAAACAATAGCTTAAGCAGACAGGCAAGACAGGTTGTGCATGATATGCACACTGATGTGCACACATGTTCACACACTGAAAGGCACAAGTGCACACACACACACACACACATGTGCAGGGAGCATAATGAATGAGTGGTTGTGAATGGACGGCTGTGTGCACTTAGCACCGGGCGCTGCAAGCCTCGGCCATAGAATGATGAATTGACAGCAGCTTGTAGTAGAGGCTGACAGGCCCTGGATCACAGGAGAGGAGAGCTGAGGAGAGAAGATGGTTGTGGGGAGCGATTTAGAAGAGAGGAGAGAGGGAGGACTCCGTGGGGAAGGTGATGAAGCATGCAGCTCAGGTTTCCTGTCTCTGATGTAAGGCCAGCCTGGATCGATGGCTCCGCTGGGGCCCGGCCAGCACACTCCAACCTGCCTGCTCCCTACAACTCTCGCTCTCACCCTCCCTTTGTCTCCATCCTTATCTCTTTTTCTTTTTCTCTCGCTGTTGTCATCTGTCATTCTCTTCACTACTCTCTCCACCGGTCTCTCATTCTCTCTGGCCTCAGGCCACACAGCCCAAAGGCAACCACTTTGTCATGATAGCGATAAACCACCTTTTCTTGCCTTATTCACTCAGGTATAATGTCACATCGCCCTCACTGCCACACGGGTCTGTCTCTATATGTAAACCTGAAACACAGCCAGGGCTGAAAATTAATGTCACCTCCTCAGGTGAGAGGAAAATGAGAGAAATGAGAGAAAAGACGAGGGAAGAGACAGCTCAGCTGATTATTGAATACAGTACTACTGTATCTCTTCATCTTATTGTTAATGATATAGCTATTGGCTCTGTTATGCTGTATTTGGATGCTGGTGGTAGGTTCAGTGGTACCAAGTCGTCTTATTTGACATTTATAATTAGGCACTATGGTTAACATGAACACATTCACAGTGGCTCAAGTGTATGTTGTAGAGGCATTAATGTTATAACTGTTTTACTGAAAAAGCTGTACAGGTTACAACCCTAAACCTGTTATATGAGGGGAACTTTGTGTCCTCATATAACAGTTAAACATTTTGTAAATCACCAGCATAAACTTTATTAAAGTTTTTTGTATTTATTTGTAACTTCTTTTTCATTAATGCAGTGGGAACTTAATCTGTCTGTTTCTGACTTTTCATCAGTAGAAGTGGTTGTTATCCACTCTGCTTTTTTTATCTGGAGGTGTAACGCAAGCAGCATAATGGCTGACAGAGGAGAATCTGCAGGGTTAAAATATAACACGCAACACTTGGGCTGCGTATGACTAGCTGCCATTTGAATTGAGACAAATGGCTTTTTAATAGCCTTCAGGGATTGATACTAATCTAAGGAGGCTGGTCTGGCTCTTTCTCCCAGTGTGGGCTAAGACACCAGATTGGGTGGCAGGCGGCCCACCGGTGTGGTTCTTCCAAGTGCCACCCAAACAGAGTCCACTTATAATAATAAGCAAAAACTCATTTCAAGAAAGAATGTCCTATTGATATTAACAGACTCGCAAAATCCTAAAGTGAGTTTCAGTCAAAACCTGTAAAAACAACCAAAAAGTGTGTACTTGATACTTGTACTTAAGGAAAAACTGCACATATTTTTTTTAGATTTTTCTTTTATTTTTGAGCTGAGACACACACTTTAAAAAATATAATGAAAGATAGAAAGTGGATTTTTTTTTTTTTTTGTTATAGCGACAGCAGACATGGTGCTGAAGGAGACCTGTCTCTCCTTGTCCTCATTAAGTCCTGTTGTAGCCCGTTCGACTGGGGGAGCTATTGTTAGGTGGCCTGAGTCTGGGTTGTCATGGAAAAACTCTAGTCTCATCTGTCAACAGCAGGATAAGTATTTCAAAACTAAACACATGCTGCTCAGACAGCCAGCCTCCATAACACCTAACATGCTTCCAAAATACTGTCTAAAATGTGCAAGCTGAAATCCATGAAGGGTAAAACATGAATGCTGTATTATCTCACTGAGGGTTATTTACAGTGGAACAAATGAGAAATTTCAACAATCAGGTTAGTTACTGTAAAGTTTCCTCACTTAGCTTTATTTATGGCTCTTTGGTGCATCTTTAATTTGAGGTTTGTAATACATTTCAGGCTAATGAGCCGTAACAATGGTAAATTAGTGGCCTGTAAATGGATACGATGTTGGAAAATGCATTGCCAAAGTGAGCATAATGGATTTGGCTGAAGATAAATCCTTAAGCATTTCATATAAATCATAGAGATGTGGTCAAATTTAAGTTTGTGAAGGTCTAAAATATTAGACACTACATGGATCTGACAAGAAGTAGACAAAGATATTATATAGATTATAATGTAATGTGGGTTTTATAATTTAAGATGTAATGGCAGTTAAAAGTCAAGTTTTAGATTATACTTATTAAATTCCCTTGAATATCTGATGTACTTACACATATATATCAAACTTGAAAATGGTTGTCATGTATCCGAATCTTGTGATATCACTTAAAATTACAATGACATGACATGAAATAATGTTCCATGTAATAATACTTACAGCTATGTAATTTCAGCATCTAATGTTCTTTTTTTGCAATCATATATTAGGCAACATATAGATTTAAATATAGTTCATGCAAAATAAGTAATATTGTTGCAGAAATTCAAAGCATTTTATCAGAAAATCATAATTCTCTAATCTGCTTTAAACCTCGTTATTGGAGATACGAGGTGGAGATATGAGGTTTCGGCCAGCAGCGGAGACGATATGAGCCTTGGCAGGCTGTGGCACTATGAGACGGCCTATCTCTTACCATTTGTGTGCATGGCGGGCTCCTCGTCACGGCCTGATCTAAACCTATCTGACATCTAACATAACCATAGCCGACACGTCAGCGCTGATAGCACATGAGAGAGCAGTCAGAACTCATCTAGCTGAGAGAGATCCACTCCCTCGTGTTTGTGGTCTGCCTTCATTTCCTCACAAGTACACAACAGCACAGCGAGGTGCCCCGTCTGCGCCGGCCCCATAAATTTTTCACCTCAAAAAACCAAGATACCAAGAAGCCTTGGATGAGACTCCAGCAAATAATTTATACCATCTGCTGTCAAACGTGTCCTGGATCCTGGAGCACAGGGTGGTTTGGTAGCTGCAGGAGAGGTACTGGAAGGACAGGAATAGAGGGATATATTGTGCAGCGTGTGTTGGTCTGTGTATGCTGCCTGACGCTCTTACATACGATTAGATACAAAGCAAAGGCTGGAGGCGATTTACCAAAGCCAAGGAGCTGAACTTAAATAGACAAAAACACGAGTGTGTGGACTTTTCACCTGAGGCAACAGGTTTCTTGGCAATCTGTTGACAGACCCGTGGCAGCGAAGGCCTCAGAGAGAGACCATGCCATAAGGCTAACAGTGTAGGGGTCTATAGAGTGAGGAGGGTGAGAGAAGGGTGACGACTGTATTGGCATGAGCAACGGTCACAGTAAGAGGCGTGAAAACCGTTAAATCGAAGGCCATCCAGAACCCAGTGACTGGCGTAAAATTGGCTGCAGACGTTAACACAGCGCTCATTCACAGCAAGTTGGCTTGGGCGGCTGCTACGCTAGGATACATAACGACCGATATCTGCCTTTCTATCACCTTCCTTTTCACCCTACACTTTCTGTCTCTGTCTTTTTTTTTTCTCACACGTTCAGTCTCTTTCTAGTTTTCCCCTCCCCACACGTGAGCCAAATCAATTTTGAGGAACAAGTGAGATTTTCGGGTGTTAGGACAGAGCGGCAGATCCTCCTGGTTAATCGCACACAAAGTTGCAATGTTCTTATGTATGGCATTTGAACGGTTGTGATTTTTAAAGTACAGTTTGTTGTCACTGAATCCCACCTTTAAGACGAAGCACCCTGCCTGAGGAGCTCGAAGGCGGAGTACGGCTTGTGATGAACTGATGTGTTGGCATGGGAGTCTGTCATGTTGCCAAAAGATGGAAGTAAAAGAAATACTGTGGGCAAAAGCCAGTAAACTATTTTAGAGGAGATTTAAGGCAGTGAGATTGTGTTTCTCTTGCAGCTTTTCTTTCCTACTTTCAAAGATTTACTACCTTGTATTTCACTTGCATAATGTCTCAAAGAAAACATAGTACAAATAAAATGATTCAGCCTAAGGTACAATTTGGAGAAGGGGCTAAAGCAGTATAGTAAGTCTTAAAGCATGCTGAGTGCTCAATTTATAATGTCTGATATTTTAAGTAATCTGTAAAAATGAAATCAATGACAAAACTAAGTGTAATACTGCAGAAACATAAGAAACATTAAACATTACTGCAAGTTTATTTGACAAGTAAAACGTGACCTCTGTGCATTTGGCATGGAAACAAAACCATGTCGATAATGTAATGGCACAATCAAAATGCCCATTGGCTCTGGAGCACTCACAACACAAAGTCATGGAGAACCTGTAAATTACAGTTAAAAAGTGCAAGACTTGAAATTTAACACATTTTTCAGATACTTCATTGCTGGTGGTTGCATCATGAACCACCAATCTAAGACTCTTAGGACCATGCAACCTTCATCATATTTTCAGTTGGGTATTCATGTTTAGTGCAGCTTGGGCTGAGATATTCACACTTGTGGTGGCTTCAGTCAAGCATGCAGGTGTGTTAAAGGCTGTTTGTACAGTGCTGGTGTGTCTGGGATCGGGCCTCTGGTGGGACAGCGGGGAGCTCCGGCAGGTCTTAGCCCATTACGTCTGACTGATCTCTGTCTCATCTCACTGCCTCACTGACTGAGACGATATTGGTGCGGCTGCTTTGTCCACAGGGGGCCTTCTCATAGGCGTTGCACGCATGCATGCACATGCGTGTTTGCTGTGCTGACGTGTGAGGACGTTCAGTTGATTTCTTTTTTTTCACTACATTATAATCCACATGGCATGCCTATCTTTAGTGGTGACCTAATTCTGTAATGTTATCCAGAAATCAAATAAGTTTACTTTACAGAAGGTTGATAAATAAAACAGGTTCTCATAAGGGTATAAGAATACACACACTTACACACAAATAGACAGTGAAAATAGACAAAATAAAAATACTGGCCGACGGCTCCACTCTGCTATGTAACATATTGTCCCTCCGCACAGCAGAAATGAAGAGATACCCTGCTGGGCAGAAATATCCTGGTTGTTAATGTGTTCCAGCCAGCGAGCACAATCATTTACACACACTCACTCACACACACACACACAGGTGTCAGTGAGGTTTGGGGTGGCGGCTCTGCCAGGCAGAAACATCCCGGTCGCTAATGTGTAGCAGCCAGCCAACCAGCAAGGAGACAGTGGCCAGTGGAGCAGATAATCACATCATCTGAGTGAGACCTGCACAGCCCGGTGATGCCTCTAATGCTGCGGCTGCTGCTGATGAAGATAAGACGGATGCTGCTTTCCAGCCGCTGACCAACAAAAGACAGTGTTCCTGTGTGTGTGTGTGATGTTCCTGTGTGTATAGGCTGTAAGCTTCAGAATACACATTTGTGAGGCAAAGTGTCTTTAAAGTGCGTAACACAATCGCTTATCTAACTATGTGCGTGTATGTATGTAAGACCCTGTAGACATCATATGTGTTTATTTGTTGAACTGCCACATACAGTGTGTGAAAGCACTGTAACAATGGATGTGTGCTTGTGTTAATGAACATGTGCACTTGAGTGTGTGTGTTTGTAAGTAGTTCCACATGTGTATGCCTGCCTGTTTGTCAGACCACTGTTTTATTAGGAAATGTTTTTTTCTTATAATAAAAAATGTCTTTACTGAGCTGAGTAATCATTTTATTGAGCCTGAGTGATGATCTAAGCTTCGCTCACCAGAGATGGATGTATGGCTGTTTCTATATCCCGATGAAAATCAATGGATTTCCTGGTGTGCGATCAGTGCCTGCAGGTCACAGTGTCTATTGTGTTTCACTGTAACACTCAGAGATGAGTTTTGGTTTTGTAGATGTTAAATGTGTCTGGCCAACTTTAAGTCAAGAGACTGTACTTGGTTTGCAAATGGTCACATTTTTATCAAAGCATGACAATAAGCTTTCCCTAATCTTAACCAAAAGATTATTAAAGTCCTCAAACTGTAACAAAGTAGCCACTTTAACCCATTTTTCATCACTCATCATCTTAAACCTCATCCCTGACGTATCATAAAATGAAGGAATTATGATATTTTTGTGAGGAATAGACAAGGTATGTCCTTTTGAAAATACATTTTCTATAATAAAAGGTTCTGAATGTGTGAAAAGTCTCGGCAACATATTTTGACATCTCACACTGGGACAAATGGAATTATTAATACAATTTTAAAAAGAATGATTCCATTTATAATGGAACTGATAATTCAGTTTTTCTGCTCCAGTTTCAGAGTCCCGATGTTGTTCATGCTGCTTCACTGACATGAAATCAAAAAGTCTAACTGCCTTTGTTGGACTTAATTAATGTTTTCCCTCTGACAAACATGTGTTGACATAAAGAAACAATAAAGCGAGGCCAAATCATTTTGCTTGATAGGTATTGACATGCACTGGGAAAGTCAATATAATCAAACAACCATACATTCAATTATGTTGTGTTTTTTTAAATCCTCCTCAAGAAACATTTAACCCAAGAAAAAAAGTATTTAGGCACACCCAAGATTTCCAAGCGTGTAATCGGCTAACACAAGTGTGATATGTTACATTTACATTGTTTCTGGCACATACGCCGACCTAGGGGTTTGTCCCTGTTCTCTTGTTACAGCAGAGAACATATTTAAATTAGAATTTAACTACATTCATTGAACATAAAGTGGCCAGGGTGATAAATGAAGTTTTATGTTTATGCTTATAGAGGAGAGACAGTGGGCCACAAATCAAAACACGCAGAACGTTTATTTATTAACGGAACAAAATGGAAATGGGTGAGACAATGAATGTCACCCGGCATCTTGTTGATTAAAACGATGCTGCAGACAGGGAAGAGAGAGGGGAAGACAAAGAGAGACATAAAGTGCAAGGAGGACACACAGAGAGAGAGAGAGAGGGAGTGTATTGTAAAAACCAAGTGCAACAAAAACCTGACAGTGAAATATCGTTACGAGAGACAGGACACATAGAAAGGATAAACAGAGCGGAGAGAGGAAAGTGCGACGGAGAGCTCAGAGGATCAAATCTTGTTAACACTGTGGCGTGACCTTGGCCAGCAGCTGACACCAGCGATCATCTTTAGGTCACCATCACTAAGCCACTCTGTTTAATTGACATTAGCCATGGCTGCTCAGCCGGCCTTCGGAGAGGAGTCGCACCATTCATGGTTTTCTTGTGATGAGGCAAGCCACAACTCTGACCATTTTTTTCCCCAAAACCTGTCACTGAGAGGGCAATAGACTAGTCTTTAAATTAATAATTGGGGATGTCAGGAATTTTATTGTTTGTGCATGCAAGAAATCAAACCATCTTGGGCTAGATTTACTGATGACTGACTGTTTTAATACTGTTGTATTATTTGTATTTTGGCCCCAGAGCCCCATTTGGCTGAGACACATTGCTGATTAGCATCATAATTGGACTGGTCAATGATACTTGATAATTATGATTTTGCTTTTCTCTCTCTGTTTTGAAAACGTGTTTTCTTCTGACATTTTTCTGAGGTGAAATTGTAAATGTAAGACCCATTTCCGTTCCATATACCTCATAAAATTCATTAGAAAAGTAAAAATGACATTATCAATGTACAGTAATGTCAAATCCTTAACTGCCACAGAGAAAACATGCAGCTGTTTACACTTATTTATCCATTTATTTACCATTTAAACTTTTTCCACTTAAACTCTTTTTAAATATTTATTGTGTCTTACTGGAAAAAGAAGAGGCTCTCTACGGTGTAAGATACAGTGTGTGATCTCACAGTCACAAGACTTGATTTTTATGAAAAAAGAAACACTAAACCACTGTCAGAAAAGGAGATACGTACGCAGTGATTAACAGTAAACACATGCCATCAGTTATTGTCATTGCATCAGGAAATGACATCACAACGAGCCGGGGCGGACATCAGAAGGTTACTCAGATTCCCACGTCTGGGGCCGTTGCTCATTTAAGACTTCGTCAGACGGCCGTTCTCTGCGTAATGTTTCACTGTGAGAATAACAAAACGATGTGTCAGAAGAAGCCAGCGCGAGAAGCCGGACGGTTGGGAAAAGAGTTTGTTATTGACGGCCTCTGTGTGAGTCAGGACGCCCTGTGCTCCTGACCCCTCTGTGTCTCAGATCAGAGTCTGTGGTTACCATGCCTGGAAGAAGAACTTCTTTGATGACCACAGATTTATGGGGATGCTTTACTTATCGCACCTATGGGGGCAGGCAGGCAGGCAGGCAGGGAGAGAGAATGAGCTCTTTCTCACGGACTATTGCACAATTTATACTTTGTCCTGAGAGTGCTTTACATTCAAAAGGGGAAGGATCAGATCTGCAAAGCAATGAATCTTGCATTTATTTAGGTTTAAAGGAAGAGTTACAGGCTGGATGTACACATGAGAAAAAAATTACAGACAGTACTGTGTACTACAAAGTTACTCTACATATATTCTATGTGTTATCTACATATTTGATTGATGCAAATCGTAGCACAGAATGTCACTTTAAATTTTAATTTTTACTTTAAAAACTAAAATTTAAATAACTAAAGAAATAATTTGGTTTACACTTTTAAATAAAAAAATTGCATTTATTCTCTCACAAAATGGAGAAATATAATATTATATATAACTATATAATACTATAATGTCATAATATAACTTATAATATAACTATAATGTCCCATAATTGTCATCATATCATACATGATGGGACAAAGTAGTTTTGTCTGTGATCCTGAAACAAAGAGCATGCCTCTCTTGACAAATAAAAAAAAATACTCTTCATTCCCTTTCCTGTTCTAGATCTCCACTTAATAAACATGCTGAGGTTGTCTGACAATTGTTGGTGGTATATGCCTAACCCTTGACCTCCCAGTCGTTCCTCAGTGGAGCCCACTCTGATGCCTAATCTCTAATGCCTTCCAAGCTCCACTCTAATTCATTACTTCCCCTTCCACTGCCCTGCCAGGGTCACACAAATGACATCCACCAAACCGGACCCTATTATGACCGAGGCCCGTGTTTGATCTCCGGTCCATCCCTCTGATGTCTGCGTTGTTTGTGCGAGAGCATTAATGAGAAAGTGTGTAAGTGCTGGGAGGCCGGAGGTGACACAGAGTCAAAGCGAAGAGCAAATCAAGACTTGTCATTAAAAACTTGGACACATTCATGAGGGATTGTTTGACTCCTCGTGGCTGGAGCAGTGATAAAGGAAAGGGAACAATAGCCCCGGCAGAGACATGTGAGTGAGTTATGGTGTCGCTGAGAGGACCTCAGTCTATTAAGGAGCAGCAGGGAGTGTGATGGAGGTCTGCGGAGAGTGAACTTGAATAAAGATGACAGACTGCAACAGTTCGGTTGTGGAGGGCAAAATTTGTTTTGCATAATAAAAAGCCGGCAATAACCGACTATAAAAACTGACCCTCACTTTCTTATATTCCCTTGCAGGACAGCCTTATTTAGAGTCATATTTCCTTGTCTCTTACATGTTGAAGGAGGTGATGTTATCTGAGGTAAGATAAGGTGTAATCTTTAGCAGACTTATAGCGAGGTCAGTCAGTTATGTCCCATTCATTGGTATTTAAAATGATTTGCAAATATGGCCTCCACATACATAGTCATTAAACACAGGTGTCTCAAGTTACGGCCACGGCCTGTATATTGCGGGTATAGCATATTGTCTTTTTTATATTCATTGGCGAGCACAGACATGACATAATAAGCAATGAGATCAGGACTAATTTGACAATTAATTTTGTGATGAACGCCCTCATGTGTCTGATGCTCACGGTGCTAATGTTATTCATATGATTACGCTTGTAACCGGAGCTCCCTCTCTTCTTCTGGTGTCTGCTTTTTGAAACATAATACGCATAAAGCAGCACTCAGACATAGGTATAGGCCCGAATTGAAGAATATGGTGTAATTTATTTATTTATTTTTCTGTTTCAGTCATATTATTCAGCAAATTTCTGGATGCAGCCTTTGAGTCCTCATTATGTGTGTCTTTAAAAGCATCGGCTCGCACAGTATTACAGTAAAAGGATTGCCACTTGTTTAGTCTGTGGAGTTAACAAAGAGAGAAGCTTTAAGGATCAAACTTAAACACATACTTTACAGCACTTCTACATGTATACTGACCTCTAAGAATCCCTACAGGTATATGTGAAAAAGGAGAAAATAAATTGAGGTCTAAAATGAATGAAGTCAATCAAATTCCAACCTTTATAGTTTCTATATACAAAGTGAAATGCTTTCAAACGAAAAGCATAAAAAGACAGAAGATACATACATCACATAAAGTCTAATAAAACCTTTCACAACCTTTTAGTGGCTGCACCAAAGTTCTGTTTCTGTTTAATGTTATATTTCTAAAAGATGTTTTACTCCATGTTTCAGGTTGAATAAAAGTCAAGATATGAAACATGCATCTATAATAGTCCTACCAAAGTCAAACGCAGCTTTGCAATAAAGTTATTGGTAATGCAATGAGCTCAGGTTAATGACAGCAGGTCCCGTAATATCATATAAAGTTTCATAGTTTCAATAAAGTTGTCCGGCATTACTGTGCATTGGCTACCTTGGTATGCCCCCTTTTTGGGAAATCGCATCCTCCGTCACATCCGATTGATGTAGCTGTTGCTTACTCTGTTCGCACGCACAATTTGTTATGTGGTATTTCATTCAGGCTGCTGCCAGAAGCCCTCGCTGTACCTTCCATAACTCTTACACCCGTGAAAGATTTTTAATTAAAATGAAGACAGCTGGCTGAACCGCAGAGATGTCACAAATAGTTTTCCCTCCCAAAGAAGCCCATCAAGGTCTCCAGCCGTCAGATTGCAGGCAATTCTAGCTTTTTTGAAGAACTTGTTAATCACGTCTCCTTCTTAATTCAATTATCAACAGCTTCAGATTAATGCATCCAGAGATAGCGAGAAACAGAGAATTCAATCGCTTTCCATCGTCTTATGGCTTGTCATCTGTCCCCTTTCTGTATTATATATTGATATGCTGGTGACCCTGTGCATTTACTGTATTGGATTTTTTTATTACTCACCTTTGAGCCCGTGCTAAAGAATAACCACTGACCCCTAAATGTGAACACAGGGGACCTGATCTCGTGTCCGCATTTGTGCCTGTATGAGTACACACATAATACACGTCTGCTTTTGCATGTGCAACATTAGGTTTGTCTTGTCAAGACGGGGTATGTGTTGCGGGTCAGAGGGTCACAGTGGTACTGGAGGTTGGTTTGATGTAGTTGGGGGGTTGGGATAGGTTGGCTCCCAGGGCTGAGTACGGGAGCTGGAGAGTTGGAAGGTCATGTTCATAAATTGTTACCAGTGTGCTGAGGCTTAATTGAAAAGGCTGGAGAAGGAACGGGACCCCTGATCTGTGGCCCCCACGCCTCTTCATTATGACCCTTTGGTCTTCACTCATTCAGCTGCGTGTCTGTCTCTCTGTCTGTCACAGCTGATATGGTTTCAAATATATGAATTTCTCACAAGTACCTGGAGCATTCAGCTTGAGTGTGCTACTCGACTGTATTCACTCTTCTGGAGGACAGAGGTTGGTATAGGCAGAAAACTACTTCAAAGAAAAGATACTATTGGTTTTTTTTCAATCCAAATGTTATTTTTTTGTTTAAAATGCAAACTTACATATTAAATCTGTAGTGAAAACCAGAATTCAGAACATGAGACACATCAGTAGTTTTCCATGCAGCACAGAAGCTTTGTTGGTTTTTCCTTTTCTGTCTCTCTCTCACCTAATTTCTTGTCATATCCCCACTGGATTTATCAAATAAAGGCATAAAACACTAATATATA
>JBAJHX010000001.1:19055969-19071954 GCA_037176925.1 Amniataba percoides
ACCTCTCCAGCTACCAGTCCACCTCCATGTAGACTGGTCCATGGTGGGGACTTGAACCAGCGACCCTCTGGTCCCCATGCCAAGTCCCCACAGACTGAGCTACTGCCGCCCCATAAATGCTGCAGGATTATACGTTTTAAAAAATACACTCTTTTGCATGCAAAAATCCATGAACCCAGATTTAGAAAAACACAGGCATTCATCAAACATGGACACATATAAGGACAAATTCCTACATATCATACATTTTCTTTTTCTCTAAAGTTTTTTTTTTTTTGAGCTTTTATCTTTAAAAGTGGTGTGTCCCAGTTGCATAACCCTTGACCCTTATTATTTACAAAACCAGAAAAAATGTTCAAAAAAACAGGACGGAAGAATTATTCCACCATAATTCCTTAACACTACGTTGGTAATGCAAGTTCCCAGTGTGACAGGAGTGATAGATAGACTGTGGCGTGTCGCTGGGTTGTCAGCGGTGAGTGTGATGATAGTCAGCTGAAGGCTCTCACCTGTCGCTGCTGAGGCGAAGTGAGGGGACGACTGGCGCCGGCCCAGTCTAAACAGGAGTCGGCCCTCACTGTCTGAACAGGTCTGCTTCACACTGTGCACGTCCCGGGGAGGGAGAGAGAAAGAGGGAGACACACACACACATCCACAGGAAACACCCTCTCCTGTCTTTCATGCATATCTCTCATACTGCCTGCGCATACTTGTGTCTGTATTCACACTCTCTCAGTGACTTTCAGACACTTTTCTGTGGATGTTTAATCAAACAGACAAGCTTACATGGAAGCAGCAAGGTCAAGTATGTGTGTTATTGTATGCATCTTGGCTCATGTGTTTATTTCACATATGCACATATGTTTTGGTGCGTGTTCACAACATGTGGACACATAAAGATTTGAACCAACTACTGCTGTTCTGTCTGATTTTTCCTGCACACACACACGCACACACACACGAGAAGATTTTCATACCCTCTACTTCCTGGGCGGTGGTTGGATCTGCAGCGTGACACTCCCAGGCGAGGCGTCTCACTCCAGCCCCGAGTGTGCGAGAGTGATGGTGGAGACAAACCATCTGTTTGGCTGGATCCGGGTGTGCTTGATATCCCCTCGGCATGGCTGCCCTGCAGATGTTTTGGTTGTTTTTAGCGCTGCTTTGTTTTTGATTTCCCCTCGTCTGTTTAGAACTGGAGGGATTAAAAGCCATCCACTATGGGATATTTGAAGAAGTGTTAGTTAAGTCTCTGTGTAGTGCCCCCTCTATAAAAGTCCCTGTGCCATTCCACTTATCTCAGGACCGATCAGACACAGATTTACAATATGAAGCCAGAAGAAGAAAGAGCCTGGGTGTCCTCTGTTTCTTGTTATTTGGAAGAAGAACATAGGACAGTTTACTTTACTTCTCTGAAATTGTTTAACTTTTAGTCCTTTGTGCCAGTGAGGTCAGCACTGCACTGCTCCTTGCTTGTCCGCAGTATGGCTTATATTTCATGATTTGTTTGCTGCTGATTATGTAGTTTACTTTACTGTCTTAGTTGCGGTCACGTTGGCTGTTTTCTTGTCAAATTACACAACAAACTAAATATTTCTCTGTGTGCTGTGTGCTGTGTGTTCATACAGCAGTTTCAGAACACATGTATGATACCATATTGAGGCCTTTGGGAAATATTCCCGTTTTCTTTGGAGTTTAAGATCAGCAGTCGGCTCCAGAACGATGAGAAAACGATCACAACACAGAAGGACATGAGCAGCGAGAAGATTTTCTTTTTTTTGGTGTCTTCCTACTCTTTAACTACATTACGTTCCCCTCTGAAATATGTATTTCTGTAATGCACATTGAAGAGTGTGTGGTGTCTGCAGACTGTAGTTTATCATGTGAAAAGAATGTATACACGTCAAAAGTGAGATCCCTTGTACAACAGCACATACTTTAAAAAGGTATAGCGTAGTGCAGTAATGCTTACTGTCATATTAAATCTCAGATTGCACAATTTGGAGATTTTCATCTTGCATCATAGTGGAATTCTGAACCCTCATCATTTTAGTCCTTTTTTCAACACACTTTTCTGAAATAATTATGCATAAGTAAGGCCTTTTAGGTTATGAGGATAAATGCAAGTAACACGAGAGTCTGGAAAGGCTCTAACTGTGACTGTGATGACAAAATCAGTTCATCCGAGGCTAATATGTATAATAAACTTCTTTTATGGAAAACTTGTGTTGTGATTAGTCGCAGGAGTCTACCCAGAAAGTTTTTTTTTGTTTCCCCAACTTCAACCATCTGTTTTTTGCCGTCTGTCATTAAAGGAAATGAGTCATGCTGACTGAAAGAATCTTCTGGAATCCGTTGGATCCAGTTTATCTTCCTTTCGCCTACAGTGCCTCTTTAGCTCGGTGTTAGTGGGATCTCACTGAACAGTCTTATCTGTCGGTGCCCAGGCGGGGTTATCAGCTCTGGCCTACCTCAGGCATAAGGACCTCAGACCTCACACAGACTGATGGAAAGAGGGAATGCTGGAGTTTAGCTAGACTGGATCCTTAGAGAAGACTGCTTATCCTGCAGTGATTAAACACAACTTAAATAATATAAGTACGTTTAATATTAACATTGTTATATGTCAGCATCTTTTTTGAATCAGTTCCCATCACTTTTATCTGATACATATATTTGCTCAGCCATGTTTGTTTGGGCTGAAATTCCCCCTACAGTATCCACACTTGGCGCAGCTATGCGAGTACAAATTAGTCAATTGTTATTCTTGTCAGAGAAGGGTAATAAGCCCACACTTGCCCCATGTGTTTTGAGTTGGCCTGAGTGGTGAGTGGGTCGGCTAGTGTTGACTCTCTGGTGAAAAGTGGCCTTGATCCATCTCTGCGTGGTCACTTCCAGGTCAGGCTGTAGGCAGAGTCTGCGAGGGGCGTGGAGGGGGAAAGCAGGATATCAGAGACAGGCCAAATAAACAAACCTGTCAGCCGTAGCATGGCCCTCTGACCTCCCCTGTCCCATCTGTTTTCTTATCTACTCCATGGCTAATACTGAGAACAAGTGACACCTCTCTCTGGCAAGCACTCACTGTTTTCCTTCCACTTAGGCGCAGCAGAGCCGCGCAAGATATGCAAGTGGCGAGGAAGACGATATCTTATGGCTTGTAGAGGCAGAGCTATGCTAGCAGGAGAAAAGCTTCTCATTATCTGTAATGATAAATATATTATTTAATAGCCTTAACACTAAAAAATACAAATATGCTACATGGCTAGATGGTTATTTTTGAAGGACTTGAAGATCAGGGAAACAGAATATCGCATCTGATTGGCGACCACACAAAGAGAGGACATCTGCTCTTGATACAAAGCTGAATATTATTTTTTCTATTTATGACGTCAGAGAGTCACCCTACTAAGCTGGAGAGGACATTAAAGTATAGGAAGCAGATTTCTGGAGCAGTGGATGGCAGAGAGCAGAGACCTTGTTATCTCTGTCAATGTGTTGCTCCTGTTCCCTCCCTTTGTATTCAGTCTGTAAGGTCAGACAAGATGGATTACGTGAGTTGCTATTGTGTTTATAACCAGAGACACACACTGTCCGCCTTTCTCCACCCTCTCTCCAGCTGTTGCTCTCTGTCCTCCAAGAAAGCAGTGGGCCCATCATACATGCAAAGGGGCGGAGTGGATAGGTAGTTGATGGTGCCAATCATTGGCGAGGGCGGGGGAGCCGGGGCCCGTTAATGAGTCTCCCCAGAGACGAGAGATTGTGGGGGTGGAGTGCAGAGGAGGAGCTGCAACAGGAGAGGAGGAACCAGGGGCGGAGTTTGTGTGTTTGGGGTCTGTGTGTGTGTGTGTGCCTGTAGAGGGGGGTGGAGTGGGCGGGTGGTAACAAGCTGTCACACTGCAGGAAAAGTCTGCTCCAGTAAGTCACATCTGCCAGCGTGCACCAGGGCCATGCCTGAGGGCTGCAGGGTCAAAGTGCAAGACGTCCCCCTGCAGAGCACTCAGATCACATATCCACTCCAGTCAATAAACTGGCTGCTGTCACTGTTACAGACGCTGACAATACTACTCCTTTTTCTATAGACTCAACTGTGGAGCAGCATTACATCGATTTGATTATATTGGCTGTCTTTATTTTACTTTATTTTTTCATTCTAGGATCTTCGTGAGAAGAAGGGTCTGTGCAGAAACAGTATATGCTGGACATAAAGTCATCAGACTAACCAGACTTTATTTTCCATTTTATTAAAAACACCTTTTTACTCTCCATCCAGTATGCTGACCCTCGCTTGGGAAGATGCAAGCTTTAGTCTTTGCTGATCAAAGTCTCGTTAGGTTTACCTCTGAGTTACCACTAAGCAGTGTTGAGGCCAAGCTAACGGCAATCTGTGTTCAAATCATGACATTGCAAATAAATGAGTGTGTGTCTGTGTGTGTGTGTTTAAATGATAATCAGGTGGCAGAGTTGCAATTTTTTTCAAGGAATTGTTAAAGTTTAATGCAGAGGTAAGGAAGTTTTCTTGTCCATGCTGGCTCAGGGGCTCCTGACCATCATGTAAAGAATTACAACCTCCTGCTGTGCTAACCTAAATTCTGACATATCAGCAAAAAGGAATCTCTTTTTTTTTTCTTTGACCTAAACATCATCTCTCATGTCCTGGAGCCACCGCAACTTAAAGTTTGTTTTCTCTAGATTATCTGATCTTGTACCCTTTTTCTGCTCAAAAGCAAGGGAGTGGAGAATGCGGCCAGCACCCCTCCTGTTCCACCCCCACCCCACAGTTGCCCCTCGCTGTCTGACCCTCGCTTGCTTCTGCCCGTCTACTAGTTTGGCGAAGCCCGTGACCTCCCACTGCAGCTCCCTCTGTGACCAGTAATGGTTTATTTTGTGTCAAAGTGCATTTTGGTTCCAGTCCACTCAAATTTTCAGGACAAATTCAGCAGTTGTGCAACTCGAACCAGTCATGAGCTCACGTGTTTACAAAGCAGGGCTGCCATTGTTTGTCACACCTTTCAAATAAAAGGTAGCCAAGATGGACAGTGTTTATGGGATGCAGGGAGCTGTCGGGGGCTGCGGCTGGCAGCTCCGTCCACTGGGATGGTGTTTGGAGGCTAATTTGAAGGTTGGCCCTCCCCTGCCTCCCCACTGCAGCCGGACGGTGCCTGTCTGGATGGTTCATGGCCACCTTTTGGCTTGTACATTATTGAGTTTTAAACAATGGTTTCTGACCTACAATGGATGGTGGACTTGTATTTCATCCCCCACTGTGTTGTTGCTATTTTGAACAAGTAAAGCATGAATTAACTAAACCTGCAAGAAATTGTTCAATCATCGCTGGCTTATTTATGTTTTCAAATGTTTTTCATCATATGTTTAATTCAGCGCAAGCTAACCCGCTGTCATTTTCTAAATTGATTACGGTCACATTTCACCAGCGGATCAACACAATACATCACCCTGATGTTATTGTGTAATGGGATTATTGTTACCTGAACCTAATAATTAAAGCAGGGAAAGACAGAATGCTAATCTTTGGGGGTGTTAAGTGTCAGCCAGGTCTCTCTCAAGACAAGCTTGTTGACTTTTTGGCCAGAATTCCTCAGTTCTCAGGATAACTTGAAACTTAAACGAGTCGAGTCTCAATAATGGGCAGTTCAAGAAGACCAACAGTCCATCAATCAAAGACTAAAGAGCGGAGGCAATTTCAACATGCTGATGTTAAGCAGGTTTAATGCCTACTGTGTTCACAGACATAGTTTATCATGTTGCCATGCCAGTGTTTACTAATCAACAATATACACAAGGAGGCTGAAGGGATTGTTTAGATTTGAAGACATTTTGTCACAAACCAAAATACTTGGCAAAGTGAAAATTCTACCTGATGATGAAAAGTTAATAGCCCACCAAAACCATTTCAGACATAAATCTTGGTACCAAGTGGCATCTATGGCAATCCGATAGTTTTTTTCCAATTGAAAATGGAAATATTTCAGAGGAGGGAATCAGAACAACAGAACAAATGGCATGGCCATTCATAAATCCATGTTACAAGCATGGCTGAAAAGAATATAGAATATATAATGTGAAATCCTTATATAGAGGATTATAATCACTGTTCATGAATCCATTAACCTTTTCACTGCATTGTGTAAATATTTTGATGCAGTCGTGAGGGCTGCAGGTACATTTATAATTCAAGTTATTGCTAATTAACCAGCGGGACATTGCCGTAGCTGGAACAGGAACACCTGAGGGCGTTTATCGCAGCTTGACTAAGCATTTGTTTAGTTATGTTGAAATGTGCGTGACGCCGTGTCAGTTTCCATCACGCTGTACGTTTTTGTGTCAGATGTGCTGTAACAGTAGCAGACCTGACCTCCGTGCGCCACTCCCACCGCTCTCTGAGCAACTCCCTCCCCAGTTGTTCTCCATCTGTTGCCTGAGACCTTACAGGATGATCATCTTCTCCACCTCCGTCCTCTCTCCTCAGTTCTCCCATTTCTCCTGGCGTCCTCCTCCCATTGCTCTATTTCTCATTTTCCTTCCTCTCCCGTTCTTCTCCATCCTCACCCCCCTCCTCCCTCAATGTCAACTAATTAGGGGGGTGAGGAAAGGGCAGTACAAAGACCTCGTCTGGCCCACCCACTGACCCTGTTCCACCCTTTTCTGAGCCATCATTTCTAACCATTAGCCCCGTCTTAGTCTTTTGATTAGGGCCAAGAACGCCTAGACACAAAAGGCTAATCATGGGATACAACTGGCTGGGCTGTGTCACTCATCTTTGGGATAGTCCCCTTCCCGTCCCACCCTACCCACCTCTCTCTTGTTTGTCTTTGGTCTGCTGCTCAAGAACTGAGCCTCTAATCTAGACACTGGTCAGCGATGCAAGGAGACTGTCTCGGTCTGTTATTATAGGAGATGTTGTCCCTCTCAACTGTTTATTTGTCCTCAGTCTTTATCTTGTTCTAAAACACTAAAACGATCTGAGGGTTTGATCATAAAGAGTTCAATCTTTTTTCCATCTCTCCCATACATTATGTGAATAAGGTGATTTAACACTACTCAGTTCTTCTTCTCTCTCTTAGATCAGGTCATATCTAAATGTATAATGTGATATCTAATTTTAAGGAAACAGAAATGCACACCTTAATACGAGTTAACATACAAGTCTATATATACAAAAGTCTACATATAATATACATAGACCTTTGGGGGTGTATATATATGTATATATAGGACTTTGCAGAGAAACAAGCAAAGTGGAATTTTATCATTTTAATGATAAGGAAGAGCATGTTTAATAATCATATGAGCATTACTAGACCAGAAATAGTTCAAGGTATGGACTGCAATCTATAAAGCACTGTAATGTAATGATATATTGATATGTTTGCACTTGGTTGTTCACATTAAAAGTAACATAATACCTCCTTCTCCACTTCCACATAGCTGGCCGATAGAGAAGCGAGATACGCGCAAATGTCAGATTATCAATCTCTGAAAGGAACCAAAGTTGTTTAACTTTAACATGTATTTTTATTTGTATTCATTGATTGCATTGAATATGTTAATGATATTAATGATATATTCATAAAACTGAGGCTCATCTCTCTCTCTCGCATCCCTGTCTCTCCCTCTCTCTCTCACAATTCTTTTAATTCCGTTTTCACAGTTACTGTTCAAAAAAGGCCCAAACTAAGATCACTACTGTCTGTTCTGTGGAGTGCCAGGTAGCTTCATTTGCCACAGTGTCAGGTGTTGGATGCTTTTACAGGAGATTTACTTTGTAATGACTATTGATTGATCACTGGGACAGACTGGATTTCACTACATTACAGTCTATTCTACTGATGGCACTCATGGCTCACAATAGGGACTTCCCTGTCGTGTGCTTGCTATCAAGGTAGATCATCCACACACACACACACACACACACACACACCTTAGTTAAATAAACACTTTCACGATTGTTCTCACACACAAAGAAACATGTCTCATCATGAAGTCGCAGGAACACAGTTCAATCACTAGTCGATTGCATGGATGGACTCCAGCCAGTTGAAACCCAAGTATTTTGCTGCATGCCAACATGCCATTCTTCTGGCTACTGCTGCATGATGAAACCTCTGGGCGGTTGAAGTGATGGACAGAAAGCTGCTTAGATGCAATTGAGGGGAAAGTTTCCCATGTTTCCGTGTGAAATGTGTTGAGACTCGCAGGACGCTGGAACAAAGCACCCGCACTGCGAGATCGTCAAACTGTCTGCTTGAAGTTGGCCGTGCAGGATAGAATTATAATGTACATCTTTGAACTTTCAGATCTGTTTAAGACAAAGCTTGTTCGCCATTGCCAACTTCTTCAAAGTGCAGGTGTTCAGGAGCATCACTGCTACAGACTGTCAAGAAGCAATGTGAGACTTTTAATCTTGATATGATATCCAAATGTGCACAATGAGTGTTTTTATTTGCCTTACCATATACCAGATCTATTTTCTAAGTCAATAAAAGAAAGATACATTATTTGCTGGCATCAGTTTCCTGTCAGATTTGTCCATTTATTGAAGCTGATAAACTGTATTTAATCCATCTGAATATCATATTAACACAGCTACAGCTATTTACACTGAATGTAAATATTATCATATAATAATCCATTTCCTCAAAACAAGGTTAGGGTTACTGTTAATTCCAGTGGTTGGTTAGTTTACATTTAATTTTTTTTGTAATAATGAAGTAAAAATGTATTTTAAAAACACAAAATATACACAGGAGTGAATTGACCACAAATGTTGAGTAAATTTACATTTTAAAAGTGACAGATGGTTAAAAACTCTCACTTTTCCAGCTATCATCTGTGGGGCATAAACTTAATCAGAAGAAAATGTCATCTGCAGGACTCTCTTTGAAGATTATGCAGGTTTTATCTCTGATCTGACTGACTAATCTTTGTGGTTATAAACTTAACCGGACTTCAGATATTTATCAGTTGGAACAGTTCATAATTAAAACCACATTTCAGAGTCAGTCCCTCTTGAAGGAGCAGCTTTTATTTTCAGGGTGTGAGGTCAAGGCAATTAAACAACATACACACACAGGTATAAAATGTATATCTGTATTTGTATCTAAGTCTGTATTGTACTTAATTTACAATATTTTTTTTATTCCTGTCTCTTTTAACAAAGACACAAATAATTCCACAGATGTATTCTCCTCACGTAGGTGTCTGACGGATGTCCTTCTGCTGATGGTCTTCCCTCCTCCTCCTCCTCCTCCTCCTCCTCGTCCTCCTCCTCCTCCTGAACACCCTGGATTAGAGCAGACCTCCCTGCCGCAGCTCACACACAGACCTGCTTCTTCTCAACTCCTCAGTCTCACTTCTGCGTGTGTGTGTGCAGAGATACAACATTTTGTACAAGCATGTCTGAGTGTGTATGCAAGTGTGCGCCGATGTGTTGTGTGTTGTCTGTGTGTCTTTGTGCCTGTGTGTGAGAGTGTGTGTGTGGGTGTGTGCGTTTAGGTGGGGGTGAGGTGCATGCATTGGCTTTTGAGATTTAGCAGGAATGTTTTGGGGATCACTGTGTTTCAGATTTCACCTCAGGTTTAGAGGTAGCAGAGGAGGGAGGGGGGATCGAGAGAGAGAGAGAAAGATGGGGAGGAAAAAGAAGGGAGGAGAATGTGGGTAAATGGTGGGGGTGAGGGGAGGCGTGGGGGGGTGTTCAGGGTAAATCTTTCCTCCTCTGTGAGAATAATTTGATCCTCCGGCTTGGCTAGCTGTTCTTGACTGTGTCTTGTTCTGTCCGTCACTGAACAATGCAGATGGAGTAATATTTCAAGTCGGAGGGGAACACTGATTCTCCAGACAGGTAGTTACTGCCCTTCCTCCCCAAGTCCCCCATTTATTTCTCTCTCTCTTTCACACACACACACACACACACACACACACACCAGCTTCATCTCTTTTTCTCACATGCTTTGCCCTCACCCCTGCCCAGTCTCCCTCCCCCTTCTCTCCCTCTGGTTCTTATGTTCTTATTGTGTTTTTCTCCTTCTTTCTTGCCCCCCTCGGTCTCCTGTTCATTCAGTAGACAGGTAAGTCTGTCTGACCCCACCACCACCTTCACCAATACTTCTGCCTCCACCACCCATCCCCTCTTTTTACACAGCCCCTTGTGCATTCCTTTGACTCAGTAATAACCCCCCTCTTCTCCAAACAAGACCTTAAACACACCATTCATTACACACTGTTCACTCTGTTCCTTTGTTTAATTCTCTGACCTTTGTCAGACCTTTTCACAAGAAAGTGAACAATGCAGGGTTGTCTTAATTGATTCCCAAAGGCCATGTAACATGTTTTCTCTATAAGCCTCAAGTCATGTAACTTTGTCTATAAAGCAAAACCAATACTCCCCAGCTGATGGATAATAAAGATGCTTTTTAATTGTTTCACTCCAATCGAAAGCTGAGGTGCACATGAAATTTAGATGCAAATACCTGAGTAAACATCATTTGTAGATTTCACCTCACTGCTCCCCGTTGACTTGAATATTACTGTGTGCTGTCAACCATACGAGATGCATCACCCCATGCTCTTTACTCAAGGCCTTCTTGTCCTTGTATCCTCATGTGTCACTTCCACTTTCCAGCATGACAACTGACGGGACACAAGGTCCCGCAGGCCACATAGCAAATAAAGCGCCTCTCATCACAACTTTTCAAAAATACATGACGTAACATCAGCATAAGTTTTGTGAGCTTCATAAAACTCCTTCCATGTCATGCATTAGAGATCAAATTAGATCCTCAAATGAATTGAGTCTTTCAAGTTTACAGCAACAAATACATTTTCTCCTTTTCCAATCTCCTATTTTTTTCTCCCTTCAAATGTACAGAAAGTCCATTAGTACCATTTATCATTAAACTCCCCGTGTGCAAGTTGTGGGTCCGCGTGGCCGTGTTAGTTTTTCTCCCTGCGAAAACACAATAATTTCCCAGCGCTAAGAGCCCTTAATGGACTGGAATGGGCACTCTGAGGCTCATTAGCATTAGCCAGCTTCCTACTCTCCGTTAATGGAGAAATGCTCTTTATATTTATAATGCTTTTACAGAGAGGGTCGATCAATATCATAATCTACATGATTGTGGAATATGAAGTAAGGTTTTTTGTGGGCATTAGGGAGAAAGTATTGGTTTGAGTTGCAAAACAAGAAAACACTTTGATAAGGGTGTGGTTGCTGTCCAGAGCGGATGCATGAATGTGGTGCAATAGGTAGAGCAGTAAAGAGGTTCTGTTAATGTAACTGAAAAACATATTAATGACTGATTGAATCTCGAAACTTTTGAGCTCATGTCATCTTTTCTGATTCAAACTGTAGACCACCCAAAACTACTAAAAACACAAGATCAAATAAATGAATGTATGTGCCAATATATGCCAAAAATACTGTATTGTCTGCACAGTGTCTCAAAAGTCAGCACAGTGAGTTGCATCACTTTTATTGTGGCTTTGTTTGGCTCTGGAGAACAACCTCCTGCAAGACCTCTTCACATTTCTATGAGCAATGTGAAGAGAGTGTGTGTGTGTAAGATAAGCAAGTGGGCACTGTTCTTGGGCTAAAGGGGGCTTCCCCAGCACTTCTGCTTCCTGTGTGTGTGTGGGTGTGAGTGTTTTGTGCACTAGTGTGGTGTGCGAGAGATTTCTCCTCTTGTGTTATCGCTGGTGTTGATAAGTGAGCGAGGGAGGATTGTTACACTGGTGAGGAATCCCACCGCCAGTGCCTACAGTTAGTTAATGTAGACTTAGCTGAAGCTGTGATAGTCCAAAAAGACAAACACACACACATGTGCACACACACATACACACACACACACACACACACACACTCATAAAGTCTGAGTCATTTATCATTAAATGAGTAACTTTTCTCTTTATGTTAACCAGTTTACACGAGTATTTTCACTGGATACAATTTAAATGTGGAGGAACATCAAATGTAAGAAATCACTCACACACACATTCAGAAACACCAGGAAGCTGTAAAAAGCCACAACCTCGATGGTGGTCCACTGGGATTTGTCTCCTTCAGGGCCTGATTTCACAGTAATGGACCACAGGAAGGACAGAAAAGCCACATCGTTCTCACAACTTGTCTCACACACATCTTTTTAAAAAAGAAAAATCTTTCCAAGCACATTTAATCATCAATGTATACTTATTCTCCTTTCTCTGTTTTACTCTTTTGTCACTGCAGTCTATGTTTTTACCTCCTTGTTGTTATTTCTGTCTAAGACTGTGTTGATGTTTCTGTCTGTTTCAGCCTCTCTTCCTGCCTTTCTCATTCACTCTATTTTTAAACCCCTCCCTTCTCCATCAAGTTTCCCCTTTGTGCCAAATGCACCACCCAAGACTGATCTACATTACTTGTTCTCCATCTCCAAGGTCAGACACATATGTATCATGAATGATACATATGGATCAACCCATTCTGGCCCGTCAGTCTTGTGTCTGTGCTTCATGCTGCTGTGAGGTGTGCTGATACCGGGGGCAGACGGTAACTTCAGCGAGTTTACCTCCTGAGCATATTGATCAGCATCACTTAAGTAAGTCAAGTCATTAACCAAAAGGACTACGGTGGCAAAAACAGATACCTGGAGGAAAAACAATTGCCTTTCAGGGCACTCTGAGGCTTGTTAATCTGGTTATTCCCTGGAAAGATGAAACCTGGTGGATTTTCATTAATGTAAGACTAATGTTTGGTGGATGACGCATATAATTGACCACTCCCTAAGCCTTATTCCCCTTGGAAACTGTTGCTACACTTCAAATTCAAGCTCATTTTTGAAGAAATTTGTCCCTGATTTCACAGATAGGGTCACGACAAAGGCAGCTTCATTCACAGCTTTGCACAAACAACTCTGCAAACAGAAATCACCTTTCTCACTCTGTACCGAGAGAGTGATGACTGTGGTCCTCAGAGAGAGAAGCCGTTGCTTTGGCCCACATAAATAACCATCTCCTGAACACGCACCAGGAATATGCATGTAATGTGCATGGACAGTCTCCAAGACATTGACCCTAAACGTCCCTAATAAATAAAGGCAAGCTTACACACAACACATTAGCGGCATTCACCATCTCTCTGGATGCCCCACATTCATACACTCACACACACACACACTCTCTCTCTCTCTCTCTCACACACACACGTAAGGTTTTCTCTTCCTCAGTGTCCATAACCCTCAAATGGATAATGATTGATTTTTGTTTTGGTAATGTTGCTCCCCCGTGCGTTTCCTTGAACTGACCCAGCAGATTGGACGTCTAAGTATTGCAGTAATTCATGTGGTGGGCGAGAGAGATAATGAGTAGATGCCACATTTATACACTGTATGTACATATAGTTGACTTATATAAGAAACACTGCCATCTCTGCATGCTATAACAGCTGCTGATGTGTCATTAATATAATGTTCTGTTATCAAGGATGTAAATTAGATTTTTTTCCAATTTATAATTATACATAACTGCATAAATGTGAGTGAATTCTCCTCTATGTTCTGTTGTGTTTAAACGGTTTCTTGTACGTCCAGCAGTGATTATTCATGCAAAGGTTAAAACACATGTTGGAGCACAGTTTATACAGCTCAAGTATCCACTCTTTACAATAATCCTCATGCTTCCAACCTGCAACAGCAACCTCTGTCTCTCTCGGGCTGCGTCTCACACACACAGAGGACACCTGCTCTTTCCTCTCAGTCATTTTCACACACTTAATCACATAACAAATTAGATTAAGGATTTATAGGTGTCTGCACTTATATGAGAATAATAGCACATATATGTATTGTATGTCAGTACTCAGGAGTGTTTGTGTATGTTATGCATTTTATCAGGCTTTTCTTACTTTAATTACCAATGCGAGGAGTGAGTAAAGACACTTTTATAATGTAATAGAAAAACATAAAATAGTTAACTTTAATCCAGGATTACATATATGCAGTATGCAATATAATTTTCTACAGTGTGTATGTTGTCTGTGTGTTCCTGCAGGCTCCAGTAGGTGCTGCTGGAGAGCAGCAGAGTTGGTGTGTTGGAGTCTGTCCCCACAATCTGGGCTCGCCACCAACCTCCTGTCAGCATACATGACCACGGCTCACCATGTCTCCAGGGAGACGCTGATAGAAAAAGCCACAGCAGCACTAAGTGGCAATTCACACCTGAGACAGTACAATGTTTGCAGAATACACTTTAACCAGCTTTTATCAATAGATCCACGTGGGTTGTTATTTTGTTGGGGTTTTTCTGCTACATCAAAGCAATGAGTGATGACAGCGATCATAATTACCTCTGTGTGTTTGTCCAAAAGTTCATCTAATACTTCCTTTACTGACCACTGCCTCGGCCTCTGAGGTACGGCTCATGTGTTGCAACAATGTGCAAGTATTCCCACAGATGTCTTGACTCTGTTCAAAATGGTCCAAAAACTGTTCAGTTTATATTGCAGTGACGTTTGCTGAATACTGCAGTCAAACCAGTTCTCATCCTGGTTAAACTGGTTTCCTTGTCAGGCTGAGATAGCAATGCAAATTATCTTTGACAATTTTCAATAACTGCACAGAGCTGCAGCAGTGCTACTGCAGGACTTTAGAAGAAGCATGAGATGGTTCTCAGAGGAAAATTTTAAAAATTATTGTAATTAATTGAAATAAGTAAAAAATGGTTGCAAGATTATTTTAAATGAAATTATTATGACCATCATGTCTTCTTACAGGTTCAGCAAAAAGTGACGGTGTGGTATGACGTGACCAAACTGTCCATTTTATACCAACTTCAGAGTTTTATGTTTTTGTATTTTAACTTGAGTTGATATTATATCTGTATTATGAAAGCCATGAGACAGCATCACCTATGACCTGAGTCAACTGTCAGACTGTGTTTCTGTCACCAGCTCTTTCCACGTTTTCAATTTTACAGTAAAACATCTGTTTTATTTGTTAAGGCAACATCATGATGTTTAGCTGTCACATGCTTGCATGGTTTTAAAAAAAGGATGACACAATGTGAACTCTGATCCTTCTTTTTATTTCCTGTTTTATTTCCTGATCAGGAACTCTGATCCTTCTTTTTATTTCCTGTTATCGCAGGGGGGTCTGAGGTGAACTCTGGGATGCAAACTTAAGGTGCACACCCCCAAGTTAGCTAATCCCCAGTGATCCCTCCCCACATGAGGGATTTTTTTTATCTTTTTACTTTAACTGCAATTTTACTGCTTAGATTGACTGTAACCATTTAAAGCTTGGTATCAGATTTCACATTCACTCAAGCCATTTGAAATGTCTGAGGATGCTTTAAGACATCCCTTGACTGAACAAATGCCAAATAAGCATCTTTAGAGAGCTATGGGCATTGTCCAAAGTCAAAATTGTAATTTGTAACTCCCATAATCCTCTTTTCTCCCACCCAGATAAACCATCTGCTCTGGAATTCAGATTGGACTTCATACAGAGTTAAGAACGCTCAACTAAGTAGACAAATTCCCAGCATCTTAACCCTTTAAACCTTTACATTGTGACAGGAAAAAAATAGATATCTGTTTGAATGTTTGGTCAAAATGAGTCAGATGTAGATCACTATCAGGCCACATTTTAACTTATTGGCAGCTATACTGGAAAAGTGTCTCATTCACCAGAGACACAAACAAGCAAATAAATAAATCTTTTAACACGTCAGTTCTGAATGGGGTTAAAAGTGTAACCAACTTTGTCCAACATCAGAACCTGCTTCTACATCATACCTTGATCCGTACAGTGGATATTAACCCTTTGTCATCCCTTGCCAGGGTGCCAGTGGGCCAGCAGCCACTGACAAGGTTAAGCTGTTTAGAGTAGGTGAGGAGATTACACAGCTTATTATCCACATCTCTCTCTCTCTCTCTCTCTCTCTCTCTCTCTCTCTTTCTCTCTCTCCCTCCTGTATGCCCCCTCCCCCAGGCTGG
>JBAJHX010000001.1:19076086-19091975 GCA_037176925.1 Amniataba percoides
TCTTTCTTTCTTTCTTTCTTTCTTTCTTTCTTTCTTTCTTTCTTTCTTTCTTTCTTTCTTTCTTTCTTTCTTTCGTATTTTCTGTCTTTATGTTCTCAAATGAGCAACCACTCAGTGTTCAGTTCAGTAAATATGTTTTTTATAGTGCTATCTGCGAGGTAACTTGGATTTCCCCGCTTAAAACATCAGTGTGTCTTGTGTATTTCAGAATGATTTTAATTTTTTAAGTGCAAGTATTATTTCCTTATTAACACAACAAAAATAAAAGCTGGGGTCACATTTTTCTATCTTGTATCTTTCAATGAAAACATTATTGCTTATATAGGCTTCAATAGTCTGAGTTAAAGTGATCAATTTCTTCAAGAGTCTCGCTTGGAAATGTTTTCTTCTCTACTGACAGTGTGACCTTGTTGTGCAGAAGAAAAAAGAACCTGTCCTTTATGTCTCTCAAAAGCAGGATGTCCATGAATGATAAAAAGCACTGTGGTCCTGAAGTCTGTAGGTGCATAATTATGAAAGCTCATTTTGTTCTCTTAAATATTTACTAAATTCTTTTCTCTTTAAGTCACTGCGTATTAAGAATACAGGTGAAGAAATCCCCTTCATGGCTGCTGGTGACCTGCTGGGGGCACAGTGAAGTCTCCAGAGCCTGGCAATTAGTTAATTGAAAAGTTATGTACTTGGCATGAATAATTGAGTACAGGGTCTCTGGAATTAGCACCACGTTCAGAGGCACAAATGAATTCTCCACAGCAGAAGACAGAGGTTGTAATGTTTGACTAAAGACACATTTTCTAGATCATTTCTTGATTTTATGACTTGCTTTTTATGAAGCTCCAGAAAACAATCTACCAGGTCGCGCTAAGAATTTCTCTCAATCTAAGCCGATAAAAATCCTAAGAATAATATTATCACAAGTTCTCCTTTTCTAGCTACAAAACGGTGTTTTCACCTCTTACAGATGTTCATGAAATTCCCTGTTTTCTATGATAACTTAACTTGTTGCGCATTGCAATAATGTGTTATTTCTAAAGCCTATCTCTTGATCGAAAGACAGCAGCGATGTTGAATTTGTCACATTTTCATGTAAACTGAACCATGCAGACTAAACAATGTAGACTTTTCATAATTGTTCACAAGCACATGACACACATGGTTCTTATTAGGAAAACCTAAATCAGACGCCTTTGACCATTTCACTTCTAGTTTGTGTGGCCACTGACTGCAAGAACCACACAGCAAGTCCAATGTGCCACGTGTGTCCAAATTCCATAAAACTGTAAAATATACACTGCAGATTATACATTGATTTTGACAGAGCACTTGCTTGGCAGTTGATACATTTAGTACTGTATCATCATGTAGTAACAGGAAAGGCAGGATCTGATGGCTGTCAATCAAATACAACTTCAGGTTGCAGGTTTCAAATTCTGAATCTGGGGGGAAAAAATGAGAAACACATTTCCATTCTTTTATTACCCAAGTTGTCACCAAAGTTGTTGCACCATAATCCTTTATTTTGTCTTGTATTTTACTTTTTAAAAAGCTCTTCAGCTTCTTTATTGTCTTTAGAGACAGCACCATCCACATTAATCCATCTATTTTTGCTTTATGTTTCTATTTTCCTTTCCCCCAGCCCACTTGTGTTGCCTCATTCTTGTACTGTTTATTCCTCCATGTGTTGCTCCCTCCCTCACACCCTCTCTGTCTTACGGACATAGTTCAACCGCACACTACAGTGTTGTCCTGCTGAGACACTCAAGGGTTAATTCTGGGAGATGGTGGTTTCCCATTGTGAAGCTTTCCTAGTTAGCCCCGGTGTTTAGCCGTGGTTATCTGAACAGGGCTGACATGACCTGCAGGGCTCCTTTACACCCTGCTGCAAACACTTCCGAGACTTCTCACTTGCCTGCGTTTGGCACCCGACCAGAAAGCATCTGTCACTGTGACTTCTAGTGACCAACTTTAGCCCAGAGCTGATGAATAATATAGAGACATGTGCTATTATTCATGGTACAATGCTGCGGGATGCTCCCTGAGACTAATCATCTCTCAGAAGGTGCAAAACGCTTAAGACATTTTGTTTCATTAGAACTTAGACAACCAAAAGCCTGTTTTTTTTTTCTTGGATTCTATAATTAATTATAGAAAAATGACACCTTAGACACTGACAACTGTTAGGGTGTGTTTCCAGTTGCCTGTATGTGTAAGCATTATTGGTTTTGTTAGCATCAAATGTTTGGTAATGTACATACTTCATCATTACAGGAATAGGATTTGGAACTTTACCATGTTCAGTTGTGAAATGTCACCTCAGCGTAACTATGAATAAATTCAGCGGCCTTATATTTTTTCCCTCCAAGCGTTCTGTGTCTTTCAATAGGCCTCCTTCACTCTGGTGACAGATGAATCAGCCCTGTGCAGGGATCTCCCTGCTCTGACGAAACTGATCACTTGCCATACGAGCAAGAGCCAAACATTAGTGTTGCCGCCTCTCTGCTAGCTAGCATGGCGAAGTGCTGAGCTGGCCACGTGCCCATTTAAAACTGGACGGCTCTGGAATTACAGCAGAGAGCGGATTCCATGACTGAGCTGTATTTACAGAGGACATTTAGATGTTGATAGTCTATGCTTACAAGCAGATACATCATTTATATGAATAACTTGCTGATAGATAGTGTTTAATATTTATGAAGGGCTTTTAATTGAGCCCACTTTTCACTGGGTGCTGGCAGGGGCAGCGACGTCGGGTGGTGCCCTGTGGTGGAAATGATCATGGCCAGTCACTAAGACGCTATTAGGTAACACAAAGATATAGCTATTGACCCTCTTAAAATGATACAATTAAGTAATTGTGTGGTTGGAGGAACATTTTGGTTCGTTAAAATTTATTCAAAGATAAAATTATTCTCGATCGCGATGGACTGAGCAGAGGTCAGGCATCCATTATTTGAGACGATGAGAAGAGAGAGTTTTCAGGTCTGTTGTAATGCGCAATAAACAAAATGCAGCAGCTCCACAAGGCTGCATTCACAGTAGATATTAGCCTGTTATGACACTGTTTTCCTCTCCGTTTCTGGCCAGTAAACATTTTTGTTTGTTATTACTCAAACAATGTTACTTAATCTGACAGGTTTTTTTTTAAATATATGTATTCATCTTTTATTAAAAAGACTGTTGTGGTATTCTAATTTTAATTTGTGTTCACCCTTTAAAGACTACAGGAAGCAAGTTGTGGTGCTCCATCAAACTGCAAGCCAATATATTCTACAACACACATTCATTTATCTAACCTTGGAAACAAATAAAAAAATTATTAGGACAAAACAAATATGTTACTTTGATTTTTTTTAGATGGCTGGGGAAAGCGTTCTTCTGCCTTAATATGTTGAAAGATTTTTTCATTATAATTAATAATTGCTGTGTTCTAACATACAAAAGATACCAGGCACGTGACAGGTATGTAAATGTGAGTCAAATGAAAAGACACAACACAGAAAATGAGTGCAAAACTGCCAAGAATGTGGACTGCTGTGTTTGACTAACCTACAGCTTTAAAGATTAAAGATCATGTCTGGATTTCTGTAGCGCAAAGTGGCCTTGGACCTGTAGTCCTTAAGGTCTAGTATGACTGCAGGTAAACACACCCTGTTCTGTTGAGCCTGCAGTCAAAGACTGACAAATTGACAATAGATGCCTTAGTGAAGCCATTTAGGGGGAGAATGTCATAACAACAAGCTTAAGTCCAAGTGACATGTGACACACTGAGTAAGGAGGCTGTGAGCAGTTTGAAATCATAATTACTGGTAAATGTAAGGTCTACATTGACTGACAGCTCCAACAAAGACGTGAAAGAGGAGTGGGATTGTCTGGAGAAGGGGAAGGCTCGTTCTAAATGCTCTTAGCAGTGACGATCGAATGCTGCTCGGCCTCCAGAGCAGATTTGATGAATTCTGACACGCTGGGAGGTCTGCTGATTGACAGGTTTCTCTGCAGGACATCCCTTTAAGAGAAGTGGGCTCCTGTCCCTCCGGGGTAGACATACCTGAGCCACTCAGACAAGGTGAGACGGATCCCTGCACCGGCTCCTCCCTGGGCTCTCTGAGCTCGACTGCTGAAGCAGGCCTGGCGACGGAGTAATAGACCAATTACCAGTGATTTGTACCACAGTGGGCGGGGAGGGAATGTTCTCTGGACCTGTGGCTGCCAGACAAATCTGCGATATCACAATAATGCATTGTCATGGTGGACTCTCTTAAAACTCAGTGTACTGAATTTCAGCTCAGCTTTTGTGAGAGGATTTTTTTTTTTTAGTTTTTGATACTCCCTACGCTTGCTTGTGTACTTTGTCGTTTGTTGTTACATGTACCATTAAAGCAAATTAAAATCTAAGTTAAGATACATAAATAAAAAAGAAAGGATCATCTGAACTTAATCTTAACCATTCTCTCTCATGGTTATTTTCTCTTTTTCCAAGCTTCTTTTATGTCTCTTTCCACTACAGCTCGCTGGCATTACTTCAAACTCAATCAGCTTTGGACAGGACTGCCTCCACTTCCTCTCAGACTATCAAGTTCTCTTTTGTTGCTGCCCTCACCTCCACTCAAACTCTGTCACTTGGCAAATTTCTTTTTTCATCGGTGTAATGAAAGGTGTAAGCTGCTGCTTTTTTCGTTCAGGTGGTGACGTTGGTCAGGGAGCGTTTATCAGTGTTGGGCAGGATGTGAGTGTGAGCCTGCTGCAGTGGAGAGGCGGTGATAGTAATCTAGGAGTAAAACAGTGAAATGGAAGACTGCCTGTCCTGTCATGAACTCACTTTCAGAGGCAGATATGATGCGATGTGCATGACAAATTGTGAAAAAAAAAGAGTTTCTGTGGATTTTTTGTTTTACAGTATATCATTCCATGTTTGTACCTGTTTAAAATTAGTTTTCTTAATTACCAACCTGTGACATTTTCCATCACTGGTTGTACAGCCCATCATCTGGTGTTGCCTCGGCCCTTCAGGGAAACATCACTTGGTGGAAGAAGTACTGAGATTTTTTTTTAAGAGAAAGAAATATTGTCATGGTTAGGTTAAGTAAACATTTCCTTAAGTTGACGTGTAGAAGTAAAATTAACTAAGCTTATTTAAAGGAATAGGTTGACAGTTTGGGAAAAAGTGCACTTGTTGATTTGGAGTTGGAGGTTGACTTTGATGACAAGTTTAATGTGAATTTCATGTCTGTACAATAAATATGAAGCTACACGCAGCAGCTGGTTAGCTCACTTTAGAGGACAGAGCGAAACAGCCAGTCAGATCTACACGGCCAAGACACAGTCTGACACATAATTCCCCATAAAACCACAATGTGGCGTCTTCACCACTTTACACTTCTTGTATGGATTTTGTAAAAGTGATATGTTAATGTGTTAATTTATGAGTTTTAGAGGTGCTGGTGGCCAGGCTAGCTGTTTCCCTGCTTCCATGCTTTGCACTAAGCTAAGCCAAGCTAAGCAGCTGCTGTCAGCAGCTTCATATGCAGACACACGGGTGGAATCAAACTTCTCATCCAACTCTCGGCAAGAAAGAAAATGAATGCATTTTTGTTTTCTTTTTCAAATGAAACAGCAACGGTATTTTGCCTGAACTACAATGAACCTTAATTAATAACTACAGTGTCTGGGATGTAGTGCCCAAAATGTCTCAACAGGCTGGCACTTAACACGCAGTCAAAATGAGTGTATCACTTTGTATGTCATCTGTGTGGTGCATCACTCAGTAAATCACTGAGAAATCAACACATCTGACGTCAGTGTTTACCATCCGCGTTGAAAGTTATTCCAACACCGCAACAGAAAACCGTACCAGCAGCTTGACATGTCCCACATCTATGTGACTGATTCGTGTCTGTGTCCGTGAGTGTCGGTGTCTCTCGCTGTCTATGTGTGCTGCAGCCGGAGCCCTTGTCAACCCCAGCTGCTGTGCTCTAATGACAGCCAGCTGTTTGATCGGCTGCGCGCCTGTCACTGAATATGTGTGAGAAACCTGCTGTTTGTTCCCTCACTCATTTCACAGTCCCACCATATCCGCAGTTTGCACAGTAGCCAGTAAATGTAACCTATAGTCGTGGATAATATGAGATAATATTAATGTCTGGGAATGCCCGAGTAGAGGAGAGGAGAGGAGAGGAGAGGAGAGGAGAGGCTGCCATTGGTGTTGTTGTTGGATGTTTCCTCCAGATTTAGTCCTCTTGCCCCGGTTAGTATCTGTCCTTAAAATGTTACCTTTTGCACAAAGGCACACTTGTCTTTCTTGCTGTCTCAGACAAGTACATCAAGAAATAACCTGTGGCCTCTTGGAGACCTAATGGTGTCTCTTTAGTGCCATTTGACAGCCCTGACCCTCCGGTGTCCAAGAGATGCATTGATTTTAGTGGGAGGTGGTGGAAATGAGCTTGCCTTCTTCCTTCCTCCTTCCTCCCTGGGTTTTCAGAGGACAGGAGAGCATTGGAGCAGCGTTGGCTGATGCACAATAGCCGTCCTCCATGCTCAGGTGTCTCAGCGCAGCATTAAGTGTGACCAGGCAACCCCACACACAATCAGGCCCTTACACTGAAGAGGTATTGGCATACAGGTCTCCATCCTGTGCTAAGCATGCCGCTGAGTAAGAGATACCTGCTCATGGTATTTGTAGGAGGAAGTGCAGCTCTCTCATTTAGGGTGGAGAGTGGTGCAAATTTGTAATGAAAATGTTTGCTGACTCATTATGAATCCTGAAAGGAGTGTATGTTGCAGCACTTGGAGACATCAGAGTGATTTGTTTGTGTACCTGCTGTGAACAACTTTAACATTTATTGGGTTGAACTGGGGAATGGAGGCTAATTACATAATGACTTTATTAGCAGCAATTTGCTTTAAATCAAATCATCACTCTTCCAGCCTGCTCTCCTTGCTTTCATCTGGGAACAAGGATTTCATTCAGGATGTGGACTCTGACAGCTAGACCTCAAATATACAACATCCAGCATCTCATCTCAGGCTTGGCTGACAGACTGCCAGTCATTTTGTCCACTTGTAACTTACTCTGGAGTAACTCACTGTATAATTGTTTTGGGCTTGAATTTACAGAACCAGTAAACTCTGCACAGATCTTCTGCTGTAAAAAAAAAAACTCTTAAGGTATTAGGTGATTTATTAATTGTACAACTTGGTTTCAGGCGTTTACAGTAATACCTATAGTGGCGAGGAATTTTCTTGACTGGGCTCTTTGAAGCTCTTTCAAATTGCAGCTACTGAGGTTTTTTGAGGCAAGCAAAAACATACAAGCACTGCCTACATATCTTTCTACAGTCATGATATGGGAGAAAAGGCGGTGAGAGTTGTTGTTGTCAGAAGTCTAAGTGTCCGTGTCTCAGTTAGCTGTAGAGACTAATTTTAGATACTCAGTTGGATCAATGTACCCTATATAGTATCAATAATTGAGGTAAGATAATGTATTGACAGTTAACAGCAAGAGTTAATAGTAGAAGATCAACAAGAGGTTAAAAAGCAAAACAAACTCTCCATCATCATGTCAATATTTTTCTCATGTTGAGCCATAAAATCAAACCATGATTAGCAAAAACTACCTTTAGAATACATTTCTAGTCTTGAAAACAAGACAGATACACTGAAATGAATGAGTCAGAGCTTTACAAATCTATATTAAACCACTTTCGTCTCAAAACTGACTGGTAATAAAAGTCCTAACACTGTCACCACTTTTTAAAAATTAACACTGGTGTTAACTCTGTCATTACACAAACACTAACTCAACCAACACACTGTCGTCTAGCACACACACTACAAGTGCATCATATTCTCATCAGCATCTATTTCAAAAATTCAGGCAGCTCTCTACAATGCAGACCTGCATCACCCTGTGGTTCAACCCGATGTGCTAGTAATCGGAGAATGCTTTCTCATTGTGTCTCTAAACTGTCATTAGGAAAGGACGTTTCCTCTGCAAGAATAAACGAGCGTGACCTTTGACCCCCTAGTAATCCATCATGGGGACAGACGAGGCAGGGCCGACAGATAGCATTGTCAGTGCACCAGCCAAGCTCAGTCAACCTGCTGCTTTCATGTACTAACTGAAGTTTTCTTTTTTCCAAGTAATGTGAGTATGAACAGTCTTTAATGTGCTTTGGTTACTGAAGAAGCTTTTCCAAAATAGTAAATCAAGCTCTGTCATGAAAAGCTCCCTTTTTTTCAGATAAACATAGAAATCCAGAGATAATGATAAAAATCCACCAGATAGCACTCAAGCAGACACAAACAAACAGGAGGAGCAAGCGCTAAGAAGTGGCTCATATATCAGTGTTTAAACATGTTGGTATCTGAGGTAGTCTACTGTGTCTTTTTCCTCCCTGCTAAGAACAGATCTAACTAACTTTTGCACAAGAACATAAAAGGCACCCGTGCAGGCGGTGATTCAGGTCGACTTCAACAAATGACGATCCCACATTGCAGTTGTTCTGTCTATGATATACACAACTCTTCTGACTAACGCTGACTACTGAAATAATCATGGTAAACACTTTTGGGTTAGTACAGTTTCTTGAACACTCAATCAGGTGACAGATATGTGTGGACTGACTCACAAAGTATTGCTTAATATTGTGTTTTCTGGATGAGAACATTTATTATGTGCCAGCGCGGTGTATGTTTGTGCAACAGTACACTAGCTGGTGATAGATTATTTCATTCGCACATACCTGCAAACAGCATATCTGCAAAGACATAAAATTAACTTTCCAGAAAGTTATTTGAAGTTTCAATGATAAAATGAAGTTTGATAGTCACTGGACTCAAGCATTTCCACAAGTAAATTGTAAAGCTTAAAACTGATTCATCCAAACAGTGTGAAAAAGGAGGAAAAACACTTGACTGAAATGCACTATAAGCCATGTTTGCTTTGCCAGTCACAGACTGTTCTCTTATAAACCCTCATCCCATCTTATTTTCTGCCAAACAGAGACGCAACATGGATTTGAATCATCAAACTTAAAGTCTGCCTCCTCTCAGAAATGTGCTTTGTTTTTTCTTCCTTCACTTGGACATTTGACCTTCACTGTGCAGAATGATGTATGTGCAGAGTTTAACACTAAAAGGCTGTTTTCACAGTCGTTTGCTGAAGGGGGAAAGTTTTTTCTGTCCTCACCTTAAATCTGGTATGTATACGTACACTACAGCCATGAGTTTGTGTCATCACAACAAGTTTAAAAGTGATCCAGTTTACAACTTGCACACGTTCAATGTAGCAAATTCAAGCCTGAAGTGCACATTCACTGAAAATTACCTTTGAATTAAGAGGCGTTTTGTGTTCTGCAAGTAAACATGTGAGAAGAAAAATCTTAGATAAAACATATATGGAAACTGAACATTTTTCAACAGGATGATTTAACTTTTATTGTGAAAAAAAAGCAAAATTATTACTCGAAGAATATTTCCTGAAATATCTCTCACTAGTTCTTTAAGTATCCAAGAAACAAGCACAACCTTTGCCTTCGTTTTTATTTCAAATTGTCAGTTTTTATTGAACCTCAACAAAAACTGTAAGGCAAAGGTAGAGTCAGTATACATGTTTTCTTATAAGCTGATAATACACTATATCTTATCCCTTAGATTAAAGACTCATTAAGAAAGACTATCGAGAGCCCAGCTGAATCTGAACCATTTAATAGCATACAAAAAAAACAAGTCCAAAACATTGTAGAAACTGAACTGACCGGACTGACTGTGTTTATATCACACTGAAGTTTTACACACAGGTTTTACACATGCATACTGTGTACAGTGTAAAGAGGATGCACAATATAAACAATGGAGCTTCGACCTATGTGCGGTCACTGTAGATACATTGGAAAAGGAAGAGATAGCATGCAGGCTATCACTGCTGTGTACTGTGTCATGTGTCAGTTTACATGTCTCTACATCCTCACTCTAACTTACTCCCACTTTAATCTACAGTGCTCCTGACCTACTGCTGTTCTGTCACCCTGACATGTTTAACAAATACTGTCGGGCCCTCGCTGGATTCATCAGAGGTGTTGTTGTCTGCCTGCACAGAAGGTGATGGATTATATGTGATTCAAGCTTTCTTATCAATATATCCAAACACCCCTGCACATTTCTTCACTCTAAGAAAACCCACAAGTACACAGATAGATATGCAGGGAGAAGATATAGTTACTTTTAAAGACATGGATTTTATTTATTTTTTTTTTTTTATTGTGTTTTCCTTTAGTTTTTCCAGTGACTTCCTCTTTAACCAAGAGGCCAGATAGACTGTCAGCGGGGAAGAAGACCGCCTCAGAGGTCTGCCCCCTCAATCACTCGGCACAAAAGCAACAAAACACGCCTCTGTAAATATTTCAGTGGCTTCAGCACCACGTCCAGGGTCCTGCTGCTCGCTGTCTGCTGGCCCTCGGAGTGAGCCATTGTGTGTCCCATGGTAGACTGTTTTGTGTTGTGCTGCTGGACATGGCTGGTCCGTTGTAGGGAGGCAGCGGTGCCTGCATGCATGCAGTAGCAGAGGAGAGGATTAGGGTTGATGTTTCTCTGTGTCTAACCGGCTGCCAGGCATGCTCTGCCGCCTTGGCACAGCACACACAATTTACATCATTTAGTTCTGCTTGCTGCAGAGTGAAAATCTAGTTTACATAGAGTTCAGATTAGAAATTCGTGAATGTGGTGTATTTCTGTCCGTTACATTTGATGAATTTTCTTTTTTCATACTACCAGCAGTTATCCAAAACAAAAAAAAAAAATTGTGACGACTGGCTTCTCTCAGTCAGTTTCTCCAGTATATTAAGGGCTGAATGGTTTTCAGTCTTTTGAGGAAAGTTGTTCACAGTCCAAGATCATTGCCATAATAAATGGGAATCCTGTTTTAGGATGGCTGTGCCCTTGATATGAGCCATGTCCCTCGGTGCTTCCCTGAGCGAGTCTTCAGGGAGCGCTTTCCAATAAGAGTAATGTCCCTCCTGTGCATGGCCACCATTCAACAATTTACGGGCAGATTACAGATTCTAATAAAATTTTTGCAGCCTTAATTAAAGAATCTGCTCCCCATTTTATGATAGTTCAGTTCCCCTCCACCACTTCTATCCAATTTAATTATTCTGATGTACATAATTAGCATGAGCTGGCCATTGTTCGCTTCATTTGCATATTATATTGGATAATTGAATGAGAGTGCCTGATGATTAAATTAGGGTGAATGACAGATGATTCAGCTTGCAGTGTGGAAAAGTTAACAGAATGAGCAGACTGGGAATACAACATGTGCCTTTTGAATATTTATATTTTCCCCCATGGTCACCCCCAGCAGACGCACTCTGCTAATTTAAAAAATGTGCAGCTGGGCAGCAGCGAAACTGGAGCACTCGCACATCTCGGGATGCTGTTTTCTTCACCTCTGGCTGCTTCTCAGTGGTTACTATGGTCCATGTGGTAGAATGGGGGCGATCTTGAGCATGTGAGAGACACTTTTTCTGTTTTAAGTGTGTTCCTCCATCATCGAGGCAACACATTTGCAGATTGATAAGACGAATGAGACTAGTGTGCGGAAATTCATTTCCAGGCACTTGCAGTGTAAACACAGACTCCTGGTGCCTGCCTGCCTGCCTGCCTGCCACATTACAGACAGACCCGACTTCGCTGATGATGGCTGTCCTGGCAAAAGACATGTGGAACATAGTTTAAACTCACTTTAAAATGACAAATATGTAAATAAAATGCAAACAAATAAATGACCATGCAATGCTATACTTAAATGTGTGTTTTAAAAAATGATGTATTTGCTCAAGTCAAATCTAATTCAAAACTCACTAATCATTAAGATTCTTTTTTTTAAAGATTTTAAAGAAAATCTTGAAAAATGATTTATGTCTGCTTATTAGTTAAACATCTGTTTCATCATCCTGTTAATTGGTTTATCAAGACAAAATGTTATTAGCACTTCAGATCGTCTTGTTGCACCCTGGATTCATCCCGCTCCCTGGAATTTTTCCATGCGGGGTTCGGGCAGGATAAATGTTTGGAGGGAATATTTGGAACAGCTTTAGCCTTTCACATGCTAATGTAAGCACTGGCGGCACAAGAAAGCTGGCCTGACCCAGGGGCCACACGGTGACACAGTCTGCTGATTCAGTGCCGGCAGCCCTGGCTTTGTTTATGTGTGTGCACGAGAAATAATGCACGTCATAAAAAGGAGAACTTTGAAGGGGAGCCACTACCCCGGATGATAAATGCTGCCTGCTCTTCGGATATAAATAACTCTTCCCAATAGTACAAAAGCCATCGCGGGAGTGACTTATACACCGTCATTTCTACAATAACATCAGGCCATGTTTCCACCCCTGGTGTTCCTCACATACTGAATCATCCTCTGGGAATTTTGTCCAGCTCTGATTTGGACACAAACTGTATCGAGTTTTAATTGGGATGTTTAAAAGTAAAATGTGTCTCTTGTCACAGAGTATATAAAATGAAGTCAAAGCAAAGTTGTTGGCAAATAAATGATGTCTCCTGCAGGACGATTTGCTGAATCATAGAACCAACTCATACAGAGAGGGCATAAAGCATGCTCCATTGGTTTACTTCAAGGATTTTCAAACACAATTTGCAACACGTGAAACTTGTGTTTGTCTTTGTCTCCCACATACCTTGTAAAATCTCCTCTGTTCTCTGTGTTATAGCGCACGTCAGTACACAGAGTGTCGTCTCATTGTCTGCCGGGAGTCATCTCGGGGGACAGAGGAATTTACACAGTCTGGGGATCTGTCAGTAGGTGGTATAGGAAACTGTAAAGATAAATCCCTGCAGCAGCTTAAGTCTAGCTTCCTTTTCACGAGAACCTTCGGCATCTCTCAGATCTCCCAGATAAAGCCGTGCCCTCGCTCTTATCAGAAACCTGACCATGTCCACTTCCAGCTAGTGCTTGGAGAGAAAGATGGAGATCTAGTGTGCGTGTGTGCGTGTTGGGGCGGGGGGATCTAACAGGGCTGATATTTGTTGTCTATTGCTTAACACGTCTTGGATCTCAGTGTGAAAGATGTTCCAGGTGCCTTGAAAAGGAACTGAATTCATTTAGTTCAATCATGTGTTTCTCCCTTGCTTTGATACACAGTTTTGTTCTTAGTTTATTTTTAGTTTAGTTTTATTCTTTGCATTAGCTACATTTCATCATTATCCACTAAAAACCATGTATCTCCACATTTGGTGATTTGGAGTTTTCAAATAAACCAAGAGAATTATTGTTCCTTTATGGGCTGAGAGACTTCTCTTTATTCTTGAAGTGAATTAAGTATTAAAATCCTTCTGGATTACCTGGAAAATGGATTGTTGTAAACTGAGAGCAAGGCAGTTTTTCTTAGCCTTGTAAAAATATTCAGTTGTGTAGACACAGCACAGCAATGATTTGTTCATCACTGAACAAAATAATCACATTTTACACAGTATTTTTAAATAATTTATTCCACATGTTCACATTAATTGGTTGCCTTTAGTCAAAGTTGTGCAGGTATGTGGTTCTTTTTACCATTCATCCACAGGATAGTGTGAACATATGTGCTAAATTTCGGCAAACCGTCCAGTGGTTGTTGAAACATTTCACTCATGTCACTAATGTCGACCTCATGGTGGCACTAGAATAAAAGTGTGAGGATAGCCAGTGTCATTAAGATTTATCACTGGGGCATCATGGACATCCACGTCAAGTTCCATATGAGCTGATTCACTCTTTGTTGGGATATTTCAGAAGCACAGTGCTGGACTGAGCGTCAGACTGGCATTGCCGTCCCCAAACTGCTAACATGGTTAAAAAAACATAAAAGTAGCCATACTGGGAGCATCACTTTCTCACTGCAGGGCTACTTTATCATTTATCTACTCCGCTGAGGAGTTGTTTGTACAATGTTGCTGTACTGACTGTAAACAACGGCATGAATTTACTTCAATTAAGAGAAATAAGAGAAATAAGATGCGAGTAAAAGTATACAGGGGAAACAAATGATGTCCAGTGGTTCTTCAGTGCTTCTGCTATCCCTGAAATCTCTCTCGCAAAAAGTTGCAGGGAGTAGTTTAATGCAGGCTGACAGGCTGAGAGCAGCCAAGACATTATCGTCCTCGTTTCTTGGAGCAACACAGAGGCTGCCACCGCTCCAGATCCAACCCCCGTGGCCCTGCCCGGCTATCTGCTTTTGCTTTATGTCTTTTCCTGCAGCGAGCACTTGACGAAGGACAATTTGTTTGGATGTTTAATGCTGCGGCACTGGCTGGTGGAGGATTATATGAGATGGTCCAGTGATTTGTGGTGGCTGGTAGTGGGCTGGAGTAAGTACGTGTGTCAATGCGTGTGAAGGAGTGTTTGTGTGTGTGTGTGTGTGTGTGTGTGTGTGTGTGTGTGTGTGTGTGTGTGCATACAGGCACTGAGCATGTATGTCAGTCTTTGTGCCTTTGAGTGTTTTTTGTGTGTGTGTTCAGTTCCAGGTCCTCGCTCTAACACAGACATCATTTGTCTTCCGCCGTGCTTCCTCAGAACTCCTACATTTATGACAATAGTGCCTCTGCTGCAATAAGAAGACATTTCTGACATGTTTTTTGCACACTGTAACATTCATTGCCTGCTGAAAGATTAATAATCTTTGAATTTCATTGTTTCAAGATTTATGAAAGCCTTCTTTTCTCAAGTCTTCTTTATATGTTTTGGCAGCCAGGAGAATCATTGACTTATCCTGCGAAGCTTCACACACCGAAAACGCAGCCAAACGCTACTGTGAGCTTTCCCAGATCTCACACTGACAGACTTTACTGACACACCAGCAAACGGGTGCACAAAGAGCAACTGAGGTGTTTTGGCTTTAATATCGTGGGCCAATGAAACTATTTCATATTTCACTGTAAGCAGTGTGTTGATGTAGTTTTCTGTTTCTTTGCTGCCATTAACTATGATCTATTTAAGATTTCTACCCAACATTTTTTTTTCTCTTACATCAAACTGCCACATCCTTTTATACTGAATAACCACAGTGCCATCTGCATGACCCGAGACTCCCTCCGCCTCATCTCATGACACGGCCTAATAACCCCAGTCACAAAATCTTGTGTTTATTCTTTTTCAGTATCAGTGTCCCTTTTAAATGTTGCCTGGCTCCTGGGAAGATGAACTTCGCCATACTTTCATCCTCAAGAGAGCAAAGAGATCACCAGTTACATCTCAACTGTTGTCCAAAACATCTTGCGACAGCCCTTCATTTGATCCGTTCGAGGCCCCTTTGAACGCTGCTGTAGAACGCGGTCCTGAAGGGCTTCACCTCAGATGATAAAAAAGTGAATTATTGGTTTGTTTATCATGCTCTTAAAACCTAAAGTGCATTATTAAACAGAGAGCACATTAAAAGGGGAGTATTGTTAAAAGTGTTTTAAAAATCTTGTAAATCCCAGTAATTTATGTCACTGTGCTTGAGGAGGCTCACTCTGGCCTTCTGGTTTTAATTTGACTTCGGCTCTGCTCTCTGGTGTCTGTACCTGTGATGCTGCCTCCTTTTTCCCAGACACAATCTGACCGATGTGACCCCGCCAGTGGGTCTGCGGTAGCCTCAAATTTAGAGAGGTGAGTCGAGAAGCAAATGAACATAGTTGGATCAAGGAGGTGGAAAAGTGCTTGTATCCTCCCCAGCAGCCCAGGTTGATGTGCTGTTGAGCAAAGCACTAGAATTATAAAAAGCTATTTTATGTTAATTGAAGAAGTATTAGTGTTTCCCTTTTTTGTTCTACCCTAAAATTGTGTGTGTGTGTGTGTGTGTGTGTGTGTGTGTGTGTGTGTGTGTGTGTGTGTGTGTGTGTGTGTGTGCACACACCC
>JBAJHX010000001.1:19102406-19136546 GCA_037176925.1 Amniataba percoides
TCCTTCATCAGCGCGTCCGGCCGCGGGTTGGCGTTGTAGCACGTCCGCAGCGTGTGCAGCTGCTTCTCGTTCAGCACCGTCCGGACCCGCGTCGTCTTCTCAGACTGCTTGTGGACGTGGTTCCTGTGCGGGGCCTGCCGCACCGCCACCGGGTCTGCAGGGGGACCGGAGAGAGGCAGAGACCGTCAGAGACCCCAAAACACATCGTCTCACTGCACTTTTTTTTTCTTATGCAGGAATATTATTCTGATCATTTCCATCAGTCTGAGGAGAATCTGAAAGTGAATCAGAGGCTGCAGCTGATGGAGATGAAGAGAGCTAGAAATATTTTTTTTAGAAAGCTTATTTCGTTTCAGTTGCCTTTAAAGGACAAAAAATAGATTTTGATTTACATCTTGCATGAAAATAAGAACAAAAATCCGCCCTGTATTATAACCAGCATGAGAGAGTTTGCGTAAATTCCGGTGGTCTAAACGCGTCATAAAACAAGTCAAGCGTCTTTCAACTGGAGCCCTCCTGTTTTGCACTTTTCCCAGTCTATAATAATCTTTAACCGTATCGCCGTAAATCAGGAGGGTATTTTATTTTTTTCCCACCAAATGTAAAGTTTGAAGTCAGCTGGCCTGACTTAAAAAAAAGCTGCCGCAGGCCGCGTCTGCGCGCTGATCGAGCGCTTTGAACAGGAAGTTGATGAACATTATTCTCACGTTTGCTTTGTTCTCTTTGGGCTGGCAGGCGCCCTCACAGTGACAGCTCTGCACACACACACACACACACACACACATACTCTCTCACACGCGCGGAGAGTCGCGACTCAAACAGCAGATTATTCAGATAATGGCAACAGAGCAGGTTAGAGCTAATGAGATCAATTATGAAATCAGCCCAAAGAAAGGTCGCAACACACACACACACACACACACACACACACCGATCTGTCAACCGCCAAACAAATCACCTGATGTAAAAGAAGGACAAAGTAATCATAATTAATAACAAAAATCCTTCATTGTATTATAGTATTTTAAGTATTATATTTTGTTTCTTTTTTCCAAACTGAAGCTGTTAAAATTTTCTAAAAAAAAAAAAAGGTTGAGTTTTTATCTGTTTAATTTATTATAATAAAAAATTATAAAATATAAGAATTTTCATTTTTCATAATTCCTTTAAACCGCAGCCTTTTTTATCAGGGAATAAAACTGCAGATTTAAAAAAATACCCGCTCTAATTATAAAACCCTCCCACCGGCTCAGAGCAGCTGTGATGTTGCTCAGAATGACTCGTGTGAAACAGTGTCCGGACCTGCCAGGTGCAGCGCTCTGTTGGGGTGGAGGTGTCCGGGGCTGATGGGGCTTCCTGCGGAGCTCCTCTCCAGCAGCAGGCTGTGGTCCGCCCGGCACAGCAGCTCGTCCTCCCGCAGGGAAAACTCATCTCCCGGCAGCAGCTGCCTGCTGCACACCGAGCAGCGAAAACACTCGATGTGGTACACGTTATCCCGGGCCCTCATCACCAGGTCGCTGCTGCTGAACCCCAGGTTGCATTTTGCGCATTTTATTCCAAACAGCCTGGGAGATGCAGGGAAGGAAAGTGTCAGCAGGAAAATATAAAATGACTTTTAATGAAGAAAACTTTGAGTCAGATTTTTGTGTGTTGTGGCCCAATGTAACTGTCCCTAAATATTTTATATATTTTCATTTTAAAATATAACAAATAGTGTGCTGTGTGTTTTCCTCCTTTTTTTTTTTTTTTTTGCAAAATTATAGATTAAACTGTGGAGTTAACCTGTGAGTTTAAAATGTTTTATTCTGCTTTTCTGTGCATTTTTCTATTTAAGTGCACATTTGTAAAATCCGGTTTGGCCTCCTCGTAAGATAAATATACATTTGCATTGCATTTTGCTGTGTTTCTCTTCACATTTAAAAGGATTAAAGCTGACTCAGCCTCCACTCCTACCTTACATAATCTCTTTTGCAATAGGTCTTGCCGTCCCGGACGAAACAAGTGCAGGTCTCATCCAGGTACTGGCTGCACTCCGCACACTTGAGGCAGGCTGCGTGCCACTCCAGGTCGGGAGACACTCTCAGTATGTACTGGTCATGGATCTGACTTCCACATCCGACACACATCGCGAATCCTGGCTTCTCTGCAAAGAGGAGCGCAGCGCTGCTTAACCACACACCGACACGGACGGACAGACAGACACAAACAACTGCAGCATTTGATTTTTACAGTCTTAAAAAGTCCAGAATGTCTCCATTTTTCACAGCACTTTTTTCTTTTTTTTAAATGCATACTGGAAAGGTCTTCGCGGTGTGTAACAGATGAGGGCTTTCCGTCAAGAACACTGAATTCTTTCTTTTTTTCTTTTTTTTTAAAGCTCCTCCAAAACGCCCAAGAAACAACATTAATGCATTATTAAGAAAATGACCTTAGCAATCGGTGTCCTGCTCAAATATATTCATGCAGCCCATAATGCTACTGCGGCGAAAAAAACAAAAATCTGCCACTTCAAAGGCCAGCAGGGCAGTTCAGCTTACTTACTTTTGGAATGATCCCCCATATCACCCAAGAAAGAAGAGCTGAAAATAATATCCACCATACAGGAAGGATAAAGGGGATTGTGGTAGAGGCAGAAAAGATGTGAGGAGATGACTGGCCCTTCGGCTGCCTCCCTGATAACGTGTGTCTCTCCGGACTCGAGGGGGGCGGGCGAGGAGGCTGCAGGGTCCCCTCACGCCGCCGCTCTGACGTCATGACGTCAACAGCGGGCCTCTCCAATCGGCCCGCAGCATCTGTCCCTCAACCTGTGGAAAAAAAAAATACAATGATTATAATCCGGTGTATGTTTATGTAGGGTAAAATCTTCAGCATGCAGATGTTTATTTTATTTTATTTTTATTTTATCTTGTTTTTTATTCAAAGCGAGGGGATTATAAATACATGTATTAATGACAACAACATCCAAACGTTTCAGTCCAGGAGATTCAGAAAAATGTCATAATGGTGGAAGTAATAGTAATAATTGTCATAATTTTATTGTAAAATCTTGTGACAAGGATTTTGCGTCCAAAAGTATTTACACACTCAAAAAAAGCATCACAATTGTTAGTTTAGACAGACTTCTTCATCACACCAAGAAACAAGATCTGATTACGGACAAGACAAATTATTAAAATAGGTTTTCAGGCTGTCAGTTCAAACAGAGGACTTCTTGTCTCGATTCCCTGATTTCCTCATCACTTCCAGAATTTTATTTAAAAAATTATCATCACCATTCAGATTTTTGCCCCTAAGTTTATGTTGGTCAAACATTAAAACATTATTTCCCATGTCATGAGTCTGTATGCAATATAAACTCATGAAGAAATATTACTTTAATATTACTTTTTTGAAAAAACGTGTCAACCAAAAGGAGAAATTCTTGCAGTAATTTGATTTTTGTTTTTCTTTTTCATAAATTGAGCAGGACAGCCGACAAGCCTCCTCTGGTTGTTCATCTACTCGAGAACGAGGCCATCTGTTGGAGGAAAAGCAGAACTACATTTACCAGAGGAAGTTAGGGGGGGTTGTCACGAATGCTGAGCATACAATAGATCAGACTTTAAATCCACCCATGAATCCCTCTGTCTATATATATGTAAGCATGGAAACTAAAATCTTGACTAAAGATTAAGTAGCCATGGGATGAACCTGATATAAAGGACGAGCGACCTGGAAAACAGCTGCAAACAACTTCTTCCCTGTAAGTGTAATTTAATGGAAATCAGGACAAAAATAAATGCATCGATGCATATATTAAGATCAAACTTTATAACAAGATTCACAGACGTGATGTCGTTTAAAAACACCTGAATGTGAAAAGTGTTGACAGGAACAAACAGTGCAGACAGTTGAACAATGCCTGTGTTTGCTGTGTCTCTGTTCAAACACTGATTCCCTCCTGTGTCTTTTCCTCCTTCCTCCTGTAGAGCAGAGTTACTTAAAACAAACAAACACAGACTCTTCTCCATTGCTAAGTCCTCTCAGTCATTTCAGTCATTGTTGCAGGAGAAATGTCAACAGTCTCTGGTAGTTTGCATGCTTTTTGTTTGTTTTCTTCGTTGTTTTCCTTTGACTGTCTACATTTTTCTGTGTGTCAGTTCCGAGCGTGAACAGGACATGAGGATTAAAATCTAACAGTCCCTCTCTCCTTCTCCTCACCTCAGGTTGAACAAACACACTTTCTGCACGGACCGAGTCAGATGAAACTAACCTCTCTTAAACAATAAGCTCTTATTTTGAAATCAACAAGCCAGAATCACTCCTCCTGCTTCAAAGAGTCGTTTGATTGGCTCGTGACTTGATAACTTCAGCTGTCTCACAAGCTGACCTGACCAACATCAGTGAGCACATCAGCGTGTGTGAGGAGGAGTTTGGGAGAGGTGCCGAGTAGAAACGTGTGACTGTAATTCAGTCATGTTGCTGCCAGGATGCGGTAATGTAAAGTTGTAGGGTCAGATCAGGATGAAGGTGTCTGCTTTTATCCCTCAACGCTGTCTGGGAGGTGAGTTAAGGCCATTAAAATGCACTGCCAAACAAAGATATAATATTTATGGTAGATTTGTTATTGATTTGCCAACTTCCAGACTGCAGATTTTATTAATATTATGATCATTATGATATCAGGACATCACTGCAGCTCGGTAGTCTGCACATTTGTCTGCCATCGCCATCGGGTAGAAACTTCAAATAAAAACTCTTTTTGAATATATTAACTTCTCAGTAAATGTGATGTTTCTCAATTTAATGAATCTCCATCATATTTTCAGTCTCTCCTCCTTGTTTGGCTCCATCCACGTCAGCGTGTTGTTCCTGTTGTATGCTTGGGGACAGTTTAGTATTCCTGCCATTACATCAGCTGTCGAAAATGGCTTTGGCCTTTGACTCAGTTGGACTGACTGACACATCACTGTCTATTAAACTAGTTTCCCTTGCTATGACAGAAGCGTGGCCAATGGTGTGAGTGCAGATTGGCTAACATGCAAAACCGCCCAAACACTGAAGGTGAAGTGACGCTAACATTAATGCAGAATAAGGTGTTACTCCTTTTTTATGTAACGTGTTTGTTTAATACACTGTGGGAGAAGTTTGAAACTCTCCTTCCAGGTCAGTCTCCTTCAAAGCACAACAACAACAAAGTGACCCCTGTAACTCTGAATGCCATCACTACTGCAAGCAAGGTGGGAAAGGTACGTTGAGGTGGCAGAGATCCTGTATCTCCAGTCTGTATCGTCACAGGGTCCCGTATTGGGTTTATTTTTCTAAAGGTATCAGAAATAGCTCGCACAGACGCCGTTTGATGTGCAGCGTAATCCATCATAGCGAAAAGGAAGCGACCTAGCGGACCATTCAAGAGTGCACAAACAAAAAGTGATACACGAGCTATAATTAGACCACAGCTCACATGAAGGTGAGTTCACTTAGGATGCACCAACTGGCATCACTTCACCGAGGTCATTTGCAAAAGAGGAGGGAGTGATTCTGTTTTTTTTCTTTTGGGCGCATAGGCTCAGGAGATCAGTGAGGTTCAAAGGGGTCAAGAGGATACTAACTACACATGATAATTCATATCAAGGTCTACTACCAGGTCATTTATGTGCTTTTTACACTGTATTTTCTCAAATAATTATACTTAATGATATAGAAATATTGTCATACTTTATTTTTCATCTTGTCCCATATATATGCAATCAGTGATAAATATCTCTCTGCTGCTGCCTCTGCTGTTTTTGCTCCATGCCAAACGAAGATCAGATTAGCCTCTGGTACATTTGATCTGTGCACCTGTCAGGCCTGCAACTGTATATTGCAATTAATATAGCAGTGATAAAGACTGACAGTTTGGGATGTGAATGTCATCAAGGTTAGACAACTGTTAATTAACTCTTGGCTCAACATGATTAGGACACAAAATGTTGTTTTCTCTGTCTTATTATTAGTATAAAGTCAAATATAACATTGAAAACTACATTTTGAAATATTAAAAAGAACCTTGTGAAAGTTTTGCACTCCCTTCTCTGTTACTCTTACAGTGTTTGAGCATGCATCAGATATTGTATTATGCATATTGGATTTAGCAACTTCAACGATTGTGTCTCAATGTTCTAATGCATCTAAGTTTTTTTTTTCTTTTTAATAAGTGACCTCATTCTGTAGGCTGCGATTGTTCGATAGATCTGTCAGCTCGTAGATCTAATGGTATTTCAATTGAATTAGGATGCATTAAACTAAATCTTAAGTATTTTATTACAGCTCATATTGATCTTTTTTTTCTAGGCTTGACTCTGTTTAGTATTAGAACAAGGTGAAATACGTCACTGACTCACTTGCATCAGTCACTTTGAGTTGTACTGTTGGAATGCTGTTTTTCCATGAAAGTTGTATCTTATTCAAGCCACTTTTATTTCATATTGTAAAAGTGGCTTGAATATAATAGAAATTTGTTGCGGATATTCTAAAAAGCAGGCTTAGCGTTACCTCTTCGGTGCTTGTGCTTGTGCATACCCTTTTCAACGTGCCCTCAGAGAGCTCATTATAACCATTACTTTAACTTTTATAGTCACTGTCACTCAAGATCTGCAAGGGCTTTGTAGGCCTAAACATGTCGCAGCTCCCTTTACAGGATCTCCGGCCCGGAGCGTCCCCTAAGCTGGACGTGGCGACTATTTCAGACATCACTGAGGTCAGATCTCAAGATACTTTTGTCAGGGCCATGTGTCACTTTGTGATAAATGCAGTACTTTTTATTAAAAAAAACAATGCAAATGTGAGGACGAGTAAGGAAATGAATTCTTTCTTTGCTACTTTTACCTTTAAATAATATAGAACTCAATATAATGGCAACTTATCAGAATAACAGAGCATAGACATTTTCTGATTAATTCTGCAGAAGCATGCATTAAGTGTGGTGCACTTAATCATTCATAAAACCTTTTGGCAAAGTTCTGCTCATGATGCTGTGGCTTATTTATGCAAGCTGTAGCAATTTAAACTAAATGATTATGTGCACTCACTGTTTGGCTCGTGTTGCAGGTCAACGGTTAAGTTTACGAGTGTACCGCACATATATATTCAGCATACGGTGACAAGAAACGTCACATGCAGCATTATTGTTTGTGACCTGTTAATGACTGCCAGATCAAGCCCAGCCATCCTAGCTGTCACTCTGGCATAAAAGCCTCCCAGAAGAATCTCTAATCACAATTTGATGGGGCCCATTAACCTCATGAAATATATATGTGTGACTGAAATCATCCACTTAAACTTTGGCAAGAGCGGACTGTTCTTGTTTGGAATTCAGGGGGGGGGCTTTCCTGGGCTGCGTTACTGAAGTTTTCACAGTGACTCGTTTTCTCTTGAATGTTTTAGGATTCTATGGCACTTTGCCTTTATTGTCAGGCCTATAAGTAATTTACAATGCCAATTCCTTCAAACTCCCCAGGCTTGATTCAGCTGACGTTGTGCCAATTACTATATGTCCACTCAAGCGTCTCCTTTTTTTCCAATTAGAAAAAAAACAACTGAACCCATGTTTTAACACTGAATACATACAGGCACAGTGCCTCTTTATTAGCTGGCTTGCCAGCTGAAGTAGATGAGTAGATCATGTTGCTGTGTGGTGAGCAAGTTGTCATTGCAGAGGGGTCTTGTATGAAAGGATGTGCTACTACTGAATATGCAGAGTTTTTGTTCATTTTATACTCTTTTCAGCTCTTTTTTGCCCCTCATGATGAGGAATTTAAAAACTAGTACGTTATATTCTGTATTACTTATGCATGAAATAATTCAAATGGTTGACTTTAGGTTGGTTTCTCCATCTTCTCATGAGGGATTTTCCAGTGGCTCAAGCAGAACCTGATCCTATGGTGACACACCTGAGCTCACCAGTGCTAAAGTCTGTGAGAATAAAATTAATCTCATATTTTGTATATACTACATATGGTAGGTGACCGCTGGTAATCAACAGCACGTGTGCACGCTGTATGAGCACATGTGAGAGAGAGTTTAGAGAGAGAGTTTAATTATATTACCATCTCTATTTAAATGCAATGAGGGTTTCCAGAGCTGCTGTAGATGCTGACTTTGTCCCCAGTGACGTGCAGGTCATTCAGACCTGAATGATTAATCACACACACACACTTCTCACCAATGGATCCATAATTACTGTATTTCAATCAAATAATTAAGAAAAATTGAAAAAAAAAAGGAGTAACACCTTGTATTATTGTGTTGTTATATTGCTGATTTAAGATTAGAGATTTATTTCAATAAATAAAACAATTCATTCTGAATCTGTTAAATGACACACTACATGTAACGTATATTAATAAATATTACTATGGCAGTATTCTTCAACAGTCATGATTTAGCTCATTTAGTGTGTTTCATTCATGGTACATATTATTTGTAGTTATTGATTATCAGCTGTTAAAAACTTGTTCATAAGAGATCAGGCTTCATTCAAAAGTAGCTTCATTTAAAAGTATTCTAAAACCACAGTGTAACTCACTGCACCGTATAATCTTGTTTAATTTCAACATATTGAAATAAGTTAACTTGGACACTTTTGTTTACTCTCAGAGACACCTGAGCAACATTTGGACCTTTTGTAGTGTAGTTAATGGGGGTTTAAAGCTCTAAATGATTTACATAAACCAATAGTGAGTTGGCTTTAAGTGCTTTGAATCCTGTCGTTTGTCCAGAGTCAGCCAAAAGTGAAATTAATATAAGCACTTACATGATATTAAAAATGTGTAAAGAGATCTGTCCTCAAATCATTTTGTAATGACTATAAAGAAAAAAGGTCAACTATCACTTTAAAGACATAATTACAATATATTTCACATGAAGTTGTTCATCACAACAGTGATGGTATGTCTGCATGCACATTATTTATTTTGTGACACGTCCTCCAAAAGGCCCCAGCATTACAAAAAAAAAAAAGAAAGAAAGAAAGAAAAAAAAGAAAATCACACCCTCATGCCAGTGAGGCCATTCTGAGAGGGGAACCATGTTGCAGATTTATAATTCATAATTCTTCAGAGTTAATGCAGTATTCACATGATAATTAGTATTAATTTTTGATTGGTGCCTCGGGGCAGCTCTGCATTGTTGGGCCGAAGAACCTGTGCCATTATTACCTTATTAGTGTAACTGTCAGCCGCCTGTTTTATTTTACAAATGCGCATCTTGTATTTTCTTATCAGCTGCTCTCATCAGCGCAGAGCAGCAGTCTTGTTGCTTATCAGCAGCTTTAACAAGAGGCTGTGTCACTTAAATGAGGAAAGAAGCCTCCCTGTTTGGACCAGTCAAAACAGTCCTGTCATTTTGTGTGTGGCGCCACTGAACACACCGAGACTGTCCACTGTCATTTAGTTGTGCTTAAAGTTCACTGTTTGTTGTAACAAATAACTGCATCATTTAAGACAAAAAAGCAAGAGTTTGTGTGTTTCAGTGGGTCGATTTAATGGCAGGAACACCTTGTACAGTCTCGATTCATTTGTACATTCATTTATTTATTTCTTCATTTGTTTTTTTTAAATTCCCTGAAGTAAAGTTGAATCAGTTTTTCATTAATAGATCAGCCAGCTGTCAATAAACAATAAATCTGCGCATATTTTGAATACCGAATGCAATCTTAGGTGTACAACACCATCAGAAGGGCCACTGGGTTATTTAATGTAACGTTTACAGCAGCCTTCAGTCCTGTGCCACGTGCTTGACAGTGTTGTGTTTACTGACCAGCTGATTAGTTCAGTTGTGTCACATTCTGTGTGTTTTGTAAAGCACTCATGTTCTCACACCTGAGGGAAGCTTTGCTGTGTGAAGGAAGACGTTTCAGCATCACTTTGGGGTATTTTATTAACAGGACAGCAGGTGCAGGACTCCCTGACCTGCTCCGTTCACCAGATGTGTGTTTGTGAGCATGTGTGAGCATGTGGAGACCAAATGGCAGACAACCAGAGCTCTGGGAAAACTGACCAAGCTTGGCAAATCGACCGGTGACTCTGGTGAACCAAAAGTTGCCTGCTGCTGCCTCAGTTGGCTACTTTCCAGAGGAAACTTTGCTGTTTGTATGCAGCTGGAAGCTGAAGGCAAAGGGGCGTGCTCTCCTCTTTTTTTTTTCTGTCTCTCAAGTGAAAAAAAAAGGCTCTCTAGATTGACAGCGCCTTTCATACTGTATTATCCGGCCTGGCTTTTAACTCCAGGAGAACTGTGTTCACAAATTGATGCTCTGCTCCTTTGGGGCTGTAGCTGAAACATTAAATTGTACTGAAATATTCATATGTGAGTGCATTTAGCTGAGAGCAATTGATGTGCGACTCCCCAGACGCCAGATGGAAATGTTGCAGGGGCCCCAGCACGCGCTGGCAGACACCCTGAGCTCTGGCCAGGACAGTGATTGTGATTTAGCAGAAGCTACCGAGTCGAACCAAAGGTGAAGGCTACTGGATTCAGGACGCCTGACATCAGCGTCTGCCCCGGTGGCCAGAAAATATCAAGTGTATTGTCTCACAAACTAGTTGGAAACTTGAATTATTAAGTAATTTAAAGTGCAGCATTTTGAAGTATGGAGTCAACCAGGATTAGATTATTATTAATTGTGGATGGGAAGATGATATACTGATATTTTCTAAAGATACGCCTTCATGTCTCTTTATTAACATGTAGGAGGTCTACATTGCATTTGGCATCTCAGGAGCAATTCAGCATCTGGTTCAAATGAAAGACAGTAATGTAAATCAGATCACACAAAATTGAAGGTAAATTGTGTTTTATATTCTACCTACACTGCATTTTGTAGATTTGTTTCATAAATATTCATGACATGTATTCCACTATGAATATAGCATAGGCGGTTTACCACACCAAGCTCAAAATTCTTATTTAATTCAGAAAGTTTGTGTTTGGAGCCCAAAAACAACCCTCGTCAGTCAGAGATTGGGAAAAACAGGAAATGTGTAAATCATTCATTGTCAGTGCGTCAGCATACACTCAAACTGTGTGTGTAAGTTACTGTAAATATTTGGTCAGGATGTTTATGCATTTGCTGCAGGATCAAGACATTTAATATGAATATGAACATGCCTTTAATAGAATTTAAAAAAAATGTTGAATCTGTGGCAGACAGTTCCCTGAAGATCCAAACATTTTACTCAGAAACATTTGCTAATTTACCCTTCTAGCAACTCATGCATAACTACGTGCTTACATGTTGGATTGCTGAATTAATTTTGATGCTCTGTAGATTATTTTATTTAGTTCTTTGGAGCACAGAGTGATGTAGTGTCCCATCTCCCAGAAGACGGTGTCAGTTGGGTCCTCGTGTTTATCACATGACTAACTAGTGTATGTCTTATTCTGATTGTTAACATCTGCAGGATCAACACAAGAAATTAATAATTATTTTATTTTCCTTTGGGAAAAAAAAGAAGAAGCAAAACTTTGTATGGGGTAAATGAGATTCAAGATATGTTTTACTTAGTTTCTTTTTACAGTTTGTTAGCGTTCATTTTATTAGTAAACTAAAAATATGAAAAAAATGGATTTAATAATTAATATTGTATCTCAAGAGGACTGAAGTGATTGAGCTTTGTCACTCAGTGGGTCTTGTTTCCAATTCTCCTCTTTTTTTCCTGTTGTTGACCCACTTTTATTCCAAGTAGCATAACATGCATCTGAGACGAGCGTACCAGAAGAAAACTGTATTTTTATGTAAATGTGAAAAAAAATCTTCTGTAGCCATGACAACAGTCTCCTGAGTGGAATTCTTCCACCAAGCGAACCTCTGGATCCTGTGCACTTAAGAAATATGTTTCAAAAAGAGAACCTGAGAAGCTTTTTAAAGGATGATGTATAATTTATTTGTATTTTTCTCCTGCTTCAGAGCCTCTTGAAAGAGTGTCCTGTGTGAGACGTGTTCTGAATCTGTCAGACCGCAGCAGCAATGCAGTCGCACTCCCCACATCTATTTGTTCTCAATGAGATTGACCCTTTTTAACATACACCCAGCTGTTCAGCGCCATAAGGCAGCGTTTACAATCTCTTCCACGCACTTTGAAAGACATAACAATCATAAACAAAACCACTCGCCTGTGAATGAGTAAATTCCTCTTGGACCAACAATTGAAAACCTCAAATGCTATAGAATAAGACACTTTATATTCCTGCTGCTCTCTTTCTGTCACAATACCTGTTTTTTTTATTTTGGTTATGTATAGAAACTGATCATCACCGAGCGAGTGGAGAAAAAAAAAATTCTTCACCAGACTTTTGTCAGATAATTAATTCCATTTAGCGAAGACTCGAAGACAATAGTCTTTAAACCAACTACAGTTTTCTGCAGATCATTTCAAGGTGAGGGGGTGTAATGAGTTTATACGTTGAGAAGGGGCCAAAGATACACACATTTAATAGGTAACTCTACAGTAATATTTCCAGTCTTCAGTCAATTCCAGTAGCACTCAGCTAACTTGGTTGGCATGACGGCTAAGAATAGTTCCACAGAAAGGTGGTGGGATTAACCATTAAACCTTCAATTGCATGTCTTTGGCCACTTGGTAGTAGAAGCACAGTGTTAACACTGACGTATTATTACCAATATGGCAAATTCATGAGCAAACCAAGTCCACCGATTAGTCCAATATTTGCTCTCCTTTTATCTATAGTTTTGGCCTCTTCCATCTCTGTAGCAGCATGAAAGAGCTCTCTCATGAGAGAGAGTCATGTAGTTTGCCAAGATAAAACATTTTTTTAAGATAACAACAGAAGGTATGATTTTAGACTCATCTTTCACAGGCTTCATTGGAGTCTATTGTAAAGTTGTTCATATTCACAGTCTCTAAAAATGCAGCTGTATCCCTGCCTATCTGTAGGTATTTTGTTTTAGAATGAAATAAAATATTATTTAAAAAACAGCATATTTAATTCATGATTACATTTAAATTCTCAGTGCTGATTTTTTTTTTTATCAGTGCAGCCCTGACAGACTGACTAAGACTCTTTCATCTGGCACATAATCCTTAGGTGACCCACAAAATAAGTCATGTTGTTCAAAAAAATCCTTTGTGTTTTGTTCACTTTCAAATATATGAATCATATGTGAACCATTTAAACATGAAGGTTCGACTCATCCTGATCTTCGGTAAATTTCTGTGCTCTTTGAGTTAAAATAATACAATTTCTTCTCTTGATTTTTAATGAAAGATTTCACACTAGATTTTCTTTCCTGTATAATTCACATAATAATACTTTGGCAGGATGGAAGGAAGTAAGTCTTTATCTTATTATAAATCTTATCTCAGAGGCCTAACAGATAAGATTTTCATCTTATCTCAGAGGCCCCTAAGTTGCCCACAAAAGCCATCCATGCCACAGTCGTCTCATCGTTTGGGGATCATACCTGGTTACTGTTGGTCCCGATTGGTCTTAAGCCTCAGAAGAGCATTAATGTATCACTGGTCCATGTTCCCTCTGTTAATGAGAATGAAAACAATGATCATGTAATGTTAATGCAGTTAAAGTGACTCCCTCTGTGCCATTATTAAAACATTTTAATTATTAAGTGTCTAATGGTCACTGTTAATTCACTTAGCTTCCTGTGAGTGTGACAGGGACCGTACTTCGTGGTTCGTCAGAGAGGTCCCAAAAGCAATTTACTTCTTAACATGCCTCCTAAAGGTCTGCTCAGTGTCCCTGCCTGTCAAAACTGAACACTTAACTCGGCCTGATTTGGTATGATACGTATTGACAAATTGGGTTCATATGAATCATTTAGTAAAGCGGCATTTAGTCGTAAAGGAAAGGCCGCGTTTGTCTAATTTGTAACTTCTAGCTTTAACTTATATACCTTAATTCAGCTTCATTGCTGAGAGGTGTTGCTCAAGGTGGAGCTGAAAGTTGAACCGTGTGAGTTGCCTCCTCTTTTACATGGCTGGTTGAGCTGGAAGGGGTTCAGATTAGAGGCACAGCACCTCCACTTGAGACATTAATACCAAGGCAGCCGTGACAGATAGAGGCCCAGTCAGAGTCTGGCACCCATATTCAACAGGATTCCTTTGTGTGTGTCAAGCGCCAAGCAGATCATTATTTATTTACTTGTTCCATGGCATGCGATAGGCATTGTTGTTTTTGTAAACTAGATTGATGTGATGGCTCTGGTAATAGCTAGAAGGTTGCAGATCCAGGTTATCAGCTTACATTTTGCTTCTTGAAATAAAAAAACAGACTGTTGGCTACTGAAGACAATAAAAAAAACCTTGATGATTTTAAGGATCAGGAGGATTTTGTCACCAGTGTTACATCATCAGCCTGGTATTTATTTACTACTCCAACATGTACATCTGATGATGTTTCACGCTAAAATACAAAGCTTTATTCAGTGGAACTCCTTTAAAAATATTTTATTTCAACTTACCTGTAACTATTTTTAGGATGATACAAGATTCAATAATAACCTTATTATTAGTTTTTTAATTTGAAATGAACTTATTCAGATATGAAATCAAATTCACATTTTTTTTAATTAATTGAATTGTTAGAATGTAATATGTGGACAGCTCTTTCATTCATAATTTATTAGCCATTGTTTGCATGTTTAGATTTACTATAATACGTTCACTTATTTATCTTCATAGTGCAGCAGGAAAGTGAGACAGCAGGCCTGATAATAACAGTAAGCTGGTCCACCTCCAGATTCATTATTGCATTAAAAAAGAACAGTGTAGATTAGTTCATTTCACTGTCTTCATATGTGGTCTGGTTTAAACGACAAAAAATGTATCCGACCTGCACATGAGAGGCATATTGACCACCAGCATCAACTTTTGAAGCAAACCGTGATGGTCACAGGATGTCACTAAAATACACATCCCAAGAATAGTCTTTAGTAGTTCAGACATACTAGATGATATCAGATTTTTATATGAATCTGAAATGAATGCCAAGGCACACATCTGGCTCCCACGACCAAAACTGGACTTTTACTTTCAATGTTAATTTTTGTCTGTGTACCAGTAGTAGTGCTACAGACAGTATCTGAAGCAGTCCCCCTGTGTGTACCATGTCATTTCCAAATCAGTTAAATGAGGCTGTTACACACAGTCCTCATACCCAGTTCTGCAAATTAACTTCTCAGTTCTCAAAACTTAAAACACTTGTGTTCATAGCTTAATTGAAGCTGTAATAGTTATTAACAATTAAAACATTCTCTGGATACTTGTAAACATTTGACAAGCAACAAAATGGTACAGCAGTTTATCTTCTGAATTAATGATATGAGAGGGTAATTAGGGGGGTTGATTCCTCTCGTGACACACTTACAATGACTTGACCAATTAGCAGTTGTTGTGACAGATCTTCCGATGTTAATAACCTTAAATAATTTAGATTTTTCAAAATTATATGCACATAAGAAGATTATGCAAATGAAATAATACACAGTGCAGTGTGTAACAAGGGGCCTGTGAGAAGCAAATATTTGAGTCTGTCTAATTAATCACGTTTAAAAAAATGTCTCTGTTTGCCCTTTAACAATGTTTTATCTTTGGCAGCGCATCACTTAACACCATATATCAACAAGAGTCAGTAAACTGAGAGCAGTTAAGGAAATACTAAGTTTTATTTTCGCTATTTTCATTCAAAGGACAACACCTGCATTTGGCAATAACTTCCTCCATATCAAGTTTACAAAAGTGGCTGTAAACATTAAAGTGCAAAGAATTTGCTTGCCATTGAGGGCACATATCTTTTAAAGGTTCATGCTACAAGCACTCCAGTCTGTTCATGTGAAGAATTCAGTCACTTACCTTTTCATCCCATCCACACAAATATACCCTACTACTTTTTTTTTAACAAGTAAAACTGAATTGCTATTCAGTAAATTTTGTTGATGATCCATGGTTTCAAAACAAAATAGATGACACAAAGGCAAAGGTAAAAAAATGCCTGTTTGTATATGTAGTTAAGCCAGTCTTATGTACCCTGTGGCTGTTTGAACAAGGAACAGCATGATGATCAGTGTTTAAAGTTGACCATACAAATTAAAAGAAACAAAACAACAAGAAAAATCCATTAGAAAACACTCCTTTGAAATTCACTGCTTGAAATTCCAAGAACAGAAAACAGTGTCTTGGTGTGCAACACTGTTCAGAATTAAAGTTTTTGTTCAGTAAAGGCTTGAATGGCCCCTTGCTGGTTTTAATTCATGTAAAGTTCAGTGCATTTAGGACCTATTCAAAGTGAAAATTCCTGATGAAGAATGTGTCCAAAAACACATTAGACTCCCCCTTAAAGGGAAGTTACAGTCTCTGTTGTGCTATATCAGGGCATTTCTGATTTCAAAAATCCACCAAGGAGGTACTGGGAAGGTTGGACACTATGGCAAAGGGCCTAAGAGTACTTATTGTCATTTCTACTATTGATTTCTGAACACATCAAGAGTGTCAGTGTCAGCTGGAAGCTAAGGCTCAAGCTTGCTCTGGACTGGCTAAGATTGGATTCACACGGCGACAGAAAAATCCAATTTTAAATCTTATGTGGTCCCTCTCATGAGGATTGACCTGCCACAAGAGTTCAGTTATATGCCAAAATCTTGGCAGCAAAATGGGTAAAAAAAAAACAACTTCTGCTTCTTTGTAAATGTAGGTTATGTATCAGGCATGTGCCCCAGAGGTGTGTCGGCTGGTCCCAGAAGCCGATACTTCTCCTCCAGGGACGGCTCAGCGGTGCTGCCCTGCAGATGGATGAGTGGCTTAGTCTGCAACAGCACACAGCCCCTTCCCCTGCCTCGCCTCTCCTCTTGGTTCCTGCGGTTGAATATGTTTATTCTGTTGTCCAGCTCGGGGCTGGTCTTTTCTGAGCCAGTGGGACTGGGAAGCTTAAGGTTGACAGGGTCCACTACCAGGCCCTTTTGAGCAAGGCAAGAGTCCTCAGAGAGAGAGGACAGTAGCTCCTGCACCACCATGCTGGGGTCCCTGCATGGATCCTGGCCTGAGAAGGTTGGAGGGCAGCAGCGATGGGAGCTGTAGCTCAGACTGAGGTCGTGAGCTGTACTGCTGCTGCAGTCTGTCATAGATGAACCTGGGGTGTGGCTACTCAGGCTGTGAGGGCGGACCGTCAGGCTGCCGCTGGACCGTGATATGCTGGTTGAGGCGTCACTCACGGCACTGCCCACCCGCTCCATAGCAAGCATTGGGTTTGACTGGATTTGAATTGTATTGGTGGGGAGGTGAACGTCAATTGCTGCTGTGGTGATGACCCGGGCACCTAAGCCAGAAACTCCAGCATCTTGAAAGACATTGCATTCAATTAGAGGGTGTTGAACAACACATTACACAAATTAGCTCCATACAACAGTCTACTTTCTGTCAGCCATACAGATAAAACTTCAAAACCAGTGACTGAATTATGCTGCTGTCCATGGTAACATCTGTGATGTTTACCTAACTGATGTCCTAATTTAGGTTATGTGTGAAAGTGTGAAATAAGATTATAAAAGGTTGTCAAATTGTCAGTATAGAATATTTAGAATATAAGACATGGTTTGAGTTTACTTTCAAATACTTTAAATATTTAACCTGTCTTCAGATAGAAAATCAGCAAACCAAAACTCACTAAATGCTGTACATGCAGCCAAAAATACATTTTTATTAAATCTCTAAAGATTTATCTTATGCCCCATGACTTAACAGCCTTAAAAACAAAAAGATTTGTTTTATTTAGATGTACATGGAGTGGTGTAAATAAAGTCAGTGTTGGTAGTCTCTTACCACTGCTTGCTTCACTATAGTATTGGCTGATATAGTTGTTCATGTCATCACGTACAACTGGATCTGAGTTAAAAGATAAATAAATAAAATTACATAAATAGACAAAGTAATTTTTTTTAAATTCATGAATAAAAACACAATTTGTTTTTTCTCAAGTGATTTCGTTGTACTCAATATAACAACTGCATACCCCATACCATGAATCTAAACAGGATCACTGTTTCCACTCTTTGATAACTTCTGGTTGTATCCATTCCTGAATGTTTTACTTTCCCTGTCATCTAGTCAAAAGTGGAAGATCACACACACACCTACACAAATCTATACGCAGATGATATTCTTTTATACATCACAAACATTTCCATTTGACGTCTATTTGTCCATCATCTGATTACTAAGTACAACAACTTAACACTTTGTGTAATACTCATTAAACCTGCTAACAGATTTTAAGTTCAAATTTGAACCTTGCTACACCTTTACAGAAAATAATAAGTCCTTGGGAGAAACCTGATCCTTCCTGGGATAATACATCTAAAATATAAAAGTTACATGTAGATGTGTTGTGTTTGCTTTTATTTCTTATACTCAACTCTCAGTATCTATGATGCACTGCCTAAAATGCCCATAATATGACAAATATGCACCTTTCAATTGCTAAATATATCATTACAATTTGACTGCACTAGGCATAAATAATTAAACAATAAATTAAACAATCAAATATTATTTGGAGAACATATATAGTATATATAATCATAAACTATCATTAGATAGCAAGATGTGAAAAAACAAATTAGAGTTTAATATTGTATGATTGACTTATACGACTAATTCTCTATGTGGCAGTGGCTGTAATTTGATTCCACACCATTTTGTCTGTAGGTACTATAGTCCATTTCAGTGTTAACAACAGAAACTATCCCAAATGGAAAAGATCTCCTGTGTTTACAACATAATATTGACAGAAATGACTTCTGCCCCAGGCCACAGGTGCTTTATTGGCAAGTGGTCAGGATCACTGCTAGGCTGTGCATTATCTGCACCGTAGTGCACCAGAAATAAACTGGGACAGGGACAGGGTGGGGTTTGTTTCAGTGATGAGAGAAATGGGGTGAAATGAAAGAGAGAGAGTGGGATCTCTTTGTTCAGGCACAGATCCCTCCAGTCTAGCAGGCCTCAGTGTGCACGGTGAATGGCCGTGATCTGCTATGCTCTTCTGTTCGCTTCATTGGTCTTGAGCTCACTGTCCGCTGGCTGAGTGCGAACCCAGAGTACCCTGAGTGCTAGCCCCTGTCCCGTGGGACATGCTGCAGACTCTGATGGGTAATTTCATTTATTTTTCAGTCTAAAATATTAATCCTCGAGCCACCCCTGGAGAGGAAGCATTGCTCTCACTAAAACAAGACTGAGACAATCACTCCACAATTAATAACACATGAGTCTTAAAAGAAAAAAAAAAAGAATGGGCTGTCCAGCATACATAAAGGGCTCTCTTCTTCTTTCTGTGACAGTCAAGTTACCAGGCTGTTATCTATCTGTGGAAAAAGAGAGGTGACATGCTGAGGTCCTTTTAGTTCAAATCTAAACTATCATTTTGATTGGTGACATATCAACTCTGCACCACAGATGACATGGTATGAGAGTAAACCCCAGGAGGATTAGCGACTATTACAGCTAGTATTAATGCAAATGCACTAAATGAATAGGAAAGTACGATTTTAGATGAAAGAAGAAATGTGCTTTGATATGATTACATAGATGGAACATGATTTGGTCCAGGCTGAAATATCTCCATAACTACTGAGATGATGGATTGGCACAAACATTTGTACAGACTTTCTTGGTCCCCAGAAAGCTGATTTGTGTGTTACATATCTCAAACAAGGATTGGATTGCCTCTTGGGATGAAGATTTCGTCTGGTGCCATCAGTGGGTCAAACTTTCATTTTGTTCATTACTTTGGTTTATGACTCAGTACTTGCAAAGCAATGACATTCCCATGAGCTTCAGTTATTCTTTGTGTTTAGTGCTAATTAGCATTTGGATTTATTACGTATCTTATATCTCATATAGCATGGTAATCTGAAATGTTCCTTCCAGACAAATGTGTCTATCTTTCTTTGTTAAAAAGCCTTTGTTCTATTGTTACCACACTGTTGCCATACGGTGCACTCAGTCACTACAAGCTTCTCTCAGCATCTGGGGGAAAAAAACTCTAGCTCATTGATTAACTCTGATTGCCACAGGTTGTTCTTACCAATCTACAAGGTTTGGTACTTTAAGGTGGCAAAACCCACAATCTCCTGGGTCGTTCATTGTTATGATGGCCACTGCCTTGATAAGAGTTATAGTTCTAGCTCAATAGTTGGCACTCTGCATGTGAGTGTGAAAAAAGACCATCGAGACTATGTGGTAATATTGAGCAATACAAAGAAACTGGACTTGATTTGAGTTGTTCTGACTTTACTTGAGTCCTGTGGCCCAAATGTGCATCCCAGTGACCATGTTTCTGTAAAAAGCCCCACATGTTTTTGAGAGCCAGATTTCCCACTATGCCCCTGGGGTTATATTGTGGCCGCCATGGAGACTCCTGGTGCCCTATTGTGGTTTGCAGGTGAAGGGGAACAGATGTTGACAGGAGCCCACTCTCTCCTAACAAGGCCCAATGCACAGAGCACTCCATACCTGAAATAGCCCACTTGGTCTGGGCTGGCAAGGCTGACCTCGCCACGAGGGGAGCGGTAAGAGAGATAGTTGGGGCATGACAGAAGCCCATGCTAGCTGACGTAGTGTCAGAGGACATGCTTGTTTTCTCCAGGATTCACCAGATCCTAAAAGCTTTTTTGCCCTCATATTGATCCCAGAGCGCCTGCGGTCAGATGGGTGTTGTGTGTGAGCGCAAAGGGACTAAGAGCTTGGCCTCGAAAATGCTCCAGGGCTTCTGCTCCAGATTAACTGTACACTGCTCTGGCATCCAGTTCACCTGATGTTACACCGTTAGAGACTTTTTGTTCCACATAATTATGTACATACTTTATGCTGCACCTCTCTCCTGGTTTGTCATGCTACTTTCTCAAGCAAACACTGCACCTGGCATGGTGTGTATTCAAATTTCAGTTTATGATATAATGTTTTACTGTTAATATCAATAATAGCCCACTGCAGGTCATTTTGGAGCCACAGTTTGTATGCGTGTGTGGACTAGAGATGAAAAATATTAGTTTCTTTCTTATATTCTTTACAGTTCAACTGTAGTGTGTATGCTTTAACGGCAAATCACATGATGTTTAGGTTGAATCAACCAAAATGTTGCCTCAAAATACATCATGAGCTTCACCCAGCAGCCAGGTCAGATGGTATCAGATGGTTGATTATAACAGTTTAGTCCTTAAAAACTGCATTAGAAACCATACTGTACCTGCAGTGGCACGAGGCTCCCTGTGGTTTCTCTGGCCGCCCTCATCGTCAGATTCCCCAGGAGTCAAGCCTTCTACAACCTGAAAACTCCTGCCCTGTTTGCCCCACACATGGTGGATCTGCATGGCTGCTTCACGTTCTGCCGCAAGGTCCAGGTCCTGCTGTGCCAGATGGGCCCTCAGCTGTCTGATCTCAAACTGGAGATGTTTGACGTGTATGCATAGAAGGAAAAAGAGAAAAGCAGGAGGTCCGGTGTGTACAGGAACAGAGGAAGCAGAAAAGCATTTTTAAAATGGAAGAGTGAAGAGGACAAAAAGGATGGGGGAGACATGAAAAAGGAGAGGGAGACAAAACAGAGAAGGGAGAAGACAAAAAGATGAAGTGACACCATCTCAGATATACATTATAAGCAGAGACAAACAAAGAATCGATGTTGAGATTTCCTTCAGACCTGACAGTTCATATTGAAAACATCAAGGTGAGTTACTGGTGCTCAGCATTACTCAAAATGCATTATCCAATTCTGTATGGAGTGCTTTGTAAAACTGTAAGCTATGGTGTCTGTCTGTATTGATTTCCAGATATTTGGCCTTCAGAACACACACAGCTCGGTGACAACAGACCAGTTCAGCAGTAAATGTTGTAAAAGAAAGTGAATTCAAAATAAAGAAGACTGTAGCAACTACTTTTATAAATTATACATGCAGAGTGTTTGTGGAGGTGGGTGTATTACTCATGTTCCAGCTGAAACCTGCACTCTTAACAAACCTTCAATCAAACTACATTTTGACTGAGGTCATATATGGACCCACAGGATAAGATATCCTCAATAGTAACTTAAAACATTTCTGCCTGCGCTTATGACTAATTTGATCAACACAAATCTAATAGCACCTGTGTTCATTTATTTATTATATAGATCTGAACTTAGAGGGTCAATTGAAGGTCAAGTCTTTATCAATATTTATTGTAGTGTGCATTTTCTGTGTGGGATCATCAGCGTGTGTGCTCTTAGGAATGGTGATGAAACATGAGGAAAGACTGGACTTGTTTGTGAGGTATTGCTGCCCTCCTCTGGTTGTACACGAACTGACAGTTTCTTATCGGGGGATAATCTTGGCTCGAGAGGCCTTGGTCTGACAGATTATACTGTATTGTAAAAAGTATATATGACAAATCTATGTAGACTTTTGTTTTTTTAAAGACTGGGTGGTTATATTGACAAACTAACTATTAACTATATGCTATACTCTCTACTATTAAGTAGTGAGAGAGAAACTTCTACAATTGAATCAAATGTTTTTACAAGTAACAGACAATATAAGCCTATAATAATTATTCTAGTCTGTCCAAGCTGACTTATATTCCGCTCAGTTTCTGCCTTTGAGTTTTTTACACTCACTATCTGGGTTATGACGTGGCTGTGAAAGTTTAGTAGTTTCATGCAGAACTGAGGCTGTGGACAGTTTGTCGTGCACGAGGCCCCACAGACTGCTCTTATTGTGATTATATAATCCCACTTTTGCATGGATGTGCTTCTCTTCCTGTTATCTCACAGGCTTAGCTTGTATGGGGAAATGCAGCCTGTCTGTGAGCTTAGATTTAAGGTGTTGTTGTACTCACAGCCTGTTCTTGGCAGATCTGAGTGAGACGCTCCAGCTGCTCCTCTCTTATGGCCTTGGTCTTCTCACACTGCTGGATCTCCAGTTCCATCTCAACTTTGACTTGTAGCACATAAGCTGTCACGGAAGAGGAGACAGACTCTTTTAAAATAAGACAATAATAATTGTTTTGATCACTACACCACATGGTTGAATGTTTAAAGGGACTGCATGGCGTGTTAGGATGCAACAAGTCTTACTGAGAGATAAAAGTTTATTTGGTAAGCCATCGAGTTAAAGTACTTCATTTTAAAATTCAAGGGACACATGAAGGTCAAAGGTCAGTGTTGACAGATGTATGTCATCACATGCATTACAAACCTCATTAATTACAGGTCAATTGTAACCCTAAACCTGTGGTGAATTAATTTAGCAAGGTGCTGAAAATGTTCCAGAGAGATCTTGTTTCATGTCTGACCTGAAGGCATCTTGAAAGCATTTTATTGTGTGAACATCCCATTCCACCTCAATCTGTAATATAAAGTAAATCTGTAATACTGAAAAAAATGTCATTGAAAAGTTTGCACGACCTACATTTTTTTTGTTGTTATTTTAGTAACTTTTAGGGACCCTTGTAAATAATCAGCAGCTTGTTTGCAGTTTTTTTCAATTTTAACTTTTACTGAGCGAAAGCATTTTTAAAAAAAGAAAGTAAAAAAATAAAGTAATATCAGTAAAAATTGAAAACGTTTTGCACCACTATGGAAATCTTTCAAGTTGTATAGCGTTGGTGGTCACATGAGCATCTGTGCTTCATCTTCTTGGTGCCAGATGACACAGTCTTCAGCCCCCAGTGATATATGAGAACAGTGTCTCGCATGACCTTCTTCCTACTACAGTGTTGAACTGAAGTGCCAGCATATCTTGGCCAGCCTTGAATCACTCTTGCTTGTTTTTTTCTGTCACCTCTCTCATCAATTTCATCAGCTCAGATAATCAACTCCAAACTGCAGCTGATTGGTTGTTTACTTATTTCTTTATTTATTTCATTATACAATTCCTGGTTCCTGGCAAATAATATGAGGTGTAATGTGTGAAAATATCAACAAGGCAGCCGAGCTGGAACTGAGCTTCAAACGCTTAAAACGTGTAAATCTACCTCTTACAATCTGGCTGCACATTTTATTTATACATGACACACTTTCTGTAGCAGGATGGGAAGGTGTGCCTAAAAAAAGGAGAGCAAGAGTAAATTTGGATACCTGTTGTCATCACAGGTGGCAGACAGGCAGTCCCTCACACCTCTCTGCGCTCGCATTTGTAAGTCAGCCACATGATATCACACATGGTAATACTGTGTTTCCTGATGGGGTATGTTGCTATGGGCAACATAAAGAGGTGAAACATAATCAGCAGTTATAGCCCTCATCCTATTCCAGTTTCTCTGTTGTTGCGATTGTGGATCTGAATTACTATGAGACTCGACTGTCGGCTTTGTCAAAACACAAAGAGGAGAATGAAACAGCCTCTTTGGTACCGAGGTGGGAGGGGGGGCAGAGCAAAGCGCGCAGCCGTCACCACATGCTCCTTGTACCTATTTATAGTCACGCTGGCACACAAACACACACACGCGTCGCACAAGTGGGGACATCAGAAGGGGTCAGTCCAGTCAAAATTCAAAACGAGCAAGAAAAGCTCAATCACAGCTTCATTATGTAGCCACACAAAGTGCAATAACAATCCACTCCTCTCCTCCATATTGCCTCTGTGTCATTATGTGTTTGCAAGCATACTGTGTCAGTTGTGTGATTATACTGCGTGTGTGTGTTACAGCATTACTGACAGCTGTTGGCAGCACAGGCATAACAGTGTAATACACACCGACTTCACAGAGGCTAACGCGAGTGTGCTGCTCCTCTCTCTCCTCTCACCTCGAGTCAAGTGTTTCACGGCTCGCACAAAGCTGCGTCACTTCCATCGCATGCCAGCCCACAAAGCCATGTTTTTTCTGCATTTTAAACCGATGTAGGACTTTGCATGGATCAGTTTTCTGTCTGCGAGTACTGTGCTATTCTCACCATCCTTTATTCATCCGCCAATGACTATTCGGGGTAATGCAGTGACTTTGCTGAAATGGCTCAGTTTAAAGCAGCTAGCACAAGCACTTGTTTGGTCAACCTCATATATTTTCGTGCAAAGTGAAGAGCACTAACACAAAAAAATGTTGGTTCTTAGGTCATGTAAAGATGGAAATGAGGATATTCAAAATTGACTTTTTTTACAGTACCTATTTCCTACATTTGAGAGGTTGATATTGGCCATCTGATATTATCAATGTTAATCAATTCTACATAATTTTTCTTGTCCTTATGAGTCCTTCTGCAGTTCAGTCCTCTGTATTTCCACTCCCATCGGACTGACACAAACACTTCCAACCATTATACGTCAAAATAATTCTGCGGGAGACTCAATCCCTCTCAAACAATAACCAAGTCGATCCCTCAGCTGTACATTTATTGGTTTGAGTGTTTTTTCCCCCTCTGAGGTGTGTTGCTGCCTTCCTAACAAGGAAACTCAATCGCTCACAAATATCAAACCCAACAGATCGGTAGGAAAATCACGAGTTCATTCCCCGGAAAACAACACCACAGCTGCATGTTAAGAGGCAGGAAACGTGCTCCTGCTGAAGCCGTTTCACCAGAGTAAATCGATTATGTTGAAAGCTGCATTTTATTTATTTCTGCGATTATTAATCATGTCATTATGAAGTGTCCCTTTTTTAGTTCAATGTATTTGATCCATTAGAACAACATGTTCATTTATGATTAGGTCTGGACTAAAACCATTGTGAAGTCCACCAAGACAGAAATGTTTCTATTTAGGACCCCTCTGAGTCTACATGAAAAAGTCAAAATTGTGAATTGTTAAAAAAAGACTGATTGCTGATGGCTGATTCCATTCAAATAATAGCATCTGTTTATACTGCACGTATCACTCATTCAGGCTGAATGAATGTGATGGCAGGTATCTATTAAGAGCAGACCTGAAGGAACAGTTCTACATTTTGTTGAGAACAAGTAGGCATTTGCCAGCAGGGGGTGAGTGTACTTCAGTGTTACACTATTGTAAAAACAACTTGACAACAAAAACTATTTTTGTTTGATCTTATACTTCGTTTTTGCATAAATTAAGTAACATATAATTAAGAGCTAAATAAGATATAACATGTTGAGCATTAGAGTTGCTGGAAGGCCAATTTAGTGACTTTTTGACTAACTTAAGAACTTAAGACTTTTTAATCATGTTTCCACTGTCTGTATTTAGCTACGTCAACCAAACTACTGCTTTAAGGGGAAATATTAGGCAAAGCAACCCTTTTCTTGTCCACTGTCTCCCTGCAGCTGATCCTGTATGCAGTCGGGGGCCCCATGGTGAGGGTGACCTCCGAAACAGATATCGAACCAGCCAGCATTAGCATAGGGGAGAACAACCACTATATTCATTATGGCCTCTCTGAATCTACTTAACCGGGCCCTTACAATCAATACAAGTTAGAGTAGCAGGGTAGCAGCAATTTGCCATGAGGGCTGATCAATAGCTATATTGCTCTGAATAGTAAATAATTTGTATAATCATGGAGCGAATGGGGTCATTTAGCTCTTTCAAGGCAAGCTGATTTTTATGCATCAGTGTAAGCCTTTAGGGTTAAGAGAGACTGGGTATTTCCCTGACACTCTGTTAATCAGTCTCACAAACAGGCCACTTAATAAGACAACTTTGATGGACGCGAGGTTTTCGCCCGCCTCACCATCAATGATCCTCTTGACCCTCCAGATGCGCAGAGTGATGATGAGGCTGATGGCATCCCAGGGGCTGCTGGGCCCGTTGGCTACCGTGGAGGCCACCATGGGGGCCAGGGACAGCACGATGACAGCACCATCAAACACCTGAGAGGGGTCATGCACACAAGTACATATGATTTAAAGGTGTAACATAGAATTCAAGTATATGTAGATACTGAGGTCTGTTGTGTAACACAGAGCCCTGCTAACACCCCGAACAACCCTCCAGCACTGCTCTTAAAGGCTGTGCTTACATATCAAAGTTATTCATGCATGCATGCACAGAGGGTCCATTTACAGGAATAGTGGGAAATGACTTTTTTTTTTTTTCTTGCCGGGGGTCAGATGAGAAGATTGATACCACTCGCTTCTCCGTAAGGTAAGCATGAGGTTACCCCTACAAGCCAGTTTTCTTAGTTTACTTGTAGATTAAACAAGCAAGACATAATTTCTTAATCAATTAAGTTTACGGCTAACTCTTTCCACCTGGTCCCATGTTAAGGTATGAAAAGAAGAAAATCAATCATCAAATCAAAAAAGTGTATTTTTGTACAATTTCTACTGCTAATAAACCCCGCAAAACAAAACAAAACAGGTGGCCAAATTGGAAATGACTTCTGACAGTGACAAAAATCAAAAACTAGCCATCAAGCTCTGTCAATAAACACAAGCACTAACCTCCACTTTGTTCTCTATGTAGTCCCAGATCCCGAGCACAACAATTCTGAAGACAGTCTACGACAGAGAGAGAGATAAATGCAAGCATTAAAATAGATGGGTGAGGGTGATACATATAAAAAGCTCTTGTGATATTCTTAGTCTCTTTAGTTGTCATCACATCCAACAACCTTTATCAAGATGTGTGAACACAGACTAAAACCCGAGAAGAGGCCTGCACAGAACAGTTTTCTTCCTCAAATACCTGTTTTCAAATGAAATAACAATTTATCTAGAGTGCTATATGTGATGCTAGACACTGTAAAAGTAGGCCAAAGTAAAATGAATCATGTAAAATACAGTTGGTGCGGAGCAGCAAAAGCATTTACTTATTTAAGCATTTAACGCTCCTTAATAAAGCTATTATGCCTGCAGAAAGTCTACGCTCCAGTTTCAATCTCTGACCTACAAAAGCACAACACATCACATGTAATCTGATCGCCTATCAAATTCTACCCTGTGTTCTCTAAATGCTGTTGGATGTGTGGGACCCTTTGTTGGACAGGGCAATTGATTTACACTCCAATTAGCATGGGGTGTCATGTACAAGCAGCCCTGCTAATCCATCATCTGGAGCACATGTTAGACAACGGAGCTGGTGTCAAGTGTGAAGTGTGGGGACTCCGCCCACACATTCGAATCGCTGCTTTCTGATTGGTGCGGAGGGGCCGGCTGGTGATGCGCTGCATCTATCTACCACCGTTCCCAGATGACTTTTCAGCTGTGATGTCAGTGGGCGAGGTGTTTGGATGGATCGTATCACTGTAACCCCATCCCCACTGCTCATTAAGCTCAGCTTTAATTATTGCTCCTGCAGGCTCACCGGTAATTAATGTTTGGTTTCGGGCACTGGGGCTGAGGCTGTCAGGGTAATTGGTTTGCACTGGAGTGGAGGCCTTTAGGCCAAATTCTTCCCTCTCCATTTTGTTTTTCACCATTCTAGACTGATGATAACACATTATTTTATCGAACAATGGCTCAAATTTTATTAAGACTAATTACAATTATGGTTCAAAATGATAGACACTCTATCGGCCATCCCGCCTGAAGGTAGCATCTCAGTCCTGACCAGACAATAATGGAAATTACATGGCAGTGACGTACTCTTGTTCCCTTAGGCCTGTACCTGGTCTGCATTACTATGGACAGGATTATTCTACAGTTTAAGAAAGTTTAGCTTTCGCCCATTCAAATATGAAGGTTTTTGTACCCATGAAGCAATCCTGACACCAAACAGCATCATGCAAGAAACCAACAACAAGAAGGAAAGTAACAGTGAGAACTACATGAATATATTTTTATCAGTGGTTGTACCAGGAATAAGGTTTTATGGATGACAATATGCATTTTTTACCTCTGAAAAGAAGAGCGACAGGATGATAAGGCTGATCCAGTGGATAATGCTGGCAAATTGGAAAGCATTGGAAACTGTTGAGAGAAGAAATGATACAGTAAACAATGCATTTAAATATATGTGTATACAGTGGGCCTGCAAATGAATCAAGTTCCACAATGAAATAAAAAAGAACTGTCCAAATTCTTTTGTGTCTCTTCTCACTGTCACTCAAATATGATTCTTTAAACTTCTGATTTCAAGAAGCTGTGAAACAACAAGATGAAAAACTTTTCCTCTTCATTCTCTCCTGATTTCATTTTGAACTTTTACCAGTATCACTTTTCTTTCTGCTCCTCCGCTTGACATTCTGTCCATCAGCATTTTTAGCCTTTTCCATCTAGTCCATACTGTCAACCTGCATCTAACCATGCCACTAACAATGTCACTAATCTCTCTGTGAACCCTCTCACTCCCTCCCGTCTTATTGCCCACTCCTTTATTCATCTTGTGGGACTGGCAGCAGACAAAGCACGAGATTACAGCAGATCTGAAGTGACTGGACTTCTGCAGCGAGACTCAGGTATCATCAGAGCCGGATGCTTTCCAGTAATCGATGGAGACGTTTGCCTGCTGCCTTTGACAAGAGACTTGGTTCATTATCACCTTTCTCCATCACCCTCCATCACAACCATTTACCATCCAGCACCACCGGCTACTCTGCAACTTGCGAGACTACACACGTCTGCAGTGTGTAGCTGTCACAGTATCCAGCTTTTCAATTCTTATACAGAAATATTTAATTTAAGATCCCAATTCGCCTACATTTGCACACACACACAAGGCCAGTCAAGGAAAAAAGTATGCCGTTTCTTTACTTAAAAAAGTAAAACACTTAAAAGTACTGATAGAATTATGTAAAAAAATACTTCTTTTCTAAGAGGCCATAATACAAAAAGCTTGGAAACCACTGGTTTATCACATTTATGTATTAAGATGTACAGAAAATTATGCAAGTTAAAAGAATAATGAAACATATTTGAAAATAAATCTTCTTCATCTGACCCTGTCGTCAGGAACAGCACCAGCAGAGTCAGTAAAGATTCAGTTTAATGCTCAAGGACACTACAGCATTTAACTCCCCACTGCTCCAGTGGAGCTGCTCCTGCGCTCGATGCCTCCCAGGTGTTTTATGAACGTCACACAGCGTATTTGCTGGAGGAGAAAGTGCATACTCAGCAAACTTCCCCTTGATAAAGAATAAAGGTTGAAATAGGAGAAACAAATAAAGAGCTATGGCACACTATTTACATTGCAGGAGCTTGGTGTCTATGAGTAGCTCCAGGGACAGGAAAAGCACCACCAGGATGACACAGGCCACCAGGATACAGTTGAAGCCAGCGCTGAGCAGACAGACCTGCCACAGGGCCACTCGGCGGCCGCAGCACGGCTTCAGCCAGTTGGACCTGAAGAGAGAAAATACAAAGGAGTGTGTTAAGTGCATTCGCTGATTTTTTTTTTTTTCCCAGCGCTGATTTTTCTTTAAACTTTAACTCAAACAAGAAAATAATTCATCTTTGATAACCACACATGGAGTATTTGAGGTCAGTATGTTGCCTTTAAATAAATGGACAACAAATTACAGCAAGGACAAATAAATCAACAGAGAGACACACTGAAATGTGACACTTGACTAATTAATTATGTTCCAGCACCTCGTGTTTAAATGGACTGCACATGACTGTATGTTTGCACTGATTTCCCGTCTCGGTGCTATGCTGGACAGTAATGGTGTGATATTTGAGCTCCCCAACATGGCCAACAGAGGGCGACATTTTACACATATGAAAGGTGATGTCTGTTTAATCTGAGCAAAGTTTTGTGCTGAAGGCCAGAGCAAAGGGAAAGGAAGTGTGGTCAGAGGCAGCATTGACAGAGCGAGGGACAGTGAAGCTCTGTGAACCAGTGACTGGACCATCGGCCGTGAGAGTGACTGGAATACTGATGGACTCCTTTTTACATGGCGATGAAGGGAGTCACTGTAGAGGATGCCGCTTCGAAGGAAGCATTTTCACATTCAGCAAAATCAGTGGCCTGAGGCACAAGTGAAAGTGTGAGATATGAAGAGAAATTCAAATGAAATGCACATCTTCACATCCATCTGAGAGATTGTTTATCTATGGAACTTTTTTTCTATTATAATCGTTCAGTCTCCTGACTGAATCAGAAAATATGCTACAGAGAAAATAGTTGGTGAACATTTTTAAGACTTGAAAAACACAATAGCTTTATTTTACCAGCTACTGCAAGAATTCAGCATTTAGGCCATTAAAGTGTTTGGCAAGGTGACTCAATGCTATTTTGAAATAGTGGCTAGTCTTGCAGACCAACTACTACAAGGGCTGACGGTAGGAGATGAGAGAAACAATGCCTCTCACCAGCTCTCCAGCTGGAGTGGAAAGTTGGCTCTGCCCGCTACCTTTCCCTTCTCCCCATGCACTGGCATGGAGGAGACAGACGTTGGCAGAGCATTTCCCTCCTCTGATCATGTCTTCATTCCTTGGCGTGGTGCTAATACGGGCTGCAACGGTGGCAGGATGGCTCAGTTTTCACTGTGGCATCAAAACTGATTGTGCTCCACTCATTTGGATTATTCATGTCTTTTAATTTGAGTTATAGCCTATTAAAGGGCATCCTTTTTGTACTTAAAATCTGCTGGATGGAGCTATATTCTCTCCTTGAAATTAGTTTTACTGAATGAGAAAAAGAAAATGAGGTTCTGAATGACAGACAGCAGGTCATGTAGAAGTGTATACTGTATACTGTATGATGTGTGGTGGAGGATTCTTAGCTGGCTCCCAGTGCAAAACATCTTACTACAAAACAGACCCAGACCAATTACTGTAGTTCATTCAATACTGCTGCAACGCTATCCCCAGGGGAAGATGTTTTTTTTACGTGTCACCTCCTCTCTGACATATTAACTTCTGCTCAGTCAGTGGAAGAGGCCACACATGTGTCTTTTTTTCATGTGTGTGTTTCTTTGACCATTTTGATCAAGGAGAGCTGCTGGAATTTCATGTAAAGTCCATCACGGAAGAACAGCCATAAATTGGATCAATATCACTTTATTATCAATAAAAATATAACTTCATATTTTAGCGTAGGTTTTTTGGTCCCACCATAATACCAGACTACTTCTGAGTAAAACTAAAGAATAAAGTGCCGGAGACCAAATGAGAAGTTTAGTTTCTCTGAGGGTAAGACATGCATGTAATAATAAAGAAAATGTTCTCAACAGCTGCTTTTTCAGAGGAATGTATTCATTCAAGGCTGGCATGGACAGAGCCACAAGACTGTAAACAATGCACAGCTAATCTAATAAAGGCGTAATCATGCTGATAGCAATCATCCTCTTGGCTTTGGGTGGGGTGACACAAATGTGCAAGCTCCAGATGGTGTCGAATCTGCTCCTCCAGAGTCTCGGCGAGACTCTGTGGATGCCAGGTATCGTGCTGTCCCGAGGACCAGCCTACATGCCAAACATATATACTGTACACATATATAGTCATTGTATGAATATATTAATATACATAATATGATATACTATTTAGACTGTAGGTCTGGTAGAAAATGGAAATGTTGCAAACAGATCAAATTATTTTGGATATTTAATAGTAAAAGATGACAAAAGCACATTTGGTTATATTTTTAAATTTTGGACACATTCTTGAGCTAGCATTGATGTTTTTGAGTTCGGTGTGTAGCTCTGCTGAGTAAACTCTGGATAAGACACCTTGGTGCACACTTTAAAAACCAAGCTCCTCTTTACAGGGGCACAACTGCAATCCTTTTACCTACTCCATGTCCAGTCACATATGGTCAATATTCATTTCGGCAATGCATCTGCAGCAGTTAATTTCTCAAATATGCCAGCCCCACTCCACAACATATGTTCCCAAACTTAAGGGAACTAGAAATCAAGCAAACACAAGCTGCTACATTACATCCCTCATTTTCTCTAAGGCATCTGTACGCCACAAAATCCAGGCTGATGAGATGTGAAGCAATAGTGAAAGTGAGCATGTTTCTATTTTTTGACCAAAGAAAATCTGGCAATGAGAAAATATTAATTGTAGGCGACAGTGTAAGTTCATTTAATATTTAATTCTACAAATGCAATAAAAGGAAGACATCATATTTATTATTTCACTGGGAGAACTGAAACATTCAAGCTTTTGTTCATGGGGTCATTAAACATGAAATACATTGTTTCTTTATTTAAACAGAGACCGAGTGAACCAATAACCTTCAGCTAAACTTTCCATTCAAATATTCACTCAGTGATGCTGATCTGCTCCACCAGAGCAGCTGAAATTTGGTGCCTCGCTAAAGGCCACCTTGATAGCAGCTGAAGGTGATAGAGTTACCCATTCACCTTCTCCACCCACATTTTACATGAGGCTCTGGGGATTTGCACCAGTCAAACTCCAGTAATAACCTTTATGGATTTATGGCTTCTCCCAGCAGCACACAGCAGTCTCATTTAACCATACCATTTTTATCAGATCTGATTATATGAACATAATAAATTATCCCTATTGTGAGAATATATTCTAAAACCAGCTCAAAAACTCATCTTATTAAGTCACTGTAGTGCAAGTGAGACTGCAGGCTGTTTTGGAATATGTTTTATTTTGCTTTTACGCTGAAGAAAAATTCACACACACCCCAAACTCCCTAAAAAAAAGAAAAAGGAAAAAGAAAATCTATGCATTTGAGCCACCCAAACATTTCACTGGCTCAAACAACCTCCATTTCCAGAGGTTATGGTTTGGCAAACTTCCACCATATGATTAGATAGTCCATCAAAGTGCATCTTATATCAAATGATTTCACGCTTCATTCAACTGCTGCAGGGAAGCAAAAAATAAGAAAAAAGAATTACCAGAACAATAAAACTCCATGAGTGGGAGTAGTTAAAAAAAAGAGGTGGTGAAAGTGAAATACTCTTCCCACAAACTTTAAAAGGGTACGTTCTCCTCACAATGAATATGATGCCTAAAGGGAACACACTCATTTGGGCAATTTTATGATTTCCCTCAACTCAATACCTCTAAAACAGGACAATAGACTTGTAAAATAAACATATTTTGGTACCATTTGAAAGTATACTTATTTAAGCCATTCACATAGCCTTGCTTATCTCCATTTATGGATGTTGTTACTGAAATACAGAAGAAATACACACCGATTCTCTGTGTAAAGTGTGTATTTGTGGAAACATAAAAAAAACTGTCAAAACTAAGTGAGCAATTGCTAAGCGTTAAAGCAACAATGCAAATTTTTTTTTGCTCTATTGCCATGCGATGAGAAGATTGATGACCTTTTGATTACGTTTTTGGGAGGAGGAGTGTGGC
>JBAJHX010000001.1:19153161-19178809 GCA_037176925.1 Amniataba percoides
ACAGACCAGACAGGACAGATAGATATTCAGGCCGATAACAGATAACCCACCCAACACACACGCACGCACGCACGCACGCACGCACGCACGCACGCACGCACGCACGCACGCACGCACACACACCGGGACCCTATCACACAAAACAACTACAGTTTATTAAAATATACAGTGATAATGTCAACGCTTAAGGACCTTTGATGCAATCTGGTGTGACCTGAGCTGTTGGAGGGCATCCTATTCTCTGCAAGTGACTTTTGTGTGTGTGTGTGTTTGTGTGTGTGTGTGTGTGTGTGTGTGTGGGTGTGTGTGTGTGTGTGTGTGTGAGTGTATGTGGCAGGGAATCATGAGTTATGGGAATAACGATGTCAACAAAACCACCAAGGTTGATCTGATATAAACTCTGACTTTGTGACCCAAACACCTGACACCAGTAAAGTAAAGAAAGTAAAGAAATAACCATCCCAATAAAAAATTCCTGTGAAGGGATGCAGAAAATGAAGATCTAATGTAACCCATTGTCCTTTTTTGGCAGTTGAAGTGAATGAAATGAATTCACAGGTGGAAACAAATATGTATGGCTCTTTTTTTCATTGAAGTGAATATGGAGTGCTGTTTGGTTTGCTCACACCGACATGATGAATTTGCAACCTTTAAAGGTGAAATCCGCCAGTTTTACAAATAAAGGTCTTCTGGCAAAAAGACTTGTACAAAGGTTTTTGCAGCTCCAGATGGAACTACAAGTCTAATAAATTGCTTAAAGGGATCTCACTTAAGTACTGTATTTTTGTGACTATAAGGCGCAATATCAGTGCAATATCAATGAACGGGTCTATTTACATACATAAGCGCACCGGATTATAAGGCGCATTAAGCGAAACAAAACAGTCAGTACATATCACTCTGCGAGGCTCCTGACTACGGTGGCCGTAATGCTCCAGTCCATCAAACACTGTGGCTTCGTAGCTTAAAAAAGTCGTACTCAAACATTTTGACAGATTTTTGAGCGCCGTGCACCACATAAAATCAGTTTGAGGACAGTAAGCACAACCAGAATTCATATATAAGGCGCACCGGATTATAAGGCACACTGTCGATTTTTGAGAAAATTAAAGGATTTTAAGTGTGTCTTATAGTCTGGAAAATATAGTAAGTGGTGTTGAAGACTGACAAGTTTTAAAATGAAGAAAGAAAATGTGGGAGATTATGGTTAGAAAATCAGATCTTTACACCCCACTCTTCATCTCTGCTAGTACCTCAAGGCCACATTAGCCATCGCTAGCATCATCTGACTATATTAAATATAATGCCAATGTTCAATAAAACCTTCTAGATCTAGAGATCTAGAATCTGTTCTTCCTATTCTATATGTGAGAGGTATACATGTGCTGTGTGTCCAAACAGTAGGATCAAAGAGCCGTTCTGATTTATTTTAATTAAGAAGGCCATGCAAAGCTCCTAAAGACACCACACAAAACAAATCCAACTGGCTCTCGTTGCTATAGCGATACATCACCGGCAGAAAGGTATAAATAAAAAAAATCCTACCGCCATATATTGAGTCTATAACCTGAACCAACAATAAAGCAGAGCAGCCTCGACCCATTAAACCCTACGAGCGAACAAATTGAAAGTTTGTGAGCTGAACGCAGACAGAGCGTGAATACGATGAAAAAAAGGCTCCAGCTGTAGTGCTGTTACCGAACCAAATCCACTGAACACGACAACCAAATGAATGTGTCACAGCCATTGTGAGCAGGTGTATTCTCAAAACCTGTTTCAGGTGAGTAACCATGTTACCGCTGGCCGCAAAGAATTTTAGTTATACACACTTTCTGTCTACAACGCTCCTATGCAAGTGCCACTGACTGAGAAACAAGCAGACATGATCGAAGCGGGTTGAGAGAAACTTTGTACAACACAAAAGTAAATTACAATACATAATTACAAAATGACTCCTCGAATACTTCTTTATACAAATATGTCTTTATATTGACAAAATGATGTTAATGGAAAAACTTTCTTCAAAAAGTAGAGGTGGCAGCATTTCCCACGAGTAAGAGTGGCCTATCATCTCTGCATGTGTAGCATCCAACAGCAGCATTTTTTTTTTTTTTTTTAGTTTTTCATTAATAAAAACCCTTTGCTCTCAGGAAGAAGTGTTATTGCAGTCTAGTCTCAAGAGCTGCTGCCATCATCCCAATTTGATGGGATTATTTCCCTCGGCAAGAGGGTCTCACATTTCTTTGAAGTTGCATACGCTATATAGTCAAAAAGACAGTCACCAGAGGCTGTGATGCTGTTGACTCGTGTACAGTGTAATATGTATTATATGAGTTAAGAAAATGGATATAAAGTACAAAACAGAATATCATTTTTTTTCTCCGTAGGCAGCAACTTTTCTGTGCCTGTTCATAAAATGGTATCATTTCACTGTAGTACATGCACGCACGGCAGTTAAATTAAATAAAATAATGAAGCAAATGAGACAATAAAAAAGCAAACTTGGGACAAACTAACAGGGCCTTGCCTGAGGATCTTTAACTATAGAATGACTCATCAAGAGAAAAGAACACCTGTGATACAGTAAGTGGCTGTTCAGAGGCAGGTTTTAAAAGTGAACAACCTGAATCCCATTGTTTTTGTATAAAGGCCCTGAAAACCAGTGTATTACTATAACCCCTTTACTGTGAGTAGTATGTTCATAAATAACCACACAATTTATTTAGGTGGGCGGGGGTGGTCAATTTATTTTGTGTTTTGTCAGAGCTCTTCTGACTGTCTTGAAGTGGGCCGAGCTCAGCGACGTGTTATTGAGCACCAGTCAGTGCTTACTGATGACAGCTGTGGGGTTGTTAATCAAAGGAAGAATTTACAAATGCTATTTAGTATAGACAACATTAGTACTAGCTTTCATAATTCAATTTTTAAGAGACCCATTTAATAAAAACTTACAACTTACATTACTTAGAGAGTAATTTTGTAAATGTATGTCAGGATGAACTAGTGTATCGTTGCATTGTGGAAGTTGTCAATGCGCCTCTGTGGCAAATACGTCTACACTTATTTTACTTGGCCAAGAATGAATTTCCACTCTGAGATTGTGGATGTACAGTATTACGCCACAGTGGGTTGGCCTGATAGATGCTGTTTTCTCCACATCTCTCTACCTAACATCTCATCCATACTGCCGCTCATCTACAGCACAGCAGAAGCTTTGGCTCTCTTCCCAAACAATCAGGACCGTACACATAACCACTCGTGACAGACACAAGCTGTCCAGAGCCCACCGGCTCACAGCTTACAGTAATGTACCTGGTGCGCTGCCTAGCTGCCAGTTGAGATATCAGGAAAAGCTGCAGACCAAACCCATGAATTTTTACAATGTTCAGCAAAGGCCTTATGTCAGGAAGAAGGGTCTTGAGTCTTGATTTTGCCAGATAATCCATTAATAATCTGTTACATTTACATGAATGTTGCATAGGAATGTGAAAACACACACCCATCTACAACAATGTTCATTTATATAACCCATAGCAGTGACTTTAATGCACAAAAATCCCTGTCAATGAATAAACCCAGAGCACGAGCTCACCTCAGTTTCTATCCAAGTATAAATATGTATACACCATTTTTGCTGTCTTAAATAACAATACTGACCTTTCTGAGTACCCCTGATGTTCTTATCTAACAGAAAGTGGCAATTGCAAAATTCTCAAAAAAAGTTATTTAATGGAAAGACTAAAAAGACTGCAACAGCAGAAGGGCCCCCACAGGAAAGGAGTGATATTCAGGGGAGCAGGATTCCCTCAGGGTGGCAGATAAAATTACATAGTGGACTGTGCACTTGTGGGCCAGGTAGGAAAGGTCATTATGTGACAAAAGTTGCTCAAGGGACTCCGCTGACCAAAACAGAAGGTCATGTAAGCCAGTGGCGCTGAAGAATGTTCTTCCTCCGACAACTGGAAGTATTTCACTTGTGACCCCCGTGAACCTTACACAATAAGACAGACTTACAAACAGCCTTGGACAAAAGAATGATTTGGGTTTGTTTGCTAATTAGTAAATGTTAGCACCCTGATACACTAAACTAAGATGTGAAGGTGGACATTATACCTGCTAAACATCCGTATGTTAGCGTTGTCATTGTGAGCATGAGCAAGAGCAAGAGTATGCTGACATTTGGCTCAAAGCACTGCTGCATATTGTTACAACAGAGCAGTCAGCAGGGCTGTAGACTGTATCTTGCTAAATGTCTAAAATAATTATTTATAACTATCCTTTGCTTCTGATGTTCACCCTGTCCACAACTGAATTTCAATAAAAAAAATAGATAGAGTAGACTAGGGGCCACCTCTTCCAAAATTTGAAAAACAAAAATTACGTGTGTGGACATTTTAATGTTTTTTGAATCAATGTGACTTAAGATAAACTCAGCACATTTATATCTAGTTTAAACTTTTATTGGGCATTGTTCATGAATCATAAATTCTACCTCCACTCTGTAAAGTAAGTTCTGCTATTGTCTGAATAAGATTCAGTATATTGTAGTCCCATGAAAGGTGAAGCGGTGTTCGGGTACATGAAATACTGCTGCTGTATGTGTATAAGAGGTAGTATATTGCCTAGTACAGTTGTAATTGCAGTCATGAAATGGAAATATGTGGAAATGTATAATAAAAATATGGCATCGCCTGCTTTCATGTCTTGTATGGTGCAAATATATGCATCGATCAAGAAAATGAAATGCAGAGTACGAGCCATTATTTTCACACATTACATCAAACATAGCTGTTACGCTGCTTACCACCTTCCCTTGAAAAGCCTGCTGACAGCTTTGAAAATGCACTTTCTTGTGGGGTAAAGAAACATTTGCTTCCATACAAGCACATTTTTATCCTGAACCTTGCGCCGCTCTATCCAAAGCCTCAGTGGACTCTGAGATCATCGCACACGCGTTACTGTAGATTAAGCTGTCCGAGCACAACGCCCAAGGATCTAAAACATACCCAAAACTTGGCCAGAACGAGGAGGCACAAAGCAGATGTTCCCTGCTCCCACCAGCTGCTATGGAGAACTTTGGAGAAGCTGGACATCATTGTGTATTAATGTTACAGACTCATCACATTTGAGTGTGGAAGAGCCAGCAGACTAATGTACAACTTCTAACTCATAGTCATATTGATGACTAAATGTTATAACTGTGTCTTGGTGACATTTCACCCTTCTGTTTTTTCATGGCACCAAAAACTAAAGAAGGGTCTTTTTCTCGCTGCTAAGAAAGTAAAGACAGTGAGTAATGTTTGTCTTTGCTGCTGACTCACACAGAGCATAATATGGATTTCACATCAAAAGATGAAGATGAGGCAAAAGAAAGACTGTCGGCCTTTACCTGCGGGACTTCATCCAGATTAAACTGCACTAGAACAGTGAGAAGAAGCAGAAAAAAATACTTCACCTTTCCTCTCTTTCCATGTGCATTTTGGTCCATACACACCTCAGTCAGTTCACCCACACGTTTTTACAAGGCGATAAACTTAACTTGGTGTTTATCACAATGTTTGCGGTGTAGGACAAAACACCTGTCACCTCTGCAGAATTTACAAATTGCTTTGGGTAATTTCTCAGAACACCCTATTCAACTTCCAGAGAAACTTTCATAATTTCACGCTAGTGGATATTAATGAAGTCTGCAAGGCGCATTAGCTCATTAATAATATTACAGATTAAACTATGATGAATTGGTGGACTGCACAATGGACTGTTCTGGCCCTGGTGTGACCAGTCTCTTATCTGACCTTTACAGATACGAGCTGTAGAAGACACAGGAGACACAGAGACCCTCGCGGGGCAGGACTAAGACAGCAGATGTACATAAGCCTTCTTCATAATGGAGAGGTCTGTGGACCTTTTTACACTGTGTCAGTTTCCAATAATAGATTATTTTAATTTCTACAGACACTTAAGGGAATATGGGTCTTGAAAGACTTAATGACTGAAAAGACAGATTTGTGTAGACTTGTGAAAATGACTTTACTGACTTGTTTCTTCTGTGCTGTATTTTTGCATAAGGGACAAACACAACAGACACAGTATATTCTGTGTGTCTGTACTTGAGGCGTCGCCTGTTGCATCTTGAGCTTTATGCAGAATTCGTAGCAACGGCACTTATCTTATTAAATTGCAAATGTTTAATTCAGTAAATAGTGAGTGAATAATTATAATGGCATTTCCGGGAACAATTTACTGGGGGGAGACTTTTCCTGGATTAACACTGAATAGTTGGAAAATGACGATGTTGTGATGATTTATGGAAGAAGCTGTGACGATGCAGGTATTCAGCTGTGAAGTAACAAATACTATGTGCAAAGAATTATAGAAAGAAAATCACCATTCCCTCCATTTAATTTTAGAAAGTTCCCTCCAGAACCACAGAGCTCACACACAGACTGATTAGTGCATTTCTCAAAGAGTAAATTGAACTTGATGTGTACATTACGTGGAGCTCGGCTTCAGTTTGACATACTGACCGACAGACATGACTTTTCCTGGCCAGCTTGGAAACACTCGCTCAGACAAAATGTTTTAAAATGTATCATTTTCTTGCATTCACTCGTTCCCAATGCATGTCACTGAGATCTCCAGTACCTACATTTGTTATTATCAGAAGCCAATGAACAGCGCGCATTATGCTGTGCCGTACTTATGAAAAGAGCCAATTAGGCAGAACACCGGGCCACTCGTAGACAGCAGCTTTCCCAGTGGGCAGAAAGACACCATGTGCTTGTCAGCTCCCCCCCTCCAAACAAAAGAGGAAAAGCCGTCCAACCTCTCCACCCTCCCACTGCCATTAAATAAACAACAGGGTAAACAGCGACGTGTGGAGAAAGATGAATGGTCCCGACCAGCACCGAGGACCCAACAGGATCAAAATTCAGTTTACTGTACACATTAATCCCATCAAGTTAGACTCATCTGATTCAGTTTGGGTTGATCAGTCATCTTTAGCAGACAAAACATAGAATCAGTCAAGTGTAAAATGACCCCATATGTCATGAAAATGCAAAGATTACAGACAGCTTAAACAATTCATACATATTTGAGTAGCAGATTTTTTTTTCTTCTTTCCAATCCAATTTAATCATCTCATGATGCCTCAAATTTATCTTGTGACCCTTTGGAAGAGTTCCTGACTAGGTTGGGAGCAACTGGACTAAAGTACATAACTGTACATAAAGTAGTTCATCCACTGTGCATCCATTTTAACAACTACAACAGTAAAATGCTGCTCACACATTCATGCATCAGTATTAACAATCTAATAATATATATTTAAAAAAACAGTCACAGGGACCATTTTGCTCCATTTTCTAACATTTCCGTCAGATTCTGTATTATTACTTAAATAAGATTTGAATGCGGTACCTCTACATTTAATATAGAATTTTCAGCATCTTTATATTATTTTTACTTAAAATAAAAGAGTACTAAGTCATTCTTCCACTTCCTCACAATAGAACATTTTTACATTGTTTAAATTTAACATGAATCTCTATGAAAACAAAAGTATGTTTCCTTAACAATCACTGAGTCTAAAAAATTACGTTCATAGAGCCAGAACGACCTCACTGTACGTGCCATTTAGAATAAAGATGAATGAATAACAAAAAATGAAAAACAACGTTTGTGTTTTGTTTTTTCTGCCTCTTAATGGCATGAAAATCAGTCTTCACGAATGAGAGCTTCATTTTTCTGATGAGCTCTCGAAAGCAACTGCGAGCCACGCTCATCTGTTTCAGGATGCGTTTCACCTTAACCACAGCATGGTGTGACACTGCCACTGAGACCCGCTGTGCCGAGCTCTGTATGGGACCACGAGCAAAACTGGTTCTCTTCTAAAAGCACAAATGGAGCGATGATTTGGGGCTATCCATCTGGGTCAAGAGAATAAATGCAGCTAGTTAAGATGAGACAAATTAGAGTCATGCTACGCCAGCAGAATCAGGAGTTAACCGGGAATAATGATTTCCACTGCTCTTACCTCTTTGCTTTATCCTCACACACACACACACACTCACACTCACAAACATGCACACGGGCTGCAGCACGTTCCCTCAGTAATGCATCAGCTGTTCTCACTACACACTCAGAGAGCACAGATTAAAAATGGAAAGCTGGGAGAAAACTGGAGGCGAATAGGTGTGTGTGTGTGTGCTGGTGAGGTGTTAATTTATAATATTCAAGGATGATGATAATCAATATAGCGTGTGTGGCAGGTTTAACACAGTGACCTGTGTTTGCGGCTGCAGAATGGACGCTGTGTTGTGCGCTGTGCAGGTGTGCTCCTGCGTTTAGCATTCAGAGTGACGAGGATCAGAGACACCTCAACGGTGGCAGTGTCCGAGTGAATAAAGGTCAATATTGTTGAAATGGAGGCTCGGAAACCTGGGAGACAGTGAAAGAGGGGAGATCGAGTGAAAAGTTGGGATGGGGGGGTTGGGAGGGCATGCTGGGAGGATGAAGCGTGATTGAAAAGGAAGGACTCCATAAGGATGTGAGCTATGAGCTGCAGACTGTGGACGTATCTCTTCTCACATCTCTCCCATTTTACCACACATGTTCACACTTTGACCCATTTTTTTTGCCATACGGTGGGAACACAAACAGAAATGCAGGTCGTCGTGTCTTTTTTAAACCGGTTGGGAATGTGAGGACAGCGTGAGGAGGAAAAGAGGAGAAACAAAAGATCAGCGATGGACTGTACTTACTCAGCGTTTGCCATGATGCAGGGTGATGGACAGAGGAGAGACGTGGCAGCGGCTGTCACAAGGTTTCCACTCAGATCCAACTGTGTGTGTGTGTTTTTTATCTTAGTGCTGCAGTTCACCTTTTTCTTCTGACAGATGCTGCTTTCATGCTGAGCCTGGAAAGAAGGAGATCATTTATTGTGAGGCGAAGAAAGCTTACAAAGTTATCACGCAGGGGTGAGACTCACTAATGCTGCACACACACACACACACACACACACACACACACACACACTGATGCTCATCTGGGCGGCTGGAAAAATTTAGTCAAAGTTTATTTAGACATTAGGTCTGTGCAGAAGTTCAGGATCAACTCTCCAAACATTTCTGCAGTTAATGAAACATCGTCTGATTGTTTTAACTACATATGTAAGCCAAGCTCTCTCTCTCTCTCTCTCTCTCTCTCTCTCTCTGCTGCTGCACCTTCTGACTCCTTTCTTGTACCTGGTGGTGTCAAATTTGGTGGAGCTCCCTGCTTTTCAATGCAAGCTCGGCAAGCCAGGAGGAGCTCGGTCCAGGACTTTGGAGATGCTTTCAAAAATCACACTGACAGAAACCCCCCCCCTCTCAGCCTTTCTGAGTCACATAAAAAAAAAAAAGTTCAAATCCAAGACAACAGTCAACATGAGAATAAAGTGAACCTCCAGGTAGCCCCCACTCTGCCCCCCTCCCCTCTCCTCTCCTCCTCTAAGGACTGCTGGTAGCCTCGAACATGAAACCAACTTCTGCACATCGCAAACTTTTGATGGCGCCCCTGAAGCCTCCACCTGCAAACACCGAGCCCCGCAGACAGAGCGCCTGCACCTGTGCACGACAAAGGGAGACAACCCGGAGAGCTGCTGCTGCTGCTGAAGGTGGAGGTGGTGGAGGTGCGTGGTGGTGGTGGTGGTGACTAAATGAGAGTTACCGTGCACGACCACCGACATCCTCCCCTCTCTCTCTCTCTCTCTCTCTCTCTCTGCTAAGATATAACGGAAAACAAGCAGGCGGATCTTACCTGTGTGAGATTTACATGGTTGTCGTCGGGCCGCTGCTCCCCTCGCTGATAGTAGCGTCTCCCTCGGCGGTGATGAGAGTGAGTGAAGCACCGTGTGTGTGTGTGAGTGTGTGTAGGCTGCAGCTATCCTTAGCACTTTTGCATTGGACGGGCGGCAGCAGCAGCAGCAGCACCGCCGCTCCTGGTGGTGGTGATGATGATGATGATGATGCTCCTGGTGATGATGATGAGGAAGCGGAGGAGGAGGAGGAGGAAGAAGAGGTGGATGCTCGGATTTCAGTGGAAACGCAAAAGAGGAGCAGGAGCATCCTCACTCGCGGAGCTCATGTTGTAGCTGCCGTCACACACACACACACACACACACACACACCCGTCAGAAAGGCAGACGACCCCTTTAAGCGCCGCTCCGGATCTCGGGCTCATCAGCCGAGGGTTTCCCCGGCGAGCTCAGCGGGGAACCCTGCGAGAGAAAACACACACACACACTCACACACACAGAGAGAAAGAGAGAGAGAGAGAGGCAGGAGCTGTCCGGGTGCTGAAGAGAGCCCGATGAAGCCTCTGCTCTCCTCCTCCTCCTCCTCCTCACCCTCCACCCCCCCGTTTTGTTTCGTTTTTGTTGTGTTTTTCTGCTCTGAGCAGCAGCAGTTTCATCCAAACGCTGACAGCAGCCAGGAGATGCTCTGACATTTGCATCGCTCCGGTCACGACATCTCTGAATGTTGTGAGTGTGTGTGAGAGAGAGAGAGAGAAAGAAAGCCTGAGTGGATTTTTTTTGTTTGTTTTCAGATCCCGATTGAGGCTAATTTGTGAGCGGATTATCGCCACAGATTATTTTATTAGCTTTACGCCTGGCAGCTCGTCCCTCTCCGTGTCAGGAGCGGGATTTTTCTTTTTTTTTTATGGTTTCCCAAAATAAAGATACTATGGGAATATAAATTGCCTCCGCAGCAATTGGCTTAACCGTTTGTCACTCAGCGGGATGAGCCGGTCGATGGTTGAAGCGCACATCAATCACTGCGCGGCGGCTCTTCCTCCGCTTTAAACACACCCGGACGTGGGCTGCTCGCGATCTTATAGGCTGAGAGTCACATTTCAGGGTGTGTGCGAACATCTCTGATCTGAACTCACCACAGCAGGCCTGCGATCACAATCCAGAGGATGAGCGACGCCCAGTGCGGCCACAGGAGTGTGTGTGTGTGTGTGTGTTTGAGGGGGTGTTAAAGAAAGAACAGAAAAAAAAACCAACAAAAAAACAAGCTTGTATCTGTACATATATTGACTGCTTGTTATTTATTGAGGAAAGGAGCAGAACATGTATGATTTGGCACGTGTAGAAAAGTGCATCAACATCCAAAGTTTGTTCACTCAGACATAAACACAAACTTAAATTTTTATTTTTAATTTCCTCTTTTTAAAAAAAAGATCTCTAAAGGGCAGAAAGTGTGTTACGATTCAGAACTGGGGGACTTCTAATTATTTTCTTTAAAAAGTAAAATATCGTAACTTTCTCAGAAACATCCATTCTTGCAGTGTGTATGGAAAAGCTAAGCTTTAGACACAAACAGCAACAACCTGACCAACAAACATACGTGTCTAAATATATATATATAGACACACACACACACACACACACAGAGGAAATTGCACCTTCAAATCATCAGGATATTCTTCTTTGCGAGGAACAAACGTGACATCAATCACTGACAGGGCCACCTGGAAAATACACACTTCACAGACATGAAGTGCGAAGCTTTGAATGGATTTTCAAACATGCAGCTAGGTAGTTAGTCTCAGTCTACACAATCAAGATTTCAAGAACCTCGGCCATTTATTCCTTTAGTAAATGTTGCCACATCATCTTTATCAGAATACATCACATTATTTCTGACCTGGGACAGCGTGTCTTCATTTTCCAACCACTATTTCTTCGAGCTAGAAACTGTAAGAGCCGAGAGCAAAGTGAGGTGAGAAAGAGTTTCTGTCAGTCAGTCAGTGTCACCCACACAGCCAGCGGGGCAGCCGCTCTGCGCTGTTCCAGGAGCAGAAGCTGGCGAGATGAACCGTTCAGCCCAACCTTTAACAGCTGGAAGTAGGTAGTAGGAGATGTGACCTGACACATGGATAAAAAGAGAGGCACTGTGAGATCCTGACAGATTCCCCCTGTGCCCATTGAACCATAGTAGATAGATATCTTACAAAAGAAAACTACTTTGTAGGCCAACACGTTTTTTTTTTCATTGGTAAGACAAACGTGTAAAAGTGTAAAACCTACCCTAACGAGGAAGAGCATTCAGATCAAGATCACCTTGATTTTTGTGGAAGAGGAAACGCACTCCTCTTGCTTACAGGATTAAAAAGTGCCTGCGCTGAATCAACAACTACATCATGTATACAGTTTACTCATCTGCAAAGCAAACAGACTTTGAGGATGAAGTCAGAGGATATGTTTCAAATGTGTACCAATTTGGGGAAATATATATATTTTGTCCCAGTGCTTTATCACATCCGAATGTAAAAAGAGATGATCTGTTTGTCTTTTTGTGTCTCAACTTTGTGAAACTTTGTTTTAATACAAAGCTGCGTTTACACACGCAGGCTCCGAGGGACACGATTTCCCAAATGATGCCATTACACTGATGGCTGGGGGGATCATTTTCCTGCTTTATGAGCAGAAATAGTGACAGCAATATTCGTAATGTTGTGAATTGTAATGTGAGCAACACTCTGCAGAATGCTTCTGGTTTCTGACTGCTGCTGCAAACAGGAGCACGGTGGGCCTTTGTTTTTTTTTCCCTGTTTGTCCATTGTCACTGTGGGTCAGCCGGTCAGCCGAGATGGACCAGAGTTATGACTGTCGTGTACTCGTGCTGCAGACTGTCCGTGTCAGTGTCGCACAGCGTGTAGTCATCTTTAACGATTCGGTCGCAGCCGATCTCGCCGTTGCCAAACAGGCCGAAGAGCGGGGTGTTGGGGAACACCTTGCGAAAGGCATCAGCCTCCACGTTGGTCTGGTTGTTGTAGTAGTTTTGGCCTCTCCCCACACAGGCAAACATGAAGCCCAGGGTGTTCCTCTCGGGAATCTTGGCTGCCTTTAGCCGTCGGATCGTGGCCTCGGCCGCCTTTGGGTTGCTGATGTCTTGGTCCAAGAGCACAGATGCCCCCTGCACCTTAGGGCCACTCAGGGCCAGGCCCACCACACCGTAAGCACCCTGGGTACAGCTTCAGAGTGAGAGAGAGTGTGTAAATATTGCAGAGTGTGAGTAACAAATGCTACTAAAAAGACAACTCTGTAGGAGTTAAACCAATCACTTCCAGTGTTTATCTGTAAATTCAATCCAAACCTATTGGCAGTTCCATATGTGGCATAAGTGACATTATAAATATGGAAATAAAAGTTTAAAATGTGCTGAGGTTTACCAGGACCTTCAGTCAAACTACATTTGAGGAAGCTTCAAAAGTATTTGAACTTCAGGAATTTGCACAAAATCACTTGGACTTAGTTCTTTTTGTATTAAAGCATTATTCATTACAAAATTGCAAAATAAACATTTCTTAAGCGACATGAACTCACCAGTGTCTGGTGGGAGAGAAGACACTGTCTACCAGCCCCCCAGCGATGAGAGCTTTGCTCTTGGCCAGCGGCTCCAGTATCTGGCTGAGGAAGCGTGCTCCTCCAGATCTATATGCCTCATAGACAAACATCAGTACCACACGCAGCTCTGGGTTGTCAACAAGTCCTGGAGACAAAGTACAACAAAGAAAAGATTTAGTTCTGGGAAGTCTTGCCTTTCTCTGTTCAGATTATTGAATAGTTTCCATGAGCATACACTCACCTGCTTCTTTCAGGGCTGTTGGGGAGATGGTCTTCTTGCAAAAATGAAAGGGCTTGATGTGGACACCTTCCATGTGGGGGAACATGACTGCAAAGCCAGCCTCCCCCTCCTGGTGCTCCTGAGGAGGGCTGGAGCAAGAGCCGCTGGGAGTCACTGCACAGAGGAGCGTGTGTTACGTAGAATATTAAGATATATGCAGTAATCTGAAAACATAGCATGAGTCACGGACACCTGTGAGTTTGCACTGACTTCCTCCTCTATGACAAACTGTGTCCTGATCATTAAAATCAGCTGTTATAGCACTTTACTTGGAAAGAAAACCTGCAAGATCTTTGCACAACAACCTCTAAGTACAGGTACTGTGGATGTAAATTAATAACTTGAATCATTTTAATATGAAAATTAAGGTAACTTTTTAAAGGTAACCCAGTCTCTCCACAGTTTATCAACAACTTTCCTCAACTTCTTCTGAGTGTAATGTTTGACTTGATGGTAAGAATTTGGGGGATTCTCCTTTGGATTTTGGTACAGGCAGTTGCGTGGAGTCGGCATCTGGTGGCCATTAGAGAAACTGCAGCTGAAGGCACTGAGTTGTTGGCCTCACCATTCAGCTATTCTGTTTGCTGCTGGATTGAGAATAATTTCTCAAAACTCAGGACAATATATGCTAACCGCAGAAAAGGAACAGTGGTCACAAAAAGACTCATCAACCTGACTGGAAGACGCTTGAAATATTTACTAAACAACAAAAAGTCTTCATAAACAAACAAAAAAAAATCTTCATAACAACCAGTATGTACTGCGCTCGGGAGTATTCTGGGTATATAACACAGGTATTTCAACACAATAGACATGATCTGACTGTCCTAAAATAAAGGCCCAGAGTGTACCAGATGGATAAACTACCATGCAAATGAGAAAACATCAGGCTGTGCTGTCATAAATTTACAGAATCATAAAAGAGGCAGCCTCATTCGCCACTCCCACACCTTTTAGATTTTAGGTTTCAAGTGTTTGCTGAGCTGAACCCCTGGCGTGAGACTGAATTTGTACATTACAGACCACCATTCATTGTGTTCGAAATGAGTACAGCAGGGCAGTATCTCATTTATTTGCAAAGAGTGATGCAGAAACTCAATGTCTAAGTGTACAACACATCATCTTCTAATTCTCTGCAGCCGCACTACCAACATGCATAAATAATTAGTCGTACTCTGAGCTATATGACAGACTTATTACAAGTAATCTATAGATCCGGGCTTATCCAATCAAAGATTGCATTCATTTGAATTAGATGTGCGGGGTGACCCCGGGGTGACCCTCGGCTGCAATATCACAAAATGAGCGTTATCGCAAACAGCTGAGGCTGCCATTAAACCTGACAGACGACGGGAGCCCGATAAGCCATCATCTCGCGGAAAGAGAACGTGGCTGATGGAGAGTCACTTCTCCGCGGGGTTGTGATTATATGGAGAAATGGGGAGCGCAGCACCAGGCAGACTAGGCAATCTATCAGAGTGAGAGGCAGGGAGGTGCCAGCCGCCGGTGGTGCTTTCCAACTAGGCAGCCACAGTGGGGATTAATGCGTAGTCCTCGATGCTGAAAGGTGAGCTATTCCTCTTAGATGTAGCTAAGATACCTGGTTAACTTTTTTTTTTTTTTCTAGAGTCTAGCACATGAGCTTGTTAAGGCTACATATTTGTACTATTTTAGCTAATTTAAGAGACATTTTTATACTGATGACAAATCAAATGATTCCCCGTATGCGGCTACGTGCGATGTCATTGGGGGTGAAATGAGGAAGTGCGAGAAAAATGAGGAACACTTACAGACTATGCCTGGAGTAGCAATGCCCATGATGTCACAGCCTTTGGGGAAGAGCAGGTTCATCTCTTCAACGGTGTCCGGACTGTGGCGAGTCTTTTTAGCTTTAGGGTGGTTGAGAGAAAAAAATATATATTATTGAGAGAGGTCTCTGTTTTATATGCTCATCATTTAAATAATAACAAAGAAAAGATTTCTGAAAGTTAAAAGTCAAGAACAAACAATTTAAATCAGCAAAAAAAAAACGTCTGGTCTGTCTTAATGGGACTAAATGTTTACTTTCCTTGATTTCTCAAAACACTACCAAATATCTACATGATAAATTCAGTGACATGAAACAAATATTGCCACAATACAATAAAAGCCTTGCTATGCTGTCTTTGATAGGCTGGCAGGTGTCCATTAGCACAAGTCAATAGTTTAACCATGTTTTAAATCAATATGCAAGGTACATTAAACTGCAGGTAACCATAGCAACCGTGAATATGCATGACACTAGGTTACCAATTATCTGTCTCTTGTGAAAACCTGCTATCAGGTGCTGTGTCACGACAACAATGGCAGAATTATTAAAAATGTCAAAAACACAACAACACGTCACTCACAGCAGTGACAAAGAGGAACAACGATCATGAGTCGAAACTGACGAATAAGGAAGAGAAATAAAAACCCGCTGCTATCTGACCTGTATTGAAACATGAGCCAACTCTGTAGCAGTGTGTGCTGAGGCCATGTTCAATAAGGCTGTAAAGACTTTGTTACTGTTTAATGATGACTCTCTCAAGGCCCTGGGATGTTAACAGTGCAGTAAGTAGTCTGATCCATAATGGGGGCTTGTAGTTAATAATACAGAACCCATAAGCAAAGATCCAACTCATGATGTATTTCAGTAATATCTTTAAAGCTGCAACAACTAATCAAGTAACCAACAACATAAAACTCATGGGAAAATATTTTGAAAATCAACTAATAGCCGAAGTTAGTCTTCCAGCAAAATGTGTGATTCCTCATTCTCAAATATTAAGATGAGCCCTTTTTCTTAGCCTTGCATCATATGAAATTAAATACTTTTGGAAGTTAGCTTACACACTGTGATGGGCATTTTTGTAACGGTTTCATTCAGTTCAACATTTTAGAGACCAGGAAATTCACCAATTAAGTGAGAAAACAATCTGCAAATTAATTAATAACAAAAATAATTAAATGAAAAAATAAATAAATAAATAAATAAAATAAACTCGAGGACAAATTAATCTTGGAAAACGTCCCTTGCTTTAAAAATGGCACCACCCTTCTGTTTGACTTGAAAAACACCAGAGGCCAAAATTACGGTTGCACAGACTTCAGATAAAATTCAAGCTTTTGGGCTGCACTTATCTGACATATTGTGTCTACTAAACGTGATAATAATATTAAGTATAAAGTAAGATAAAGTCTAACAGCACAGTGTACTGTTATTTAACACCAACCTTTACTCTGTCTGTAGCAGTAAGCCTGTCCATTGAAGGCGTCACAGTCTACCATTGCCAGGACCGTTTTGGGCAAGAGAAACACTTTCTGAAAATAATCACAAGCAAAGTGCAGGCATTTAAAAAAGTGTCTCAACATTTAAGTGCTTTCTAGACACCGTATGTGATCCAAACATGTCACTGTATAAGTCTTTCTTACTTATAAGAAGAATACAATGGACACAGTTTAAGGTTTCTGTCTCATGACTACAAGAAAATCCTTTCTGGCTAAGCATATAAAGACAGATAACAAATTAAAGGAAAAACCACCATTACGCATCTTAGTAAGGGTTAGGCCACCAGAGGAGTTTCTGTGACAGGAGGGGTGAATATCATTGTTCCTAAATATGTTAAGGTTTATATTTATATTAGCGATTGGGTGTTTTGATGATGTTGGTCCATAATCCCCCACAGCTGTTATGATGGACTGATGGTGACTGTGTGATTGATCCCTCAGAGCAGACAAGTGTGTTTAAACCATGGTAGCAAAATGTTTTTCATCTATGTGAAAGCATCTGCACTTCTTATATTTCCCCCCCATTAATTTAGATTTTCATTTCATTCGTGCAAACCTCTGAAGCAATCACGATCGTGGTGTGACCCATAGTTATAGCATATTTTTATGCAAGTCAGCTAATCCTCTCTCAGTTATTGTTTTTGACACAAACTCGGTGTGGAGTGTGCGTGTGTGCATGGTTAATGGTTTACCTCCACCTCCTCAGCCAGGACGCTGCACAGGGCATGGACCTCGGTGTCAGACGGCCCAGAGGCGGACACCCAGGTCACCTGCTGCTGAGTCCTCAGCACCCTGCGGGCGCAGTTTCTCCACAGTCTGCACACACTGAGGGGAAAACACACACAATCAAACTTCACCTGCAAGCCCGCCGCAAACCTGGCAACACACTCAGGTTGCCATTAAGTGTGTTTTTCTGTCAATAAACACGTCTGAAAGTAAATTCACTACAGATAAAGTGACTAAAACAGTCGCGTTATCTTTCTATGTCAGTTTCACTTTCTGGCGTTAGCTGACTTCACTGTTTAGCACACAAACATGTTTCCGTACCTTGAGATGCGGAGGAGAGATTTGGTGGGGACGAACGTCAGAATCCGCTCCACCACCTCGGCCACGTTGCTGAGCACGTAGGCGGCCTTGCTATCGTGTAACGACACGGTAAAGTCTTGGTTTTCGCCCATGTTTCTCTCTCTGGTCGTGGGTATTTCTTGTTTTTTTTCTCCAGTACGGCTGCCCAGCTACGAACTTTGACCCTTCAGCTTCCGCCGCTGCAGCCGCGCCTGAAGGAGCCACAGCGCCCCCTGCGGCCCGGAGGACCAGCGGCAGCCAAGATCTCTGATTTCTGATGTGGCACAATTCACACTTCAACTGCAAGTAGGCACGGAAAATTGAATCAAATAAAAAAGAATGTGGTTGATTAAAAAAAATCAATCAGATCTGAGAAAATGTATATAATTCATAATAAATAATGAATTTAAAAACGTTCATAGGGCCATAACATTCCACTATGTGAATATAAACGTGTGCCTAACATATGCTTACCTTAACATAGAGGTAGATGTGTTATGAAATTTTAACACAATATTTTAGTGACCTATTTTTGTGTAATGAAAGTAAAAAGAAAAAGTTATATAAATATGCTCGTAAAAAAAACTTTGCGTGTATTATTGAATTTTAATGAACATTTGTATGACAAAGTTGTGTTGAATTTGTTTTATTAATAAATTCACTCATGTAGTTCCAGCTGTGGACAGAAAACAAACAAAAAAAAACACTTCTTGACCTTCTGCTTACATCCTTCCCCTGTTTCATTATCTCCAGCTTCACCTTTTCTAAATGCAGCCTCTTGTGTTTCACTTCCAGCCTCTGACACTCTAGTCCAGTAGATAAAGTTTACATTTTTGTACAGCACAGGATGTCCTGTGTCAGGGGAAATGTGTCAGCAAGTATCCGAGTACATAAGTGGTAACAGTAATATGATTACTGTGCAGTATAATATGCAGTAGGGTGTTTGGGTGATACAACTCAGTCGATAAATAGGTAGAAATAATAAGAGAAATAAAATGAATGTTAAATAAACATGAAATTTCAGGACTAAGCGACAACTTGTGCATTCAGGCTGTCTGTTGCTTTGCTTAAAAAGTTCATGTAAAATATCTATCTGCCCCTATTTCTTCTTCACTGTATCAAAATATATAAAAAAACAACACTTATAATAAATGGAGTACATTATACTTGATCAAACCCTTTATTTATGACCTTTACATTTCAGAGATAAAATGGGAGAAACAAAAATCAAATCACTAGCAAACAAACAGAAGAGTGTGCAAACATTTCTTTCACTTGGCTAAACAAGTACATTCAAGCAACAGTGCTAAGAAATCCTTGCTCGCTAAACTGGAAGTGTACAATGTCACTGACACTGAATAAATGCTTCGAGTACAGAAAAAACAAAGACACACAAGCAACTTTACAAAAGTACACATAATAAAAGTCCCTTTTATATAACCTTGGCTTAACTTATGGCTTTGTTCACAATGATTATGTGCAGTATTTTTCCCCACAAAAGTGCAAATTCTCCCAACACATACATGTAAACCTATCAGATATACAGTGAAGTTTAACTGACCTCTGAATACAGTGTGTAACAGATATGATGTGGTTTAACTGGAGCTCACCAAAGCCGTTTGGACTACCTTGTCTAGAGCTTGTTTCTTCGAGGTGACAAGTCCAGAGGACACATACAAACACACACATACAAAGGGCCCAGTATTATCTGTAGCAGCTGTGTACGGGAGCCAGCCATGTTCAGAGCAGATGAGGCAGTGTGGGGAGAGGAACAGAGCTGGGTCAAATGTTAACCATCTCCATTAGAGTGTGATCCAGCATCTGCTTTACGCTCAGGCCCTCTTCTTTAGCACGTGTCAGTTTATCTGTTAATATAGCATTGCATCAGTTAAAAATCAGAAAGAAAGAAACAGCGCAAAGATAAACAGAATGTAAAACAAACAGCCCGGGATAACGGACAGTGTTAGACGTGTCCAGGATATCGCTACAAACCTACGCATGTGAGACATTTCACCCCTCAGTTTATTCCTTTTCCATAACAGAAGTTAGTGTTCATTAAATAAGTGCACATCCTCAACTCCAAAACTGTACTTTAAATATACTTAAGCTATAGACAGGGCTGTGGGTCAAGCTGGGATTGGCTGTGAATCTAAATGACACCCATAACTTTCAGTGTCGAGCCAGAGCAATTTCTCTAAAGACTTTCAGGTCAATGACATGAATACTAACCTCAAAAATACTAACATGAGCAGCAACTTGACCCTAAATGAGAGACCTCCATGGGAAACGAATCCACTTTATAGTTCCCAAAAGATCTTTCACCACAACTACCCTGAATATTGTTTTGCTGATCTTTTCTACTTTCACTTTAAGTCTGTCCTTGTCATTTTAATTTAACTCCACAGCTGTCGGGCCTTCTAGTGGTTCCGGGCCGGCAGCTCTTTCTTTTAATAATAGTCACATGTTCCATACACCTTCCAATCATGTATGACCACGACCTCCAACACCTAGTCAGCCCATGTAAACTGATATGGTGCAAATTCTCTCTACATGTCCGCAGGGCAGTCTTGCTGCTTCACAACAAAGTGCACTGCCTCTCCACCCAAGGTTTGTTCTTTTAAAGCTGCCCATACTATTTGAAGTGTGAGATCAGGGTCGGTCTCTACAGCAGTTTCAGATTTGCTCTGGAACATCATCACCACAACTTAAGTCAAATGCTCTGTTAATGCAAAAATAAGAGTAAAAAAAGTGATATGTTTACTGACAGAAATGCTACAGATAATTCTAAAAATAAATAAATACTCCACTTGCAACAAGCCAGATTAAGTCAAATATGCTTTCAAACTGAAATTTGGGCATTAACTTTGAGTACAGCTGAACACACCACATGCTGCATCTTTGGAAATCAGTCCTGTTGGTCATTTTCAGAAGAAGATTTGGGGATGTCAAAGGAATTCTGGGTCCCTTGCAGCATTTTACAGGCCTCCCAATAGTAGCTGTCAGCTACTAGAATTATTACGAGCCTTCACCCCATGAACAACGGCACCATGCAGATCTAAATTGGAGCACTGTGCTACAGCCCTGTCGATAACTGAGGAAATATATCAAATTCATTCTGTAGCTTCGCATCACTGGAGGCTGTGTGACCTCCCAACTGAAACTGCAGTTTGAGCATGCATATGTGAAAATCTTGCGTTTGTATCCCGTTTATGAAAGCATTTCTTGGTTTTAGTTTTGTGTCATAGACCCAGTTGTCTAAAATGCTTTTTATAATCACAGCATTTGACAATATGCCTGGATTTTTGAGTTTCAGAAGAATGAGAGCGTGTGAAGGCCCATTCCGGACTAAGCTTCGTTTAAAGCTACTCTCAGTTCATTGGTCAGAAGGCGGTTTTTTTCAAGCTGCTTGTATAGATGGTCTTGACATCAGAAAGCAGGTGAGAGAAAAGGGAAAGACACAGAAGGCAGGTTAGTACAAAAGACAGAGTTAGTGCAGCTTTGAAGCTGATCATAAAACAAGTGTCAGTTTTTTTTTAAACTGTTGAACCTCAAACATTTCAAAATAAAGCAAATCACTCACTACCGATCATTAATTTTTCCAAAAGGTCTGAGACCAGCTGTCACTGTCATTTGCTGTCATGGTTACCCAGTGGCAACACCATTTACTCATCATTACTTTGTTGTTGCTTTTATACTTGCTGTAGCTTTTACTGAGAATTTTGTTTGTTGTTTTCTCTCGCCAAAGATACTAAGGAACAGCCTGGAAGAAGTCTACACAAGTGACCATTGCATATATGAGATTAAGAGATTCAGAGTCGATGACCTTTGGTGCAGGCACTGAAGCTAGGCTGATCATTCTAGAAACTGCAACACCAAAGCTAAATACATTAGCAGGGAGGTAACTTCCCTTCTGAGAAATGAGGATGTTGAAACTAAAGATCACTGAGACGATGTTTGAGTCAGTACTTTAAATTTAAATTCCCTTGTGATGCTGTTCATCGCCTTTGGCCATCGGAGGGCGCTCAAAACCTCAGTGTTTGGAAACAGTGAATCTCTGCTCCAAAGTTGCAATTAAGAAAGCAGTAAAATAGCACAACAGATGGCCAACTAAACTACCCATCACAGCATGTTGCCTTTTGTTTTACTGCATTTTTCTAATTCTCTTCTCCTCAAAGGGAAATTGAGAGGACAACTGTTGTATTTTATGTGTGCACTAGGATGTTAGAAATATACAGAATGAGTTAACCAAATTATACCGTAATTATATAAGTAACTGTCCTCTCAAACACAAAAGGAACAGTGAATGTGAGGAGCTTCAGAGTTTATTCAAAAGCTACTCAAAACAAATAAACACATACGACACAACAAAAAAATGAAAAAAAAAAGAAAAAGATGGACAAATGGAAATAAAGAAACATTGCAGGAGAAAGGGGAAGGGCTGGCATAGATGGAAGAATGTTTATTTTACATAAAATAATACGGCTCAAAGATCTGTATGAGAGATGAACACATGGATGGCAGCAGCGACGGCCCAAGGTGCAGAAAGAAAGAAATACAGAGACAGAGGAGACAGAAAATTGGGCTGCGCTGCACAGGAGAGGGATGACGACGCTCAACCAGCTTCTGGGGTGTAAAAACTTAGCTGTGAAGGAAAAAAGGAGAAGACAACAAGTGTTGGAGGGAGATATGAAAAGGGAGGAATGAAAGATAAACAACATGCAGAAATAAAAGGAGGAAAAAAGGATGCAAAGCTGAAGAGGAAAGCTGAATGAAAAGGGGCAACGAAGCATATAGAGGAAAGTGGTGAAAAACTATAAAAAGGGAAACACTACTAAAGCATAGTAGTTACCCACATCAGAAGTTTTGGGAAATCTAGCCTACGAATCTAGTCAAAGATAAATCTAAAGCACCTTTAGTTTACACACAAATCAATGTTAGACAAGCAGTTAAAGAGTTTTTTTCCCCTTTTAAAATCACCTATCTATAATTTAACAGAGTTAAAAATCACTGCACTCAAACATGCCACACGAGGGAGCTATTGCATGTTGGTGATAGAGGTTAGAGGTGTTGAGATCTAAAAAGGCACACAGCAAGAACGAGCATTTGGTGAATTACATGGAAGTCATGTCGTTGAGGGCGTGGTCCAGCTCCTCGCTGATGGCCTTGTACTTCAGTTTCTGGGCATACAGCTCATCTAATGTGAGGTGATTATTACAGAGGTGGCAGTGAAGGGGTTGTAAGAAAGTAAGAAGAAGAAAAGAAAAATAATAGGGTCAGAGAACAGAAGTCAAAAGGAAAACACAAATAGAGAAACTGGAAAAAAGCAGGACAGAAATAGGAAGTGCACATGGAACAGCTGCTGATGTTGTGTCAGATTCCTGAGGAGTCACCGAGAAACTGCCTCACATGTTCCATGACCCTGAGAAGACTGCTTGGGACGAGCTGGCCTTGAACAGTCACTCCACCAGAATGCCAAACAGCATTGTGGTGAGAAATGTTCCTGCCAACATGAATAATATCACGCTAGCCTCTCTGGATTGCTGCTAACCCCCCCTGAAGACAACTGACAGTGCAGATATCTGTCCTGAGGACTATTTAACCCGCTGCTGACCAGATAAATAACCTCACATAGCACCAAAATTTCCAAAAGAGGCATTTTTTGTTTTTTTGACTTCCCAAAGAAGCCCCAATGAGGCCCAACAAGGTCACTTTGTGCTGACTTCTTGAGTCATACCTTCCTCATACATTGCAATGTACAGACACCCTTACATTTTATGAAAACTTTTTTTTCTAAATTCCTAAAAATGAAGTAGAGAAATTCATACCCTCCAGGTCATCAATGGTCTTCTCAAGCTTGGCGACTGATCTCTCAGCGAACTCAGCACGGGTCTCAGCCTGGAGTGGATGAATACAGTCAACATTAAGAGGTTTAAATTACTAGCACATAACCCTACACTTAAAGCACTTAAGTGCTGTAATGAAAAACGTATAGTCAGCATACTTAATTCAGCTAATGAGTAAAAGATTCAAATTACTCATACAAATAATCAGACTTAGAAAGATGGTTTACAAAGTGTCTATGAAAAAATGAATGCAGGATGGATAAACTTTTTAAAAGGATCCAGGTGTGATTATGCAAACTTAGTTAACTCACCTCCTTCAGCTTGTCTGTAAGAACCTTGATCTCCTCCTCGTACTTGTCCTCCTTCTGTGAGTACTGTGGTCGCAAACAACAGGTAAGAATTAGGCCAATAAACACAAGTCAGCTGTAAACAGATTTTGTAAACATTTTCCATGAATCTTCTCAGTCAGTCATCCTACCTTCTCTGCCTGAGCCTCCAGAGACTTCAGGTTGTTCTGCACGGTTTTCAGCTCCTCCTCAAGCTCGGAGCATTTGCTATTGATTTATTGGTTTGGTTGTACAACAAGGAGGAAGCCAGAGATAAAACAAGGATTACACAGAATTCATCTGAAATGATTCTTAATGTTGGCCGACTTGGGAGTAACAGATATTGAGTAAAAAAAAAAGAGAAAAATATTGTTACCTCTCAGACAGCTCAGCACGCTCCTCTGTACGCTCCAAATCGCTCTCAATGATCACCAACTTACGGGCCACCTGCAGTCACAACATGCACCAATTCAATACATCAAAAACTGGTTATCGACTATTATTCTAATGATTATTTATGACTTTGAATCAGTGATAATACATCTGATAGAACGTGGTTGTTGATATCAGCTACTACAATACAGTGTGAAAGTATGAAATGCTTGGTCAAATTTTCAGAGTGCAGAAAACAGTTGAGAAACTCGCCTCCTCGTATTTGCGGTCAGCCTCCTCTGCAATGTGTTTGGCCTCCTTGAGCTGGATCTCCTGCAGCTCCATCTTCTCCTCATCCTTCATCGCTCTGTTCTCAATGACCTTCATTCCTCTGAGGGAAAGAAAATGGTATTGCAGGTAAGTTTTCATGATTTCATGACTGATAAGAGCTCAGTTCTTTGTCTTTCAGGGACATTTCTTTGGGGCCTGAAAGAAAGTTTACCACAAAGTACCTGCTACCTACTGATCGCTCATTAGTTACCTTGACTTTAACAACACTGAATTACTATCTGGACAAAATGGTTAGCTACTTCACAGATAACGGTCCATCAAGTTACGGTGGCCAACACAGTGTACATTGTGTGGTCAGGTATGAAAATAAACACAACCATAAATTACAATGAGACAGACTCATGGTAAGAAGCAATTATTTTCAAACTTGTCAAGATCTGCACTTCTTGTTCTGCAAGTTTCCATTAAAATGCTACAGGTGCTTCACTTCATCTACTGATGTGGAGCTATACTGTATTAGTAATTAAGAAATCTGGATATCACAAATTGTGCAAACATGACAACAGTGATTATTTAACCATGCTATTGTGCAAAACATAATCTAAGACAACTAGTTTTCTATCCATTTCAATTTAGTTCAAACTTCTGATCATTAGTGCAATACGACTTCCAACCACCACCGGCAGCACTGAGAGAGTGGTACGCACAGAGTATATGAGCGATATTTGATTTTCAATATACTGTGATTTAACTGGATCGAGCTGTG
>JBAJHX010000001.1:19178909-19195594 GCA_037176925.1 Amniataba percoides
TGAGAGAGTGGTACGCACAGAGTATATGAGCGATATTTGATTTTCAATATACTGTGATTTAACTGGATCGAGCTGTGATACAGCCATGTAATGTATTTCCCCCATTTGTCATAAAGGCATTCAGCAAAAGCATGACCCCTGTGCTCTAAAAAGATTAAATAGCATGGGGCCCAACATTTGGCTTAGAGAGGAGTGATTCACAACTGGACTCTCTTCTGTCTAGCTATCTAAATCTACACATCCCATCCCACCGACATCACTCAGTTTCATAAAGAGTACAGTTTATATGAAGGTGATGAAAACAAAACTTGATGTTCAGTGTAAATTTGGTGCAACTGTGATTTTTTCTTGAATAACTCAAACTGCAGGACTGCCTTGTGGTCTTTTCTCCAGGGTGAAGAAAAGACACCCACCTCTCACTCTCATCAGCAGCCTTCTCAGCCTCCTCCAGCTTGGTCAGGGCTGTGGCCAGACGCTCCTGAGCACGGTCCAACTCCTCCTCAACCAGCTGGATACGTCTGTTCAGGGAGGCTACATCGCCCTCAGCCTAAGGAGAGCATGGTCACAGAGAGACAAATCAAGGTTTGTGTGCATAACAACCTCAAAAACATACACATATGAACTATGCTTCAGCTGGGAATTGCAGGTTTGCACCACCCAACCCATCCCATGTTCACTGAGGAGGGCTGGGGGAAGGGGGGGGTGCAGACTCCTACATGAACATCTTACACACAGGCTTGAGGGGTGGACAGTTATTTATCTTCCTGTATCAAACATTTTTTTACCCAAAACACTCAGCAGTGCATTTTAAAGAAACAAGTGCAACCCACCCATTGTTCTTCCCACTCAAACCTGCAATTTCCCCCCCCAAGTTAACTTGTCCCACTTATAACACCAGCCCAAGGTTTGTTTAAAAAAAATAATAAGGGGGGTCGCTTCTTTGCGCTGTAGCTTGTGGCCTGCTGGAGGTTTTATCACAGGAGGGGAGCTGCAGCATTAGCCTCACTTGTTCCAGGGCAGTCTGCTTATTCCTGGACGGGCGGAGTCCCTTTTTTAAAATCACCCACCATCCTCTTTTTCCTCTCACATCCTCCAGCGGACTCATTTAAAAATAACAACAAAAAAAACCCTGACAACCTGCCTCTTTTCGGACCCACACAGTGGCGTCCCGGGCCTACAGCGACCACGCTTTTTGACCAGATTTACGCCCGGTGCCGTCGACAGTCTGGCGGACTAATTGCCTTAAGTAATTAGCCGCGGCTTACTGTTTCCCTGGCGCTCCTCTCCTGGTTCAGTTCCCGCTGGAGAGACGCCGCCCGGTCCTCCGCCGCATCGGCCTGCTCCTGCAGCGACTTGATTTTCTTCTTCACAGCCTCCAGAGAGCTCCCACCGGCCATTTTCCCCCCACTTTATTTGCCTCCTTTTGTTTTGTTTTTGTTTGTTTTTGTTTCAGCTAAGCTAGTTTCCACCCCCTCCGGCTCTTTGCGGGCCGCCTCACCGCAGACACATACACAGACAAACACACACACACACGCTCCCGGAGATGCGGCGCGTTTGATCCCTGCCCCCACCGCCCTTAATCAACCGCTGATGAGGATTGGGATGTGCCACCAACCCCGGAAGTACCTGCTTCGATTTTACGCGCAAACGATAAAATGTATCCGATGAGCGGAACGTGCGTCGGCAGCGCGGGCGTCCTTTGTTGGTTTGAAAAAAATAATTTCTCGTCAGGTTTGATACTTTTTGCGGGTGTCGCAGCTGTTCACTTGATGAAATGTTTTGTGTGCATCCCCTGCTAATACAATTGAACCAATCCTATCACATCTCCACGCTGGACACTGAGACAGCCAGGAGCCACCGCAGGACCTGATTTAAGGATCCACACTGCATTTATTTCATTTTTATCATTTTTAACTATATTTCTCTGATGTTTTTCCTCTTTTATTGTATAAATTCACACCCTTTTTTTCCTGCTTGATTTTCTGCTGCTTCCACTGCAGTCTGCACACCCTCTGCACTATTGCATTACAGAAGTGATTCATTTATTTTACTGCATTAGTAGATTATGTCCTCATTTTATCTCTGATTGCATGTTAGTCAACAAGTTACTCTTGTTTAACTCAAGTTAACTCTTGCTAAGGTGTAGGAAGGAGCGTTTCTGCAGGTCCTTCATCCCAAACACTGTCTAACTGTCTGACTGTTTAATGCTAAACTATGAATCTTTGTCATTATAACAAACACTTTCATACCACAGTAGGACTGATGTTTACTGATGTTTATAAATCCACTGATGTTTACTGAGGTCCTAGCTATGCACTTTATGGTTCCTTTTCATTCCACTCATTTACTTATACTGTAAATTCATATCTGCTATAAATCCATATACAACTGTGCAATAATGCCTCACCACTGCACATCTAACTGGGTGAGGCTGTGGATATAAATACTGTTGCTTTCTTTTTCTCTTATTATTACTATTTATTGTACATTTTGTTTTTTGTGTTTATTTTGTCTCTATTATTTAATGTCTCTTTTAGATTGTTGTTGAGCTGCTGTAACAGTGAAATATCCATACTGTGAGATCAATAAAGGATTTTATTTTGTTTTGACTGTTTATCTGTGTTTATTTATTTATTTTTTTTGTCTTTCTTAATGTTATAAATGCTCAAAACATACAAGAGTGGAAGTTCTGAGGTTACTTCTCCATGATATGCATCTGCTATTGTACTTTTTTTTTATTTGCATGTCTGTTAATTGAAAAATGAAATGAATGAAATCACCATGAATCAAAGAAGTTTATGTTTTGTCACCTCATGTGATCCTAATAATATTGTCGCTGTATTATACCATGTCAGCATGATACCATGTTGCTGACATGGTTGTTGCTGATTGTGACATATTCAATTAGGTGTAATTGGTGTAACATTAGCCGCAGCCAGTAAACTGGTAATGTCACCGGGGCGTAATTGCAGAGTGCCAAGTGAAACCAGAACAACCACAAATCTGTCAAAGGACTTCACAGGCCAAAATATGCTTGTAAAAAGCCTGAGTGAAACCCTACACTCGCCCTCAGATTTGTCCAAATGGCTGTGGAATGTGCCAGTAAGCCAGTGAGCTGTGACCTTACCATATACAGCACAAGAGCTAAATTTAACTATCCACATTTTCATCCTATAGGCCTCTTATAATTGATCATTGCATAACTTAATCATTAAAGTAGATCTATTTGGGGGCACTGGTAAAGTCAGTTTCCTGAGGGGACCCAAGGGGTGGCTCAAGGTCAAACCATTACCGCCGCTCCTCAACCAGAAAACTGCGCCGTCACCCCAAACTCACATCTGTGGCCTTCTTCTCGGCAAGTTCCAGTTTCTCCTGGGCATCCTTCAGGGCTTCAGAGTACTTGTCCAACTCATCCTCAGTTGCCTTCAGCTTCTTCTGCAGTGCCACCAGGTCATCCTCAAGCTTGGGCACAGAGAGACAAGATGAGATTTACTAACATGTACAAAGCAGATATCATTCCTCTCAGACTCAGTCAGAGCACGGCATGCACACCTTAGAGTGTCTGTACATAAATAAGTGACCTCGGTAACAAATGTTTGTTCTTAATAATAAACTTTTAGCAACCATTTAAAACAATTCATATTATTAGACAGTTTAGCTTAATTATCTTAATCATAAGTTAAAATCATAAGGAATACAATAGTAAAATGTTCCTTATTGTTGTCAACTTCATGCAGCCCACATATGAAGTAAAATAATGCAAAAAAGCAAAAAATATATATATATAAAAATAAATAATGATATTTAAAGGTGAATCTACTAATCCTGAGTACACTGGACTCGCAGAGGCCCAGCAGCGCAGTGCGCACTGTGCCAGTGGCACCGGTGCGTAAAAGCAGCGCAGCGCGCCGCAGGCTGGATGCAGACCTGTTTGCTCCTGTCCTCAGCTGCCTTCTTGTCTGACTCGGCCTGCTCAGCTCTGTCCAAGGCATTCTCCTTGTCGAGCTTGAGCATCTGCATCTTCTTCTTGATGGCATCCATGGCTGCTTAGTGTTGGTGGGTGGATGTCCGCGCAAACCAAAAACAAAAGAAACGGAATGGGAGGACCGGAGCGTCTGAACCACACTGATCGCCAAGCTGGAGTGCGAGCTCGCCTCGGCTGTAGTGAGTCAAATATGTAGTTTGACTGGGCCGTTACTGGATACCCAATACTTTTTTGGAAACAAATGCAGCTGCTTGCCAACGCGGGACCGGTCTTTTTTCTGGATCTGTTCAGTGATTCGCTCCTGCAAGACATTTGACCACTTCTGTGACTATACATGGGACATAGACGTCAGGAAGACACTCCCCCCGCGCACCAAGACGCCCACTCCTCCTATTTCTAACACCCTCCAAGTGACAGGCAGGAAGTGGAGTATCAAGACCCACAGAGGTAGCTCCTCTGAGCTGAGGGGGTTATTTGGGTGAAACCGACTGATAATGACCTAATTATCACCAAGTAAAAGAACCCAGAAACTACAGGGGTGAAATGAATAAGTGGACAATTGTCTTCTATATATCTCATATAATTTACATTAACCTGGGCCACATTAAAGGATACCTCACACTATTCAATGAATCATACACTCAGCAAGTTTTCTCATTTCAGCTCAGGTTGGTGCCAGGGTGCATTGTATTGTATTCAGTGCACTCCAGAGCTATTCATATAAAACAAATCTAACTGATTGGAAAAGCCCCTGTGAAAGTTCCTCTCCCTCTGTGGGGTGTCATGTTAGCCACTGTGGCTTGTTTGTTTTCCAGGGATCATTTCAGCGTGCTCCCTCGTCGCATAGTTCGACATCCGAGCGGCAATCAGATAGGCTTTGCTGTCTGTAGAGGTACATCATCAAGCTTGTCCGACTCCTCTCTCAGCTAATACATGCCTGAGAGTTATATCTCAAATGGGCCGCAGTGGATATAGTGGTGTGCCTGGCGGAGGATACAGAAGCTTTGGCATTTCAACAGCCCCCCTCGGAGCGCCTCTGTGATAGTTCACAGGGCCACTGGCACAGCCGCAGCTGTCACACACAACCTGTGGTCAGGGCTGGTGGATGGTTGAGTAATAATAGTTTACTGTCGACTACAGTAATTACTTTTTGTACATGTTAGGGAAATTGGACCTTGAGAAGAAGAATCAATGATCAAATATTGCTAAATATAAGTTAATGAGTGAACTGAAGCTTTACTGTAGTTACAGGTTGGATATGGTGTGTACACACACACACACACACACACACACACACACACACACACTGTTGTGTCATATTATATGAACAGCCTTTTATCCACAAGGAAGAAAAACACACACTGGCAGTATTTTGTCATTTTCTAAACAGACTTTAAAAAGACTTTAGACATTAGACTTTAGTGTCATCTCTTTCTTTCCTTACACTGACTGTTCTGCTTGTGTTTTGTTGAGGAAATATTTTTGGGATCTTACTACTTGGAGAGCACCTGCTCGACTTTGTCTACAGCCCTCACAGCCACTCTCAGCCTGACTGAGCCTGACGTTTAGGGAAAGGGCATTGGCTTTCTGACACGTTCCTTTGTGAAACGAACAGGAGTGAAACAGAAAAAAACATGAATAATTGATAAATCACACCAAAAGCATGTCACTGTTTTTCCTTTTCCTGTATTTGATTAATCATACATAGAGCAATGGTTGACCCAGTAAAAGTGTAAACGCTTCTAGACTTGCACAGCTGTAGAAGAAAAACTTGTGGAGAATCCAACAGTTTGGTTTCAAAGTTGAAGCTTCAATTTGATGTGTTTTATAAAGGCTGCTTTTGCATTAAATAGTTTTTTTTCACTCCTATACTTCATCTCTGTGGTGGTCCGACCTGATACGCTTCCTGGGGAGCTTTTTTTTAAGGCGGTCAGCTGTCACTATGTTGTCATCCAGCCATGTGTTTTGTGGACTGTTAAGCAGCCAGCCAGGCATGCCAGTCATATACAGAGATCAGAGAGGCTCATGGCGCAATCCATGTCACCCTCGCACCCAGGATAGATAGAGAGACGAACATCACCACATTGTACCTGTCCAACAATTAATGATTTACTCAGATTAAAGGTTGTGAATTTGATTAAGGGGTCTTTTAATCATTTTTATATACTTACCTATAAGTCTCAGCAGTGCTGTATGTTAGAGTGAGTATTTTTAACATAGTTCAATGTGTGTTAATAATACTTGCAGCAAAAATGTGATTTTTATACACATTTAGAGGATTTTCATTTGGTCATTCTTACAATTCTTTGGAGCTTTTTTAGCACATAGTTTTAATTCACATCAGTGAAGGGAATTTGCCAATCTACTATCTGTGGTTGCCTCAGCATGTATGCCTTTTTTAACTGACCATTCCTCATTATTTCCCAAATACCAGCGACTCAATCAGGTCTGAAAACAGCTTTCTTCACATTGTTGCACACACTCGCTGCTATTTCTGTGAGTATTTTTCAGTGAGAATCAGTAGTATATTTCTTCGCAAAACATCCAAGTGACTGCTTTTTAAGTGGTCATTTCAGCAGGAAAAAAGCATCACTGTGAGTCGAGATCAAGCAAACAGCTCTCCAACTCTCTATAATGCTCAGCATTTAGCCATCATACATGAAAGCATGCAAGCTTGTAACAATGCTGTTATGGGCTTTTGAGGAGCCACAAGTGACTTTTGAAGACCTTTTGAAATTTGATTTCATTAGGTGACCATTGTCTGTTGATGGCTGCGTATGCCTTTCTGATTTATTGATGTGAAGAGCTCATAAATCACAGAGTTGTTTCTGTGGTCACTGTCCAGCACAGAGTGTCACATCCTCTGTGACTGCTGTGAGTACTGCGGTACTTGATTGAATTTAAGAGTTAGCTGATCGAACAGTAAAAGCACGTTTTAGTCAAACCCTGATGTTGCAGCGTCAGACCACAAGGACAGACCAGAGATGTTTGAATGGTTCATCATGGATGTGTTGGGACAGCTGAGCAAGCAGCTCCCACACAAAAATGGGAGCGCATCAATGATTTCATTGTTAATGTCTAGACTGAAATTTCTCACCTCCTCCTCAATAATTAAAACGAAGGAGGAAGAGCGATGCTGGTGTTCCACCCAATCCTCCTGAGTCAAACTCTATCTGTCAGTGTGATTCAACCTTATCAAGCTCATAATAACGGCGGAGATGTGCACAAGCTCGTGAGTGAGGTCATGTATAAATATCAGCGTGATGAGTGTGTTCAGCCACCGTGCACTGCTTGATACAGTATGTCACTGGTGTGTCATTTTCCATGAGTGGCGCAACACAATCTGATGTGACACCAATCTTAGTACTGAAGAAAAGTGGAAAACATCAGTTGTAGGTTGCTGAGATGAAAGAATCAGGAAAGTGTATGTGCCTTTTGAGCCTACAAATTACAGCTGTAATCTTTACTGAATGTGAAAGTCTTCAGTGGATGAAGCTTGTAGCCTTGCTATGCAGCATGCTGCAGTCATCAGTAACTGTACCCGCTTTCTGACGTTTATTATAATTAGATTTAGGGCATTAAAAATAATGGATGAGCTGTCGTCTATCAGCTGCTTGTAGACATTAAATTAAATGCCCCCGTCCTTTTAGCCAGGGTTTTTGCTGTCTCCCCCTCAGCCAAGCCAGTGTAACAGGGCCCCTTGTAAAAAGGAAGAACCAAGAGGAGGCAGAAAATGTCAAAGAGTCACTGAGATCTAAATTTCTGTCATTTCACATGGAAATCATTACATAGTTGTAGCCTAAAAAAGAAAAAAAAAGTGAAAATGTCAGAAAAAAAGGGGGTTCTGGGGTCAAAAGCAGGGTCGGGAGCAGCTGTGCCACTGTAATTGACATTGCCGCCTCAAATTTTAGTGCAGGACAAATTTAGCACGGGTCTCGGTTCATAGCATGGACTCAATATAGCTTCAGGTTTAGTGCTGACTCAGAAATACCATCTTGCTTTGACACTAAACTGACACAGACACTTAAAGAGACCTTGTTCTCTTGCCAGGACTCACCTCTCTGTTATTCACTGGGTCTGGACAACTTGTAGTGGAGCGATGAGACACTGAGGAGGTGACACACACAATGTTATTTAATCAGTCAACTGTTCCATTTTATGTTCTGTAATATATATTTCTCAACATAAAATGTCTGTTTCAAACAGCCAGGAACACATTTCTGTCCTTACAGGTCTGGGAAGTGAACCTCAGCACGTTGACTACCAAGCAAAATGTGTTTCTAGCATCAAGAACTGAAAACTGTCAAATGCTGAAAGTTGGCGTCGAATTGTCTGGTGCAGTTCTTAATCTTGTTCACAAATTCTCTGATGTGGTATTATCTGATTTAAATGTTCTCTCTTTAGACTGCAATTCACTGTATTATCCAACAATGCTGCATTGAGCAAAATTATATATTTTGTTAAAGGATAATGAATGGTAAAATGGTCAAAATATATGTTTATATTCCAAGAGCTGAGGCATTGTTTTGGTACAGATACTGATGCTTATCCCTGATTTTTTATTTGCCCACAAGTCCTCAAATGTCAGTATGTTCAGTCTGAACACATTAGCATCAGCCTTTGAAATGACCATGTGTCCAAGTTTTGGATTGCAGAATGTAAATACTGCCTAATTTGCTGAAACTCCACAAATTTACACAGAAAGTATGGATCTTTTTTCTGTCTTTTTTTGGTAAGTATTAAGGATGTATTAAACAGAAAAATATTTATTTATGCACTTTTTAAAATCACACTTTTTTCTCTTTTTTAGAACCAGACTGGACACAGTATTGGTTCATCTTTACAATGGAGGGGACTAACACTATTTCCAGGTCTAAATTTACAATACTAAGCAGACTAAATCTGGTTGTTTCTGTTGCTTCTTGCACACCAGTAATGAAATTTACAATGTACCTTCATGAGATCATGAGTGAAAGATGTCCTTAAACTAGAAGATGACAAAGAAGGAGGCAAAGAACAACACTTTTCTGTCTCTGCTCCCAAAGGAAATAACCACAAAAAGAGACCAGACACGCGAAATTACATTGAAATGCTTTATTTTCAGTGAATACAAAAAAATAGTTTTATTGAGGCCAGATAAATATCTTTTATATCGTATGTTATCACTTTATCTTTATTGTAGTAACTTCATAATTTCATTTTTGTTAAGGGAGGAAATAAAACATATAGAACACTTCAATTTACTCCACATCATTGAAATGCGTCACGACATCGTCATGGAGACATATATCGAAATGTTCTTATCACATTTATCTTTCATAGAGGCTTAAAAGCACAAGAAGAAGAAGAAGAAAAAAAAGCCCATCCATAAGATTTCAGTGACTTCATAACGTACAATAAAGCAGTCGACAGACCCGTATCTCCAGTCTGTCGTAGTTCAGAAGCACTGTTGTACATGCCCATGGAATGCAGTACAAAAATGTGTTCATATATAATATATATATATATATATAATATACATACTTATATATATATTGATGGTACATTTTAAACAACAACACATTTTTTTGACTGGCAGACAGTTCCTCTGTCATCCCCACGAAAGGCCTTCCATGTTGCAGAGATAGTAGGAGAGAAAGACAGCGGGGATGCAGTTGGTTGAGCACTTAAGAGGAACAGCACTTTAACAAGTGGGACAACAAATGTTAGAAAACCCCACGGACATGAACGTACATTCCCAAAACATTTATTGTCCAGTACTTTCTACTGAGATGGAGGTGGAGCTGTTATTCAAGCGGACCAGACACTGTATGGGGCTACGGACTAAGGCACTAATAATAACACTACGATTTTGACTGATGAGCAGTGGAGACCTCCCACCCCTCCCTCCATCACATGCTCACACACCAAATACAATGCCAGAAAACACCTCTGAATTCAGACTGTTAAAAAAAAAAGAAGTGATGGTCTGTCTTTTGCTATTTGCTATACTGTTTGTATGTGGAGTTCAGAATCACTCGGTGCTTCCTTAAAGGTTCAACTCCGTCGCTGTATGAACAACAAGAGATGCATCTGAAGCACAAAGCCATGCATTTTCACAGCAGGACCTAATCTTACAATATACTGTTGTTTAATATTGAAAACACAACGTGTGTAATAAGACAAGGGAACCAAACACACTACAATCAAACTCGCTAAACAAAAAAAGGGTCTCTATTGCAGCAAGTGGTATGTTCAGTGAAGTCGCACAGAGCACCTTTAAATTCAGACACTGACTTAAAAAAAAAAAAAGGAAATTAACTGCAGTGATCAGCGTTTTAGTCACTTCACTTTCCATTTATTTATTTATCACCAAGTCTTACACATCTTGCTTGTTAGATTTAGTTATTTTCATCGTGTCCCTGGCAGTGACCGAGTATTGCTGGAACAGTGACTATAATCACTCCCTAACAGTGGGATAGAAAAATAATCATAGAAAGTGATGATGCAAAAATTAAAATCTGCAGGGTTCACTAACCGTCAGGCAAAGCACAGAAGCGGCACTGCACGGCGTTTGACTGATTCAAGAGGTCTGAGGTGTTTACAGGTAATCTGAATTTGCATGATGTTGCAGCCAATCACCCTGCTTGGTTACTCCTATACATCTCCTACATTACAACATCAACTCCTGTGTTATTACTTTCAGTTTGCGTGGCACACGGGAAGCCAATACTGCCCCCTAAAGCACCATCCATGTTATTGCATCATGAGACATTTCTGTTTATACTGTATCGTTGGTCTCAATACCTGACATGATAAAGAATAAAAAGGAGGAAGGAGCAGGGAACATTTCTGACTGGAAGCCACCGCAGGCTCTGCTAATGGTGGTAAATAAGTGAGAGTATTCCTGCGTCCGAATGACCGCACTCAGCTATAAATACTCAGGAGTAAGAAATGTTTCTTTTATGGTAGTGCGGCGTCCTGTGTAGAAAAGCATTCACATGGCAAGATAATGTAAAAATGTCCCACTTGAATCTTAGCGGCTGCATATGATGTGACACTTATATTCAAGGGCTTAGACAAACGCATAGAATATGGTGCCTCTTAAAAAGACATTTTGCATGTATAGCCCATCAATATATGGAAAGAAAAGCAAAAGACGCTTTTATAACTGTCTACTTTAAAAGGAGGAACCCCCCTAAAAAACAAAGGACAGTCCATTATTGAAATATACAGCGTGGTCTGAGAAACACTAATACGCAAAATCCTACAGTCCTTCCATATTAGAGTCAAAGACCACTGAGTTCGAGACACGCCACACCATTTAAACAGATATTAAGGTGCCAAATTGGAGCATAAAGGCCAACATTTATACAAACATCAGAGGATCGAGCTGAGATCTTTTTACTCTCCCAGTGACGCTGCAGATAAACGGCTATTTCACATCAACGGCAATACAATCAATTCTTCATCAGTAAAATTGTATGAACTATGAGCTGCGATTTGTTAAGCAACAAAAAAAAAAGAAAAGAAAAGAAAAGAAACTGTAGCTTATGGGCAAACATGGATCGTATGAGTTTGTCCCAAGCATGTCACATTCTGTTTGAGATTACATCGGTCGAAGTAGTTATGCTATACATGAGGACAAAAAGTAGTTCTTCAGTCGTATCGCCACATTCTTTATGTTGTTTGCAGAATAGAGTTCCACACAGAGTACTTCACACTTTCTAGCAGTCGACTTTAACATGTTTCCGTGTGACTCAAGTCAACGTGCGTTCACTGCAGACTTGGACATTTACTGGTTTGTGAAATCAGTCACAACATAATTAAAGTGGCTGTGGGCCACATATCTGTTCGAGTGTGCCGTTAACAAAAAAAAAAAAAAAAAAAGGACACAAAGGCGCACACAAACACAGAGGCGCTCGTCACACAGCGTCGAGCGTACGAAGCGGTGACGGGCGGTTTGAGTGATCAGTTGCTGTCCTCTCGCAGTTCGCTGGGCAGGAACTTGTACTGCTGCTGTCTGATCTGAGCCAGTTTCTTCCTGGCTTCTTCAAGCTCTCTCTCCTTCCTCAACATCTCCTCCTGGGCTGCAATGATCTAAACAGAGAAAAAGAAACATTTTAATTTAACGCATCTGTCATTTGAACCTTTAAACGACAGAGCAGTTTTGCTTTTTGGCTTCAAACATATTTTGATATAGCAGCTTAAGAGGGGTCCACTTTTGGTACAAAAGTCACAGAAATGGTGAATGGAATGCTTCTTACATAGCGCTTTTCTAATTTTCTGACCACTCAAAGCACTTTGTAACACACACAGTCATACATTGATGGCAAAGGCTTCAACGCAATGTGATTCTGCTCATCGGCCTGTAATCTACTCATCTGCACATACAAACATACCCCGGTGGCTAAGCCTTCAGGAGCAATTTGGGCTTCAGTGGCTTGCCCAAGGTCACTTTGAAATCTCATCCTGCGGCACAGTCGCCCCACATACTTATGGTAAATTTCAACAAATTAACACTTTTTGGCACCTTTCTCTCCATAAGACGTGAAGAAACTATGTATGTTCCACAGGTCTGCTGAAGATGGTAAAAATGGTGGTTTAACAGAATTGGGATGGACTTTTACTTCACCGCCATTACACATGAAACACCAGCAGTAAAAAGTTAAAAGGAAAGACAATATTTCCTGCTCCGGCAAAAAGAAACCTGTCAAAATATCTAATCCTGCTCAACAATCTTACCTGTGCTATTCCACCCACAAACTTCGTCTTGACCACCACGCTGTCGTCATCTGCTTTGTCAAACGCCGCCTTCTGAGCTGCCCGCACCAGATTGTCTGATGCCTTCTTTACTGCATTCCCGGCAACCTAGTGGCACAAGAGATCAGTTGAGAACAGCTGACAAGCAATGATCCCTCCATGTCATGAGAACTAAGTGTTAAAGCTATAACGAGACACAGACATGTCGTTTGGAAAGTGTCTGTGCTGTACCTGCAGTCTCCTCATGGCCTCAGAGTCCTGGTCGGCCTTCACCTTACAGGCCACCAGCAGCTGGGCAGTGGAGGCTGCCACCTGCTTGGCTGAGGAGATAAGCTTCTCCTCGCTCGCGTGGCCTTGAACGGAGGCGTTGGCTGCCTCACACAGGTTGCTGGTCGCTGCTGCTACCATACGTGCCTGGAGGAGAAAAAACAGAGAGAGAATTCATTTTGTTGAACAAGTCCGCTTGTAAACTGCTCAAGACGGCCCTTCACTAAACACTCACAGCAGAGATGAGTCCCTGGGACCACTGCCCGTCGTCCACAGCGTTGGCGGGGATCAGGCCCACTTTGCCCTGAGCCACCAGCTCTCTCTGGGCAGCCGAGGCCGACTTGACCAAAGCGCTGGTGGCTGCAGCGATCGACTTGGCCGCCTCCAGGATCTGCTCCTCGAAGTTCAGCGTCTCGTCCGCTTGCTAAAAGGGGGAAGGAGACCAGTCAGTCAGACAAGATGAAATCTACCACAAGGCTAAAGTTTGTTCATTTCAGCATCACTATAAGTTGAAATTGAAGCTTTAAATCGGATTAAAATTTTCCCGTGAATACACACTTGAATAAAAGAAAAATAAAGGTGACTTCCAAAAGCTTCATGTGCCTCGATACAAAGCACTTTTTAAACGGTAACAGCAGAAAAAGGGGCTAGATACAAAAGAGGAAAACAAGACTCTGCACAAAGATTATCTCTCATCATTAACACATCCAATCATACGCAGGTCAACCCGTTTGAACACACGCACAAACAGACGTGCACACACACATACACACACGCACACTCTTTCGCAAACAAACACACTCACACCACAAAGTCTGTAGACAGAGCGGGACACTGTAGGAATATGTTTGATATATAGTTGGGACTGAATAACAACCTAATATATCAAACATATCAGACAGAGCCCTGCAGAGAAGGCCTCCGGTGGTGGGGGCAGGCAGGGGGAGGGGGAGGGGTTAACCGGGAGCCAGAGGACATATACTGGGGCGGGCTTTAGCTAGAACTACCACAGATGGATGGATGGATGTATGGATGGATGGGAGGAGGAGTAGAAAGGGGAAACATGGCAGATGTGCTGTTTGGCAGGAGGGCATATGGCTGAAGATAATATAATGAGGAGGAGGTTTTCAACTGTGAGATAAAACCTTAATGGGCTTAGATATCCAATAAACTGCTTGTCTGTGATTGTTATGGAAAGTTCAAATGAAAAGACTCTGGATAAGTTGTGGTCTTAAATCAAGGTGAAAAAAAATTCAATAGGAAGATGTAAACGGGGCGGACAGGACAAGACACTGCGAATGTCAAACAAACAAAACTTCTCATTTTGTTACAGTGACATCAACATTAACAACGAAACCCACCAAAACCACACAGAGATGTTTGAAGACGTGCACAAAATACTGAGAAAGGCAGAAAAGGGTCACACTTTGAAGCATCGCTACAAAGTAAATGTGACTAATATACAGATATGTGTATATATGTATATACAGTTCAGTCCAAAGACATCTTATCAGTAGGGTCAAATCTAAAACACAATAAAACTCTCTGCAGTTAGAAAGACAGCCATTATGATACGAAACATACGATTCCGGTATAATATCTACATTTAATAACAGAGCTCTGATTTGTACTTCTTTAATGTATTTGCGTTCACTGCACCAAATAGCAGTGGGGTATCTGAAGCTGGCTCGTAACCCGCATTTTAGCTCTCGACTCAAAGCAAAAGAATATAAAATGAGCCCAAATGCATCTATATAAATGTCACAGTACTGAAATAAATAATAATATAACAGCTTGGGATTAGTGTTACTTTTAGGTACCTTTTTTATACTTAAAGTATATTTTTCTAATATGACTGTACACTTTTAACATTTCAAACGGAGGGATTTTACTTTACTTCAGCTGGTGCTATGGTAATAAAAACAATTATATTATAGTGCAACAATAATCTAGTTTGTGGTATTCCTACTTTTACTGAATTGACTGATTTGATTACTTCCCACTTCTATTCCTACTTCCTATTCCCTATTATCTATACATTTATATCAACTGTTCTAACTTAAATGTTCTTCTGTGAAATCCTCTTTTCTACTGCTCTGCAACTCTTCTAGGAACAACCCTGAGTTGAAATCTCCTCTCCACACACTAGCAAAGTCCCAGCGAGTTATCTGTCATGTAGTCACCCACCTTGGGCTTGGCCCGGGGTTTGAGCTGCTCCAGCTTCTTTGCGGCTGCTTCGATGGATGCCGCTGCTCCGAGCAGCTCAGTTTCTGCAATCACTGTCGGATCCTCGGGGTCCACCCACTCTGAACCTGAGGCACGCATGCACACACGCAATAAGATTAAAATTCGGAAACAGGATTTAAAAAAAAATAATTAACAGAAAAAAAACTAAGTCGAGTGTCCGAGATCATGCCTCACAACAAGAACAACACTGTGATCACACAAAAAGAGAAGGAAAAAAAAAATCACCGCAACCCATGCATAGCTTATGGAGGCCACAATCTGCCATTCACTGCAATGGAGATGGAGTGATTCATTTAAAATGAGATGGCACATGAAACGAAGCGCGATGGGTGGAGCGGACTCGGTGTACAGCCGGATTTTAAAATGAGATTAAATGAATCGATGTGCTGAACAGCTCACAACTGGTGAAATAAGTCACAGTACAGGAGACAATGCTAACTTACCTCCATCTGTAGCAAGAGAAGGAGGACAGGGATATTACCAAAAGTTTGTTTAAAAGGACTGTCTTTCTGTTATTTTGGGTAATTAAAATACAAGATTTTGGTAGAGATGAAGAGATTCTGACTGACTTCTGACAGATTCTGTTGGAAGCTTCATTAGAAAATAAACCAAGAAAAGAAACCACTTACTGATGTAGATTTGGGTTTGTCACATATAACACTGTGAGAAGAGCTGATGTAGCTGTGTGTGTGTGTGCATGTGTGCGTGAGACAGAGCCGTTACCTTTCATGGCCTCAGCAGTCTGGATGAGCTCTGTGACAGCTCCTGCCACTCGTTTGGAGCAAGCTGCCAGCTGCTGCTTCTGCTCTCCAGTGGGCTTCTGGAGGACCTACACACATACGCATATAAAGACACACACACACTCAACAAACACATCTTATGCTTGAAAAGAGTGAGACAAGAGTCCTCTGGTAGCTTACTGCCAGGCAAAAGGCAAAGAAATAAAACATGCCTAAACTAAATCATATCATATTCTTATTAACCCCTGAAAAACTCCATCAGAACGACATTAGAGCAACACCTGCAACAAACTGTGCAGCCAAGCATTATTCAAAAATCACTAAATGTGACACACACTGACACAGAGTTCAGCCTACCAACAGGACTTGTTCCAGCAGATCGATGTATCCGGTTGTGCACTCTGCTCCGTACATCAGCGCTCTGTTCTTCACCTCCTCGCTGACCTCGGGATGGTACGCTGCTTGCTGGAAGTCAGCAACAAATGAAATATTAAATCTTTTTTTAAAACTAAGGGTTGTTGCAAATGAGAAGGTAATCCAAAATGTAAACATTTACTTTGGTGTTTCATTTAAAGTAAATACATATTTTAGACATCATGTAATCATGACTTTTTCTATCAGTAAGGTTAAGAAAAGAAAAGAAAAGAAAAGAAAAGAAAAGAAAAGAAAAGAAAAGAAAAGAAAAGAAAAGAAAAGAAAAGAAA
>JBAJHX010000001.1:19202164-19219910 GCA_037176925.1 Amniataba percoides
CACACACACACACACACACACAGGTTCATCGTGCCGACCCAAAGTGAACCATTTTTCATTAATTATTCATGAAGCGTCACACGGAGTTGAGGCAGAGATGCTGTTCCCTCAGGTGACCAACACCTGAGGCACATTTTCACCCCTGCGATAAGTCTCACCCAGGCAGGCGCGACGAGTTGATGCTGTTCTGTCTGTACTTGAGATAAAAGGCTTTTTCTTGCTTCACACCTCGTGTGTTTGCCAGTAGTTTGACTGTTAATTGGAAAGATGGTCTATCACTGGCTGTGTTAACAGTCAGTTTTACTTTACGAAGACAGCTTGTGATTTGTACCAATATGCTAACCTGTGACTTTTTAAAACGGTGCCCGGGAGAGGTTGGAAGTGCAATCAGGAGGTTACACACAGAAACAGGAAATTGTGAGTAAGAAAAGAAAGAAAACACGACCAGAACATTTGGTGCTCTCTTGTACTCACTATCAACTTCTAACTAATTTATTCCACTTTGTTTCTCAACAGTATTTTGGCTCATACGACTGTGGCCCCTGCCAAAGCAAGACTTTTTCTGCAGTACAGTTTCGCCAACTCATTAAGATTATACTTAAAAGGGAATGTATTGTGTAAGGGAACCACAACTTTACCCTTACTTCATTTCTGTGATGGAAAAGGAGCACAAACAGAAAAAAGAGCTCTATAATTTCCGCTGGATGTGGATAGAGTTGATGGAAGAGACGGCTGTCTGTAGCTGCTCTCAAGTCTTATCAGAGAACCAGAGAGAGTGATCTTGGTGTCCGAACAAATGAAAAGCTGAAAGCCGTGCTGCAGTCCTGCACCAAATGTCCAGCAGCACTCACCTTGGCCATGGCGTCCGCGATGGACTCGACCATTCCTCCCACCATCCCCACTTCACTGGCAGCCTCATTCAGCGTCACCATGATATCATCGACCGCCTCCTTCATGAGCTGGGCCGCCTCTGCTATGGCATCATGGGTGTGGGACGCCTGCACAAAGTGTTGACACCAAGAACACAAGCTCAGATTAAATGAGAGCAGAGAATGCTTACCGGGGTGGAGGAGAAGCACACGAAAACTTAAAGTAAGCTTTGAGTAAAATAGCTGTACCTTCGGGTTTCCTCCGCCTTCCTTGGCAGCGTAAAGCATCTGCAGCGCAGACTCAGCCAGGGTCTTGGTTTGGTCCAGGAAAGTCATCTGCTGCTGGTGGTCCTTCAGCTTGGATGTCACACCCACAGAGGCCTTGATCAGTGGTTCAAAGTAACCAGCCAACTGGGTCACCTGAGGCAAACAGTGAGGGGTTTTAATGAGTTCTCTGACAATTCCTCGATTACGTCAAATCCTACATTGTAAAATAGATAAAAAAAGTCACATCAAGTCCAAGAACAGCATCAGTGATTATTTAAACAATATATCCTTAAATATGTGTGTGCAGTAATATGGATATGATGTGATAATTAGCACAATATACATTTTATCCAGATAGCCCACTCCCAACACTTGTGTAATCCTGCACCCCATTAAAAAGTATTACTTTGTTGCTCCACAGGTGCAGTATTTAACTAAAGTAATTAACTCTCTGCCCTATATACCTTGTGTCCTAGTTGGGAAGCTTCGCCTCTGGCAGCGGTGGAAACAGGGTCAATTAAGTGGCCAATTTCCTGCACAGTGGACGTCAACTGCTCTTGTAGCGCCTAAAGAGGGGAAATAAAATGAAATTAGTTTTTGTCTTGCTTTTATGGGAGACAGAGGTACATTTAAATAAGTCAGCTGGAACCTGCTAAAAAGCAGTAGGCAGGATGGTGAACAGGGAAATATTTGCTCCAAGCCGCTCTGGCTCCAAACGCACGAGCTTAACCTCATCAAAATTCAACTATAAATGGAAGGAATCTCTGTCTGTCTGTCCATCCTTCCATCTCGACAACCGTTAATCCAATCGACCTCACACTTGACAGGTGTATTGCTGAAGACCCAAGTAAGCACAGTGTTGAGCATCAAGTCATGTGGATAAGCAGTTCTTGAGAGAAAATGCAAGTGGCAACACCTATACCTGGCATATTTTGAACTGGCTCTGCTCTGCGTGAACGGCTTTGCCTTAAAATGGGTCAATCTAAGGCACAGGGCATAAGGAGCCGCTGGGATTCAAACTGTACTGCTTGTTTGTGCCTGGAAGGATCAGCAAGCACTCATTTGTGCTGCAGAAAGTTGTTATAATGACATTAAATCCCTGTTGTATGTCTAATGAGCCTTTTGTGACCTGGAATGCATAGAAATCTCATTAAAACCACTAACAATGGGTGCAAAATATAAGAGAGACAAAACAACAAACACAATGACTAGGAACAGAAAAAAACCTGAAATCTGACAATGAAAATAGTGAGTGACAGAGACAAACAACCAGACAAGGACAAACAGAGACAAATGCAGACAGAGAAAGGTATCGGTGGTTGTCTGTGGAAAATGTCATGTTATTCTCTGATGGCTGCTTACCTCCAGTGAGATGTCGTCCCTGCTGGGTAAGTTCTGGCTGACTGCTGCCAGAGAGGCCTGCTCAATGTCCCGGATACATTTGTTGATGTTATCAATTGACGAGTCGCACTCCCGCTGGCCGGGAGCCTTGTCCCTGAGAATAACATGGGAGGAAGAAAAGAGGAGAAACAGAAAGCAATAAAATGGTTGAAAATAGAAATGAGAATAAGGTTGAAGGATGATGTATAGGATGGAGGTGGGGGAGGGAGTAGGATAGAGAAGGTGACGAAGAAAGGGGGAAAAAAAGAGACAGGAAGAGAGAAAAGGAGCAAATGTTAACATAACTAACACTTATTAATGCTCAGACAGCTTCCAGGATGTCTCTTTAACATCATGTCCACAGGCTCATCTCATTGCTGCTCAGGTCACATCTGCCGAGCTGTGGCCTGTGGGGTCTCGTCACTACGAACAGCGATTGAGCTGGGTAGCCAAATTAGCTCTGAAGCCTCTGAGTGGTCTGGGGCAGCGGCCACACGGGTAGAATAAGTTTAGTTAAACATCAATTTCCATGCGCGCTGGCACACCGAAAGTAAAACTAAAGTTAAGCCCCACTGCTGCCTGACTGACAAAGTCACTGAGGTTAGCCTTTGCAGGATGGAGTCCATTCCTGCTTGTGTTCTTTGGCACATCAGTGCAGCACTGAAGGCTACTAAAAAGGCTCCCAATACTCAATTTGCAGTGCGAAAAAGGAAAACTGTGATAAGGGCATCAGAACTGAATGGGATGCTAAGCTGGCTGGGTGTGAATGCCAACGTGTAGATGTTCTGAGCCGAGCAGAAACATTAAAATTCAGTGCGTCTGAAACAGGGAATTAGTTCCTCATGGGCATCGGTTTTGTTCTGATCAAGGTCAGGTACAAAAGGTATGAATGAGGAGATTAAAAATGTAAGCTTTGGAGGAATAAGAACAAGCATTTGTCATGCCATGGCACAGCCTTTTGGCATCCTTCCTCAGGGATGCTGCATCTGTCTCACAGGCATTTTATAGTGCAATGCATTCAGAAAAATTGAAGAAGAAACTGCATTACAAAAAATATAAAAATCAAAACTTCAATTCAGAATTTTTGGCAAACGTTGTTTTTTTACTTAACTCTTTGTGCATTTCTTTGGTATTCAAAAGAATCAACCACTTCCTTTAACAGCTGAACACACTAACCGGATGGCCGTGATGAGACTCTTGATGGAGTCGGACACGGTGCGGGAGTGACCAGCCAGCACAGACCAGGTGGGCGGGTCTTTGGGGTTGATAACCAGTGAACGAGCCGTCTTGAGCAGATGGGTGGAGCTGTCGAGCATGGAGCGCGCCGAGTGGAGGATGGGCTCCTGTGCAGCTGAGCCCTGCAGAAAAAACAAATGCATTTTTTACCATTTGCAGTTTTTGCAGCTCATGTGATAAAAATACTCAATTAAAAATACATGTCATGCATGAATACTAAAAATGTTCTCATGGCCGTACCTCGTTGCTGATCTGAGCTGGGACGCTGGCAAACTCTGGGTTGGATGCAAAGGTTGTCAGGTTTTCCACAGCCTCGATCAGAGGATCGGTGGCGACTCGACACTTGTTCCTGTTCTCCTCAGAGAAATCCCCATCTAAGGCCTTGAGAGTTAAAGGATGTGAAGGCAAATTAAACAAATCTGATTCAACTCCAGAGTCAAGGATTAAACAAATCATTGACAGAAGCTTGATAACAACAAATATGAGCGTCTATGAATCACAAATGTTCCAGAATTTAGAGAGGATTTATCCAAATGATCCCAAATCAATCACACAGGACTTTACTATTCCTGCTAAATCCAGATCTTCACTTTGGTTTGCCAGTTAGGGCACAGAAACAACCTTTTGACAAGACTGGCAAAGAAATCCTACCTTGATGGTTTTGACCAAGTTGGCAGTGCTGTTGGCCACCTCCTTGGCAGACTGGACAAAGTGCCTCTTGGCGACTGGATTGGTTGTCTTGGAGGAAGCCAGACGGCAGGCGTTGCACAGTGCTGAGGTGTGCTTAGCAACAATGGTGGCCGCGGAGAGCACCTGCCACATCACAAACAAAACAGTTCAATTAGTAAAGGAGATTTGATCTTAAAGAAATTACAACCTCTGATATAGACTAGATGGACTGGAAGCTAAGTTATGCGAGAGCGCTGCAGGAGGCACGTAAATACGCTGCTCGTCTTTAACAAAGAATGTTGTTGAAGAAAATAAAGGTGATAATGAGGTAAATATTAGACTTTCAGGCCTGCAGCGAAGGCGTCTGGCTGCACAGCTGGACACCTCTGCATAAGGTATTCTCAGGAAATATACAATTGTGGGAGCTATGAAAGTGTAAGGTGATCATTTAAGATGTTCAAATATCTGTACATAATGTGAGGAAACAATTCAACCATTCAGAGACATTTTGTGAAGAAATCTGCAGGCACTTAAATAACCAACCAATAATAACCACATGACCCATCAGTACAACATCTGACCTGATGATCAGTGTGACATATCTCTGCAGAAAAATATATAATAACAGGCTAACTGCTGAAGATATACTGACAGTATTAGTGTAAGTGCACGTACCTGAGAAGGACTACTGTCGGGGTCTACAAGATTCTGACAGGCCATCTGGATTGCCTGGTTGGCTTTAGCAAACTGGATGGGATCAACCAATCCCTGGTGACCCGCCTGGCTGTTGGGATCAGACACACCCACCAGGTAGGAGGCCTGTAGGGGGGGGGACAAAAAACTACTCAGCATTCCCACTATCAAAGAACAAGTTTAATAGCTTTTTACTGCAAGAGTTGTTTCTTCATTCGTTACCTGTCCCGCAGCTTCGGTGAGGCCACACAGGGCTTTTGAGGCCGATCCCACGCAGTCTCCGAAGGCCGTCACGTCTCCCGTCTTGCAGTTCTGAGAAATACCTGCCATGGACTCTCCCAGGACCTGGACCAAACAAAGGAACGGGCCAGCGGGACACAGAGAGAAGAAATGAGAGGAATGCTTAGGATGCTAAGCTCTGCGTGAGTGCTTGGGTAATCACTGCAGGCTGTTTGATCTGAGGGCCCACCTTAGAGTTCTCCATCACACTCTCAATGCAGTCGAAGTAGGAGAGGTCACTGACCGGCTCGTTGGGATTGTCCAGCATTCCTCTAACAGCCTAGGAGTGAGCGGCACGAGTGTTAGACAGGATATCCAAGGATATTTATTTTAACAAGGGTCTCTCTGGTTCATGTCAGATGAGTGAATTTGCACAGATGTAAATTATTATTATTTCTTTGAGTACTACTCAGATGGTAAATGAGACTCCTGTCAAGCCTTTGTGGATATGATTGCTTGATTGTTCCCGTTTGATCGCAACGTTGTGAAGTTCTGTTTACCTCCAGCTCTCTCAGGGCGTTGTCACACTCCTTCTGGCCAGGAGCCTGCTGAGTGCACAGCGTGATCAGCTGGTTAATGCTGTCAGTCACAGCTCTGAACGAGGGAACAAACGGGGAAAAAAAAGAAAAGAAAAGAAAATCACACCCTAACCCTTTTTGTTGGGGTTTTCTTTCCAGCACCCTGCATCCCACATTTCATTTATTAATATTTCTTTTAAATGTGTCTTTTTGAAAATGCCACACAAATGAAATTGGCGCCTTCAATCAGCACCATTAAAGCCTTGAATGACCAGGTTACGACTTTCATGGTGAGCAGGTGACTGAATGCATCTTGCTGATAAGGTGGACACGAGTAGCGAGTTACTTCCTGACCAGTTTTAAGAATTAGAATAGCTTTAGACTGACAGAGAGAAATCTAACATTATATTTTACCTCTGTCAGTAAAGCACATTTGTATCTTGTTTTTTTTTTATCTGGTGGCTGCAATCATTCTTTTGGACAACTAATTCTCTGCTGCTAGCTGATACTTACTGATAAACCACCTTCAGATCTGTCACCAGAAGATTTCACTCACTGCATTATCAACGTGGCTGAATTAAGGTTGTTCAGACTAGCACAAGGGGAGGAAGAATTGTCTTTTTTCCATCAGAAAACACCTTAAAATTTCAACAGGAACCACTTCTAAGAAAAAAATAGATAGACTACAATACATGCACTTTGGATAAAACAAATACAATGTGTAGGTGTGCATGTGGATAGTTATGGTACCTGGCAGCGGCAGCGAGCAGATTCTTGGCATTTGCTGCTGCAGGGTCGACAGACAGACTCTTAGCTGCCAGCAGCAGCTTGCTCGAAGCCATGGAAATGTTTTTCAGGTTACCAATCACCTGCACCTGGTCATCCTTCTTCTAAAATGACAAAAGATTGAAAAAAGCCCGTTTTATCAGCTATAGTCCCCTTTAAAGGCGTTTGTCTCCTTGTGAAACCGACAATAACAAGACAGACCTGCGTGTGGCCAGCCATCTCTATACCAGCATCCAGGAACTCATCAAAGTCCTGGCTGAACTTTCCAGATGCCACCGCCAGCTGGCTGCTGGAGCCTCTGGAGGCATGGACCACCTCGCCCGCTGACTGGTTCAGGTCTGCCGCCGTTTGGTTCAGCTCGCTCTGCGCCTCCTGAAAGGACTTGGAGGCCGGAGGGATCTGAGTGGAGGATGCAGAGAAGGAAGAAAATCACTGGTTTAAATCTAACTTGAAGAAAGATAGATGACTGCTCAATCCAAATTATATGTTTCAGACTTCAGAATTACTAAGAAGTGAGAGTGGAGGACAAATATATGCGCATAAGACGAATACAATATAGAATCCCTATTAACACTATTTGTATACAAATAATAAAAAATTGGATTTTAGTCCTGTAAGGCTGTAACATAACTGATGCCTGAATGCCTGAAACTTCGAGCAGGTAGGCATTTTCACTTTCATGTACGTTTCATTTATCTTCATACAGTCCTGGAGGATCTTTTTTTGCTGCAGGTTATTTAAAGAAACACATCATGGTCGTTTCGTCAGCAAAGCTCTGGTGAGTCACAGAACAAACTCACAGTTTCAATCAGCAGCTTCTTGCTGGCCTCGCCGATGCTCTTGAGAGCCATGTCCACATCCTTCTGGCCAGGCAGACAGTTGACGCAGTTGTTCAGCGAATGAGACACAGCCTTGGCCACCTGGGACACACAGCAGATTCACAGTAGACGGGGTCAGAGATGGAAATCTGAATTTCCAAATGCTAATGTGTGAGGCAGTCTTGCAGAGCAATTAATATCACAATTTTGTTTTTTTTTTTTTGTTTTTTTGAAATATCAACCAAAATGTCTGCGTGACGTCTTTGATCGTGTGAGAAAACACAAACTGGTCTGTCACATCACAGAGGCCAAAACCAAAGCACATGACAACATAAAAGGGACCTCAGTGAATCAGTTCACCAAGAGCCAGGAAGTTAAAAGAGCAGCCGGGCTTCTGAACTTAATTTGATATCCCACAGCAATATTAAATGATAAAGTAGTATTTTATTTTTCAAGATGAAAAAGCAATCTTGTCCGTGTTTTTGTGATGCCCTTATTAAACTCCTCTGCCCTGCTAGTGAGAAACATATAATTTATTTATTTTGCAGAGAAAATATGAGGAGGACAAACCATAAATAATTAAGGCGCAAGGCCCGTAAATATGCCACCAGCTTTATTACAGAAGTCCCTTGCTGTGTTTGACAGGTGTTCTTCATGTATTACTAAGCAGATGCAGACACTCATCTGAAAGAGCTGGTTTTCTGTTCAAGTCGCTGCATGTTTAATTTCTTACAGATAAAGAGAATCTGCGTAACATCTGTATGTCCTTTGAAATATTTACCACCAATTAACTTTCTGTTTTAGAAAATTCAGACTCATCTAGGCGCTCTGAGTAAAAATTGTGTTCAGTGTGTAATTAATTAAAAATTAAAGTACAATAATAAAACATTTATGAGACATGATGACATGCGGTATGTAATAAGTAAAACATGACTAAACATTTCCTTAAACTAACTGCTGGGAGTGTTAAAATATCTGAGGAACGCTTGTAAACAAAAATCCCATGGAGTCACAAGTCAAGAGGGCGTTTTCATTTTGACAACTTGCTGAATTCGTGGCGCTCGATGGCGTCAGCTTTGTGGCGCTGGTGCAGGGAAAGAAGAATGGAGCCATGAAGCCTGCAGCGTTATGAGTCACTCGCAGTGCTCAGAAGGACAGACGGGCAGAATCGAGTCCATACCCCCGAGCAACCCCGAATCTCACCTGCGCCAGCCTCTGCTGACTCTCGGCGTCTCCGGGGGAAATCAGCGCCTGCTTGGCCTCGTGAATGAGAAGAGCAGAGCCCTCCATGACGTCACGTGCCGAGTCCAGCATGGCAGCGGCGGCCTTGGGGTCTGTGGTGGAGGCAGCGACGCCGCGGGCGGCCTGGGCCAGAGTTTTCAGGGCCTGGGCCGTCTCCCTGGCTGCTATTCCTGTACACATGATCAGAGGTGGGAGAGAGACCAGATGTGACATCCAACATCAAATCAGGAAAGTTTCTGAAACACATCTAGATCATTTATAGCTGTAGGAAACTTTATTTATGTACTTACTTTAAATTCTACTGACTAACTTTCCCTTTTGCACAAGATGTTTGTTTTTACGCATAGAAAGTACTTCGTCTGTCCTGACAAATGTGTTGCAACAAGCAACACAGGAAACATTTAGTTCAAGAGGGTGTTTGTCACACAGGCGGGAACCAACATCAGATGTCTTATGAGAAATGTGGCATCTCATTTGCAACATCTCAGCTGAATGGGATCTCAGAGATGAATGAAGACGTATTATGTGCAGCAGTTAGCAAGATCACAAAAATCAGGATGCAGCTGGTAAGGCTATTTCTCTTCAGGTTCTGTGAATAACCACAGACCAGAAACATTTGTAATTCACCTTACCTTACCCCACTGCATCGTACAAAGCAGCCTTTCTAGCAGTATGTGAGATCAGGGCAAAACATTAACAGACCCTTGATGTTGTATATTGGCTAACTGGATTATTCAATCCTATTTGAAGCAGCTCAAATACTTTAAAATCATGTGAAAAAGAAAAAAGAGGAGCATCTGCAGTGTGTACTTCAAACTAAATAAGCTGCCAAATGGAAGATGAGCTCACAGTCAGAAAAGTGTTTGTGCACATTGAGCCTGTAAAAGCACAATATCAAGGTTCTTCTACTTGAACTGGCATCAGTGATTTTATTATCGCATATATCAGGGAGGCATCAGAGGAAGGTTATGCTGTCTGCAGTACCGACCTGTGTAATGCTCGTTTCCTTGTGCGGCACACGTGAGCAGCTGAGCCATGGAGGATCCCACCGACTTAGAGGTGCTGCCCAGATCCTGAGCACACTTCTCCAGCTAAAGCCGAGCGACAGAAGAAAAGTAAAACAGCAGCTTCAAATCCAAGTCCCTAAAAACTAAATAACAGACTGAAATTCTAATTAAAACCTGCTCTGGGAGTGAGTTTGTAGTCAATATCGTTTGTATAGCTTGAGTGAACTTAATGCAACCGCTATTTTTCATGTCGGGCTCGCAGGAAAGAATCCCAAGTCGATCCCGTGGGTCCTCTTACCGACTCTCCGGGTAGCGGTTTGAGTTGGGCATTAACGGCAGCCAGCTTGGCATCTTGCAGCTCGCTTCTCAGGGTCTGGATGGCTGTGAGAGCCGAGTCGATCTCCATGGGGCCGCAGGCTTCGTGGGCCTAGAAAATAAAGTCTGCCGTCACTCACAGTTCACACAGTTACAGGGGCTACTGCTTATGGTTTGTACTTGTTATTAGTCATACTTGTGTGTGGTTGTCAGTTACTGTTAGTTAAAACCTGAAACAAGAGCTGCACACAAAATGTATATCTGCCGTAAATCCTAAAGTATTGTTATTCGACACAAGTCACAAGTCTACCGCCTCATCTGATGCGGATTAAGAGGTAAAAAAACTGAAGAATTCAACTCAACAAGGCTGATTAAAATCTTGACATATTGTTCGTCTATGCTTTATTTTCAACCAAGAAGCTTATTCTACATGATCCACTGATGTATAATATGAGTATTAGTTTTTTTGCAGTGAAAATGCAGTGACTTCATGCACGCACCGCCTCTTCTGCAAGTGCCTGCGTGCGTCTGTGCTCTACCTTCTGTGCAGACGTCCTCAGTTCAGCCAGGCAGGTGGCCAGGTTCTTGGCACACTGACCCAGTTGCATGGCTGCAGCCTGATCCGTCACCGTGGGAACGGATGACTTGGCCGAGGTCACCATTTTACTACCGGGCTGCGGAGCGGAAAGAAAAAGAGAAACAAAGACTTCTCACTCAGACAAATGCTAAAAGAAAAGGTTTAATAAAAGCAATATTTTCCTTCAGAGCATTAAAAACTGCCAAACAACAACCAGGAACAAAGGTTAAATTATGTGGTGGCATTTGTGGAGACCCCACAGTCCTGCATCAGCTCTAAAAGTGCCACTGAGGCATTAAACATCATAATCCCATCACGCCACTGCTTCTGTAACTGCCTGCTTACACCAAAAAGAGGTTACAGGCCTATTTTTAATGGATCCCCACACGGCAGAAACACTATTTATACTTTGTTCAGCCTGGTTCCCAATGTAGGACTCAAGTTACTCAATTTGACTATTGAGGACATGAAGTTTTAACAATCTCTTCTCCAGCACAAGGGAGAAACGGTAAAACCACTGCATGTGTGAGTGTGTGAGTGAGTGTGTGTTGCACCTGTAGGAAGTTCTGGCTGGCAATGATGAGTGCTAGCTGTGCACTGAGGTCCTCTGGTTTAGCCTGACTGCCACGCACTCCCTGGACCAGTTGTGGGATGTGGTCTGCCACTGCCTATACACACAAAACAAATACACATACACACAGTCTGTGTACAGGCTTAAATACAGTCTAAATACCAAAACCTTCTATTATACTGTTACACATTCACACAATGTAATGACATTAAAAAAAGGTGCTCAATACGGACATGAAAGAAACATACAGTGAAATGAGCATTTTAAATAATTAATAGAAGGAGGAAAAATGGACCAAAGCAAGCAAAAAGCATCGATCCTCACCTTGCAGCTCTGCACCAGCTGCTGGTGAGCAGCAGTGTTCTTGTTGGAGGCGGCAGCATTTTGAGCAGCAGCGATGGTCTGTGTGGCCGCAGCGGCCGCCTGCTTGGCGGCATTCTGAGGAAGACGCACATGTGAAATATGGTTTAGGAGTAGCTCTCTGCCTGTTTCTATAACAGCATCTCTTCAACTATCCATTTAAAGCAAAGTCTAAGGTTGCACCTCTGCAGTACGGACATTAAACCCTTCAACTGTCCCGTTTGTGGTACAAGGACTTCAAATTAAGGTCCTGATATTTTCCTATGTGGGTTTGTGCTCCATTACATTTGTAACATCTCTTTCCACGAGCTGATAAGCTGACAGATTTGTAAAAACTCAAGTTCACTTTGTGGGCTTATACCTTCTTCATTCACAACTAACGAATTATTGGAGAACATGAAAATACTAATTCAACTACAATCAACAACAGTTCAGTAAAATATGCAAATAACTTCATATCATAACAAACCACAAAACGATGAGAGACTACCCGAGCTGTGAAACGAATCATAAGCGCTGTGAAATTTACGAACCATTAATGGCCTAAATATTTCAGTCTGAAGTGGCACTGAGCCGCGAGTCAAATAACCCTCAGGCAAATTAGCACCTTTGGATTCACTTTGAAGACAGATTACTGTTTTAGGATTATTTAAAAAACAGCAACAACAAATACTCATTTATCTCCGGTGCCAAGTGATGCCTCCACTTTATAGATGGTGATAAAGTGTCGTAATATTTGGTAATCGGCAATGATGACATTTGTGGATTGGCCCTGATGTTAATATCATGCTACCAAGTAAATATTTCATGGAGGAAGAGACGTTTCCTGAAGTTACCCTTTCTCTTGGGACAAAATGTGACCTCACTCACCTCCAGTCTGTTGATGAGTTTCTTCTTAATGGCGTTCTGAGCGGCAGCGTTGGTGGCCACACGCAGCCCCTCAGCGGCCTCCCTCAGTCTTTGCTGCTGGTCTTCATTCTCTGGGTACGCCGCTGCACCCTGTGAACACAAATGAGCACAGATCAGCAAATACAAAACACAGCAGGTGGGCAGGAAAGGACAACAGCTGTTGTGACGGTGGGAAGGCAAAGAACAAATAATCTGTTTACAATATTCCCTGACTTTCTACAGTCTTTAAAAAGATATTTTTTAAAGACACTCATTCCTGAGTGACTGAACTTGTCAGCGCTCATCACATCACACACGTCTTCTGAGACAAACAGCAGCCACGCCTGCACACCTGCCACCAGCACGGCTCGGCATGTAATCTCAGAATTCATCCAATCGGTGTACACACCTTTGAAAATGACACAGACTTAATCACCACAGCTCCTCTTCATTTCGCTCTTTGTTGGTCGCCAATTGTCAGCGAGAGATGCCATTTGCTCATTTCAGCGAGCATCTCTTTGTATCTTGCTGCTCTTGAATCCAGCCGCACGAGTTAACTGGTCTTCTGAGGAGACCAATATCACTTAGCACCTCCGTGTCTCCTGCTGTTGGGGAGAAAGCTAAGCCTGCTGCCATCAGGATAATTAACTGGGAACTCGGTAGCTTCACCTGCAGCTTCACAGAGAGGTGGGTGTGCACACTTCTGAAAATCCATGTAATTAATGTAATGTTTAACCCCACAGATGCTGCTGGCACGAGTGGCCACATGCAGATATCGGTATGAACGAGGCACACAAGTGCTCAAACAGAAAAAGTCATTTTGCTGCTTAGTAATTTCATGAATTGAAAGTGTTTTGTTTCCTTTTGAGTCTTTGCACATATGACTTGGTATTAATCACAGTGAGAGGATGTCAGTGACCAGCTTCAAATCAGTTTGCAGCTGCCGTCTGCCTGCTGGCAACTGCTGACACCATTTAAATTTAACATCCAATTTGCATAATTATTAAAAAGTGCTTTTTTTTCCAGAGGAAGTAACAAGATATCACAAACAGGAATTCATCAAGGGGAAAAAGCTCGACCGTCACTTACAGCAGGAGTCTCATTGAAGCAAACCTTCACCTGACAATATGGAGAAAAACAGTCAGCTGCAAAACGTGCAGTCCAAAAACTGAACCGCACAATCAATCAGTTGCCTAGGCAACGGCTGGTTGAGGTCTCAGCCTCCTTTGACACAGATAGATATACAGCTGTGACAGCGGCAAGTCTGGCATCAAACTCAACCATCAAACCAGCTGGAGGGCATCGTTTAATTTTCATGGTGGAAGTGGAGAGTTATTAATATCAGTGTGTGATTCTGTAGACAGATAATGAGCCTGATGTGGAGAGATGGCAGATAAATAGTTTGGATTAGAGGAAGATGGGAGGAGCGGCAAAGCTGAGCCTGCCCTTCAGCAGTCTGACGTCCTCTTGATCATCAGACACTGGAAATTTGAGAAGAACTGGATGGAGAACTTTAAGAGCAACTTGCATGTTGGAGGCCTGATGATGATGATGAACAATGTATGTGAAAAGGATGTAGGAGAGAAAGAATTTTACTTCCGCATCTGAAAAAGTCGAACCAGAAGTGACATAACAAGAGGGAGAGCGGTCAGATTGAACAATAGAAATGAAGGTACCTGAAGCAAATTTTGACACTAAATAAAGTTGTAAGTATTTATCAATATGCACATGATGAACAACAGTCTTATAATTATGAACATGTGAAAGTGAGTTGTGGTGTGAAACGCTGGTGGACAGGTGTCTTGGCGAGAGACTGGTGTTAAAAAGCTTTTAAACTGTATACTTTATCTTTAATGTTAGGTTGACTTCATCTATTTAAATAACAGTGATAATAGTTAATAGCTCAGCTAAGTACAATATTTCTCTGTAGTAAACAGCAAATAAGAGACAATATAAAATTTTTCTTTCTCCATCACATGTTGACCAGATTGAGATAATCTCTATCGCATTGACGTCAATAAAAGAAAACATGCATTACCTTTTCAAATACATATTTTCATACATGATCAAGCATATATATATAAAAAATAACCTGCAAGTTGCTCTTTAAATGGTGTGCAGTTATAATATCTCAACATTCAACCCTATAATTTTATGCTTTATGAGGATTCATTCTATACTCAGATACCTTCATAGGCTAATTCCTGGCCCTTGTTGTTTACAAGAGGAAGGTCTATCACTAAACTTCCAAACACACAGCTAATAAAGCCAAAGGATTAGACCAGATGGTGTATAAATCAATGTACTTAACAGGATTGTCGCATTCCAATTAATTAAAACTGTCCACTGCCATGTTTACACTGGTTATTCAACGTGGACCATTAGACCAGCAAAGCAGCATTTCCTTTGTTTAGTTAGAAATTAATGCAATTTATAAATCACAGTTATGCTCATGTATATGTGAGATTAAAAAGAGAAGGAAGTGTGGCACGGAGAGCTCAAAGTTGCTTTCAGTATGTAGTGACAGGCTGCAATCCTAATCATAGTAGTTATGTGACAATTATGGGGAAAAAAAATAAAATGAAAGAGCATTAAGGCAGCATTTAAGCCAGATTTGGAGCAGGATTGCAGACCCCAGATGCGTTGACCCATTTACACAAACAAGCAGGCGCAGCTTATTCAAGGTCCTTGGTTTGGTCTAACAAGGGGATCAGAGATACGTCCTGCAGCTGCTACAAAGACAGTGAATAATTGTGTAATTTCAAAAACACAATTAAATCACACAAGGGGGGTCAACTTTAAGTAAGAGAGAAATAACTCAAACTAAATTCTACAGACCAACATGGTTTTTTTATTCAGTGTCAGTGGACCGACTCCATCTCTACTTTCACTTCCAGCTTAGCAAGACAGGTGACCACATATGCAGACGTTTGGAAGAAATAAATTGTAAAGTCACTTTCACACCTTGGGATCCAGGCATTTTTAAATTAAAGATCTGTCCCTGCCCTAAACCTTTATTGAAGAAAGTTTTAAAGGTCAACTTTTATTCATAAAGTAACACTTTACAAACAAGACTAAGCAGAATCACTGCCCAAACTGTCCTTTTTCTTTGCTGCACACACACAAACCCACGCACACACATACACACAGATACACACAAACCCCCACACACACACTCTTGGGGTGTTTGGCTCAGCATCTTTCCCCTCTGCTGTCAGTGAAAAGGTCAGCCAGGACGTACAAGAGAATAAAACCCGGCCCTGTAGACTTTCATCTGATCTTAAGAAATGCCACTTCTGTGATTAAAACCCAAACTTTTTGGGTTAACTATATGAATTATGCATGAGCTAAAACTTATTTTGCACCAACCCCTCATTTCAGTAAACTTACTGGTTATTACTGACAGTGGTACAATTCAATAAACTCAACAAATACTACATGCCTCGTGTCTCACATGCTGCCTACCTTTGCTGCCTCCACCATTCTTGCGGTGGCGTCAGCCAACAATTTAGCAGCTGCCAGCAACTTCTTGGAATTGTCAACGTCCACCTCGGCCTCTGCGTCCGACCTCATGGCGTTGACCAGGTCTGAAGTGGCCTGAGCCAACACCCGAGCCTGACGGACCATCTCTCCTGAGAGGAGAAGCAGTTGATTGGAGGCAGTGTGTAGGTGAAGAGAAGAGAAAAAAGGGGATAATGGATGAGTCATACTAACGAGAGATGGAGCATTTAACAGTGAATTTGTTCTGACTTAATTGCTTAGCACCATCATTTTGTTGCAAATCCTCCTGAGCTTATGAACAAGAGGAAAAGAAATATCCATCTTCATCTCTTTAACCACTTTAACAGTCAAACTGTGCTTGATGACTTGATGCTTTCTCGTGCACAAGTTTGGGATAACGATCCAAGAGTTGCAATGCTGGCAGACATAAGTGGAGCAGATCCACATTTCTTTTCATTTGGAAAATTGGAAAGTTTACTTGTTAAAATGACTAATAGTAAATTGGCTCATATTGAGACTGAAGTTGTAAACATCAGCATCCTAAAAAAAAGAAAGAAAGGAAAACACCTGGTGGGAGAAAAGACAGAAAAACTAAATCTTTCCCTCGGCTCAGTGTGGCTGAATTATTTGCTCGGTTGTACTGGTCTCCCCGAACAGATGTGCATAATGCAATAACACCTATGGGTGATTTGTGAAGAAGCAATCGGATGCAACTACCTACCCTGGTGTTATTTATTCCCTCTGAACATATTCTCTGTTTATCAGACTAATGAGGTAGGACGAAAGGGTTGAGAAGGGGATTGGCGTCTCTGTTCTCTCTGTCGAAGGAGACCTGGCACACCACAAAAGCTGTTTGCTGGTAAGCCTCTATAATTCATGTCAGTGTATCAGCTGATCTGCCAGCGCTGCACTACAGAAGCATTCGCTCCAACTTCCCTCAACCTCAAAACCCAGGTGTGAAACAACCTGACACATCTGACGCCAGTTCAGAAGGTGACATTCTCCAACCGGCTGCGTGCATTCGTGCATCAATAGAGAAATAGCAGTTCCTCTTGTCCATCAAGCCGATCAATCCGGCTGAGCTGACCGCTGGGCAGGGACATCATCCTCTGCACATCTCTTTCTAGCTGTCAGACGTTTTAACATCGCTGTCAGCTTTTCTCTGTGGCTTCACCAGAGCTGACAGCGGTGCATTCAAACCCGCCATCACGCCAGTCTCTCTGAGGAGAAGATGGGATGAGGCGCGATACGTCTGCTCAGACACCAGAAACTTAAGAGCTGAGGAAAGCAAGTTTTAAAAGATGAGACGAGATATTGTTTTTGTCAGAAGATATTTGGCACAGGGAGCTCAAACTGAGTCATGTTTTAGGGCGAGTTTGAAAGCATGACAGGAGCTGTCCTGTGTTCATTTGGAAATTGTTCGATGGATTCTTTAGAGTAGTATGATGAGAGGCTGGTTTCTTGGTTTGCGCAGATCATCAATAATTCTTCAAAACCACAGAAGAACGAATGTACAAAACTTGATTGCGGCCACCCCCTCAATAGGTATTTCATTCCAGACCAGCATGGAGGAACGTCAGACTGAAACTATGAGTGCATTTCAAATAAAAATGTATAATGTAAATTGCCTTTTCAGTAAACAGGCAATTCAACTGTTTCCTTACCTAAGCACAATTCAAAATGTTTCAATCACAAACAAAAGTACATTCATTTAAACATATTTCAGCTTTTTTGGTTTGTATTTGCATCCGCCTCATTAAAAAAAACAAA
>JBAJHX010000001.1:19220010-19251500 GCA_037176925.1 Amniataba percoides
CCAAAATGCTCTCTCTGACTCACCCGCGTCTCCCATCGAGCTGAAGATACTCTCAGTGACGGTCATGATGGTGTCAGTGGCCTGGTCGTAGCGCCCGATCGGCTCGCCCCTCGAGGTGTACTGACGCACGTGTTGCAGGAGATCTCCCAGAGCCTGACTCACCACGCTGGCTGCTGCACTCACCTTCAACACAGGAGATGCACATCGTCAGAGTTAGCGTGCTGCTTTTCTTCAGCTGCATTATTCTTCTTATTCCATCAGACCGGAGACGAGCACGCTGGACTCATTATGCTCACTGCTTCTTAAGCCGGGTGTTAGTACACAAAGCAAACGCTCCAAATAAAAACAGCTGGAGTGGATTAAGTGGAAAAAAAAAATCTGTACTCTAGGAAACAAACCGGTCAACTTATTTGTTGCTCATTGGTGTGTTCTGGGTCAAATCTGGAATACACCTTGTTATCTTCTGAGAGAAAATGAACAAACAGTTGAGCGCACCGCTGCATGAATCAGGCTTACCTGTTTGAGGAGCTCGCCATCATCTGTGGCTGAGAGGCAGGCCTGCACGCAGCTTTCCACCGAACGATCCACCAGCTTTCCGGCTTCAATTAGCTGCTCCTGGCAAACCGGTGAGCTGATGGTGGGACTCACCACCTGCAACAACAAGGTGGAAAGCGTGAAAAATAACTAGAATTACCAGTTGTACAGTATGCTTCTGCCAACCAGTCAAGACGCAGTTTACATCCAAGATATTAAGTGTATTTTTTGGTGAAATGCATAATATAGTGAAAAAAAAGAACATAAAGAAGACATGGTGGAAAAATGTAATTAATCTAAAATGTGGAAAACAAGAAAAACAACCGCACCATATGATGCAGAAGTTATCAATATGTTAAAGATCACACATTTGTCTGCTGATTTAAAGTCTACATGGGGAAAAAACACATTTTTCTGCAGATTTAAAGTCTACATGGGGAAAAAAAGTTCTCATACGCTAAAATAAAAGCAATGCTGTAACAGTCTTTTTATCATTAAATCACAAATCACATTCCACAGAGAACAAGAGAAACAGAAAAAGAGAGTAAAAAAAAAGGTTTGAAAGGGATTCAGCATATGGTTCTCATCACTCCGCCATGCAGAGGGGTGAGGATTTGTTAAGTAAATTCAACTATTCAGACTGGGAGCCAGGAGGGCATTTAAACTAATTAGAGGCATGTGGGTTGTACAATTAAACATGTGCAAATATGATGAGAGCGCAGGGTGTTTTACAGAGCCTCAGTGCATCCTGATATAATCACTCTCCAAAAATTCTTTTTTTTTCATTATCAAAGCCAAAGAAAAAATAGTAGGTTATTCAAATATTTCAGGAAAAAAAAGTACATTAAAAAAAATTCACTGCACATTCTGCTTATGAAAAGCAAACAGGGAATCAATGTTGTGCACTCAACCAAACAGCTTTAACAATAGCTTCCCAAGTGGTCTCCTTAAACCTCTGCAAGTGTAATATTCAAATCCGAGACAGATCTGATGTAATAAATGGATAAACACTGCACTGCCACTGCATCATTTCCAGGCATCTGCATAATATTTACTGATTTCACTTTTTGGGAATTGAGTGCATATTATACAAATACTGAAATGATGTGTGCCAATGAGTCTCATATTTCACACTCAGTAGCTTTGGTGAATGTTCAGAACTTCTGGGTTTCTCCACAAAAATGTTTTCATGTTCATCTTGATGTCCTGCAGAGATGTTTGCGTACCTTGGCACATGCCACCAGTTGCGAGGTGGACAGGGCACACTGGGTGGCGGCAGCGATGACCCGGTTCTGAAGCACGGTGTCCTCTGCGACCTGGGCCACGTTCTTGGCCTTCAGCACCAACATGGCCGCAGCGTTGGCTACCGCTTTGGCAAGATTCATTAGGATGTCCTACAGTAACAACAGGTGAAAGTTAGGGGGAAAAAAAAACAACTCACGAACACTGTAACCAACATGAAACACCTGCACAGTTTATCCTATTTTTATATTTGATCTCATTCCCATAACAAGATGAAAAATACTGTCGTTGGCATTTGCATAGTGCAGGTAAGTGTTAAATTATTAACCTTTATCTCTCTGTAGTTGTTTAGTACAGAGTACATCTAACTTCAGTTTTAACAGAAAACGTAATTGTACCTGCTTGTGCTTTGTATACTCTGAAAATACATTTAACCTCAGAAATCTCATTAAAAGGGCAGCATCAGCAGTCTAATCCAATTTAACACACACTTTTACCCTCTTACATCTGTACAACTCATCATTACTGAATTAACTGTGAAATATTGAAGCACACTACTGTGCTGCATGACTGGCAGGCTGAAGAAAGGTTGTGTTTATCTGATCTCTGTTTGACCTTGACAAACTCAGAACTAAAAATAAAAAAAAGAAAATCGCAAATTCAGCCAAGTGCGAGCTACTCAAAAGAAAAACAAGTTCAACAGTTAAAATAGCATTGCGCTCAAACAGAAACATCCAGTTAAAATATGAATGTGTTCCCTCCGTAATCCCCTGGTTACTGTGTGTTTTTGATTAAGGGAGACGCATCTCCTGAGGACTGAGGTGTCTTTGAACATTACACACAGTGTGATGATGATGGTGGTGTTCATGACAAATGGACAGGAGTGCAGTGTTACCTGGAACCTCTCATCTGTCTCGCTCTCTCCAATCTGGCGCAGGAGGTCTCCGCTGGCCTGCCCGATGCTGCCTGCTGCTGTCAGCACAGTCTGCCTGGGCTGCAGACACACACACAAACACAGAAATCCATCAGGATGTGAAACTGCACTTAGAGGCCTGCTCTGAAATTGCATCATTTTGCATCTTGAGATACTCAACCTGTGCAGTGTTTTTCTGTGCTGTATAGTGCATCTAAAACAACATGAGGGCTTTCTTTTTGCAATTTGCAAATATTTATACATCACATAGTTGATCAACGTGTTAGTTATTTTAACAAAAAAAACCCTAATATTATATTGCAACACGGCCCACAGCTCTTCATCTAACATGTCTACAGGCTACAAGCTATCTTGCATGCAAGTGTATAAAGCAAGACAGTTCCATGCATTATGCAGATTACCAGCCGACAACTGTACAGTACATTAACTTTTGAATGATACTTCCACAACAACAAACTCCTAATAGACCTCTGCAAGAACATTACGGTCCTGCAACCCATTTAGATGCAGAGTACATTAGCATGGGTGTGTTTTACAGTATTTCTAAGAAAGTTGTTTTTCATAAAAGGCACAACATGCCTGCCTGAGGATGATTCACTTAAGTGAAGCCGGCCAGCAGCAGAGGATGTTAATGTAATTAAGTGTAGTTTAGAGGACCAGGAGAGACGCTGCATTATTATTAGGAGATGATACAATGTCTCAGAGTAGGCTGGAAAATTTGATAAACTTTCGAGGTTGTCCATTTAGATGTCCACCACACACAAAATCTGGCATTTCGAGCAACACAAATGGTGTAACGTTTCGCTTGGTGCATGGGCTCCAATCCAGAGTCAGGCTTCATTTTCGCACATTATTCTCCATTTTCTGTCTCCTCCAACAATCTACCCTCTCTCTGCATGCTCTCCTCCTTCTTCTCCAATGAAGCAAGCCATTTTTGCATTCCTTTCACATTTCAGTTTCTATAAATGACATCTGACTATATAGTACTACAGGAGTACATCTGCAACCTTGAACATGTCAGATATACAGTGGGTGAACAGAGGGAGGGGAGAGGTTTTAATTAATAAAGAGAAACAGCCAATATTTGGTAAAATAACAGATAAAATAATAAAATGTACAGAATATGTATACAGTGCAGAGGCAAGAATGGGTGTGAGGCTCCTTTGCTCACCTCTCCGGATGCCGGCTCCACCGCCTTCAGCAGGTCAGACACAGCTCCTGCAAGTGTCCTGGCAGCCCTCATCAGGTCGTTGCCTCCGCCAACATCGTCCTCCATCAGCGCGGCCAGCAGCTTCACGCCCTTTGACATTTCTGTCAGGTTGGAGGAGATGGTGGTGATGGCGCAGCCCACTGCAGTGTAGTCTGTGTCGGTCGGATCGCCTGTGCATGTGGAGAGAGGACAGAGGGGAGAGGGAGAGAGTTAAACCCAAACAGGGAAAAATGTGATTGCTCTCCAGCGAGACTTCTTAAGATTCACTCACTCGTGTAAATAGTCAAACCGTTCAACCAAGACTCAAAAATATTTCCCTGTAACTGAGATTAGAGGCTACATAAACACATTTTATCAGAATGGCACAGAGTCAACGGAAACCTTCACCAAACCACAGCAGGATATGAGGGAACAATTCGACTTTCTACAATGATGTTAATGATCGCCAGACTAATGGAAAGGTTCTGCTTTAAAGTCACAAATAGGCCAGATCATTTTAACTCTGCAGAAAATAGCACCCCTAAAATGTACTTGTAAAACCGTGGGCACACAGCTTTACACTTTCGCTTGTGTCATTAAGGACTGTCGAAAAAAAGCGTATAAAAAAATTCCACAGCCTGCTATCGAGCCTGTGATATTAATTTATTGTATTGCTGGTGAAATGCAGCACGTCCGAGTCATGGTAGCAGACAAACTGAGCACATTCTGCTGAGTCATGCTGGTGCCGCTGACCTGCTGTGAGGTTGACGACGGAGGCGGTTCCTGCAGTGATGGCGTCCACCTGCGAGTGAATCTCGTGTTTTGACTCATCCATCTTGTTCTGGATCCACACCTTGGAAGCCTGAAGTACACAAGAGGTTGACCACACCACAAGTCACGACTCTGCACGCCAAACATGTCTGTCATTGTGCAGTCAGTGCTGTTTTCTATCAGCATGCACTGCAAAAATTATCCATAATATATATACAGATATGAGCATGTTAACTTTATATACTGTAAAGTACCATGTCCTGTCCCAGTGGTGGCAGGTTGTCGACCTCCCCTAGGTCGATCTGGGCCTTCTGCACAGCTTGCATACTGGTGTTGATGGTTCCCATCAGAGCCTGTTGTGCTGAACTCTACAAATACAGGAAGATAAACAGGTTAATTTCTCACAGCCCTGAGCAGCCCAGAGTGATATTTAAAGAAACCATGCTGAAGAGATGAATGTCCACTTGTGAGGCTAATTGTTAGCACGTGTATGAACCAGCTACCAGGAGGAGCACTGCTGCTCACATCTCTCCACCTAAACCAAACTCTTCAACAGGACATTTATCAGTGAATGAAAAATACAAACACCATACTGCCAGCCATTTTGCTCTTCTTACCAGCGGTGGCATGTGTCCACGGTGCATCTGACCCATCGTGATCTGCTGTTGTGCAGATGGCATGGTGCCCATGCTGAGTGACTCCGTGCCAATGGAGCCGGAGCGGATCACCCCCGGCAGCGCCACTGAGCCGTGCTCCGCCCTGCCGACGCGATTAAACTGCTGCTGAAGGATGGTAGACCTGCAGGTTCACAAACAGACACTTAATACAGCATCTCTGAAGTTAGAGAAGGTCATACACATCAATCGCAGTGACCAGGGCAGAGAAAGAGGGATTTTCTGAGGACGCCGGCTAATTTTGCTCTTATACACTCGGTGGCCTTTATCATTAAAATTAATTAGTCATCATCCTCTCAGCCACTCAAATGACTTAACTCACAGCTTTAATAAAGCTGTGCCAATCACACTGGAGTACGATGAAAATGCCTCGTCGAAGAGACCTCAACAAGTTCTCCAAGAAGGAAAGTAAAGTTGCTTGGATGCAGAGTGTTTGGATGGAAACACACCAACCTACAGATCTGCAGCCAGAGACAGATGGTGAGGATTTTAAACGATGAAATTTGCATTAGTCATGTTGTGTTTCCGGTCATAGCATTGCCTGGTTTTATTTTGAAAAACAGTAACATTATTCTACACAACACCCAGAAAAGGGAGCAGGAATGAGAACAGCTTGAACTTTTAGTTAATTCATCACTGTACTATACATGTGTTCATCAAATGCTAAACTACTCTACTCGACTAAGCCAAAACACGGTAACTACACATTTGGTCAAAAGTGACTTCTTTTACTGTTTTACCATGTAAAATTTCAGTTTGTAGAAATGTAGAGTTTCAAAGAAGATGGTGTGCAAAGTTTGCGAAATAAAAAAGAAAAAACAAATGGTAAAAACCAAAGTTAAAGCTACAGACATACAGCTAGCTACAGTGAGCCTAAATGATTAAATGATTAATATGACTACATTTACAAGCTCTGTCTAACCACTTTCCTGCAAGTAATTAATCAATTTAGATGATCCAGCAGCTAAACTGCACATTGATTCCTGACAGCCTCGAGCTTTCACGTTTTTTCATTAATCCAACACTTTGTCCAAAGGCCAGAGTGTAAATTAATATGTTTAAAATAGGATTGAATGTAAAATTTATCAGATTTGGTTCACTTAGAGTCCATTTAGTTACTTCTCTCTGGCTCTGTAAGGCGTTAAAGGCAGAAACACTGACTTTTTAGGGACATTGCCTTGAAAGTAAAACAGGTTCTCTTTAATGTTTGCTCAGATAAACATCTTAGTTCTCATTCCTACCAAAATACCAACAATAACTCCCTTTGTAGACTTGTGGAGATGGTATAAAATGGCGATAAAAGGCAAAATCCAAAATAATCATCAAAACAAAAACACTTATTTGAATAGATGCAAACACAAACACACAGTGAAGTGCAATACACAGCTGTAGTGTAGTTATATATCAGAGGCAGGCTGGAACAGTGGCAAAACATATGAAGAGAGGAATAAAAGTACGGTAACTAAAAAGTCCCCAAAAAGGAGACAGAGATACGGCGTGCTTCTTGACTATATGCCTGTGAGTGAGTTTCTGGGAGAGCTTTGACACCAGGCAGCGTGGTGGTGTTCGTCTGTGGCAGAAGGCCACAAACACAAAGCAGACTGACGCTGCGGAGTCTTCCCACCACGTACTTCTGAAAAACAAAGCTTTGTTTTGTTTTTCCTCAGATAAGGCCTTCCAGGCTTTGGCTTGCAATGCATTTGCAGTATTAAAGACTTTTGCCTTCGGCCCTGCACGCAAGCCCAGATACAACAATGGAGAGAGGGGGGAAAAAAAATACAATAACAATTGCGGCAAATACTCTCCCAGCTCAGAGAAGGAAAGCAATATCAATTGAGGCTAGACAGGAAAAAGAGGTTCAGTTACGCTCTGAGAGTCCACGTTGGATAAATGAGCTAATACACATCTAATCAGGAAATGTTCAGATAGAGCCTTCGCTTTTTCAGTCCAGCAAAATGTCCTCACACAACGATTATCTCTCAGGATAAAGTCCAGCTAAGGAAGTGTTCGTGTAGTGAAACGAGGTCCTGGAAGATGGATGCGTGAGCTGTGGTCGAGGGCGGTGGTGAGAAGGAAATTGGAAAAAAAAAAAAAAAACTCAGCCTGATATTGTGTTACGTAACAACTTGTGCTGCTATTGTGCTCGTGGACAAGCCATCACCATATCACATTTTATACCACACTATAAAGCACTGCAGGAATCTTATGGAAACTATTTATTATACTGCTACTACTGCAGCTTAAAGAAAATACTTCACAACACTTCTTATTAGGTCTAAGTTACTCATTTACATACTTCTTCGGGGACACTGATTCCTCCAGCATGGTCGACTCCTCATCACCCTCTAATCCAAAGCGGTCCTTGCTTTGCTTCTGCAGGAGAGAGAAACATGCGCGTTATATACAATATGTACAAAAAGAGCCAACATGGGATTTTTAAAAAGCCCCCCTGAGGCCATCTTTGCTAAATGTCAGATTTAGTGTCGTATAAAAAATAAAACCTGGGCACAAATTCATTAGGGACATTTAGCGTAGGAGATTGGTCTCAGATTGACACATATTTAATGCTATTTCTATGGCTCTGGTTACACTAGTCCTTTAAACTGAAATGTCATATGATTTAAGTAAGTTGTTATTCATGTTGTGCTGCTGTTCATCGCACTTGTCACACTTCCAGGGGTGCAGAGACACCTTTTCACTAGATTAAAACGAAAAGGTGAAAAAATTACAAATCCAGAGACCCAAAATAGGTGCATGCAGGGGAATAACTGCATTCTAATAAGTTAATACTTAATCGACTCATAATTGATATGTCCCCTGGGCTCAGTGATGGCTCTAAACAGCATGTGGAGGTTTTCCAGTGTACCTGTCCCGCACAAGCCCAGCTGTCCTGAGCTTCTTTTATTAAATTTAACTGCCAGCTGTACGACACAGCGGCCTCAGCAGAGTACGTCGAGCATCAACAGATCAGAGACTTTATCTGCCACAGGAGGGTATCGATTCATTATGATTCATTTCTGTCCCCAGAGATAACATGTCTCACCTTTTTGAGGATGATGTCGATGTAACCAGCAATGAGCTGAGAGATCTGTTCCCCTTCAGTGGTCTGCACAGAGTAGTAGCTCTCCTGGTACTCCCCGAAGTCCTACGCACACAAATACACACACTTTCATGACTTTTGAGGACATTACACTGACTGACATTCATTCCCCGTAGACTCACCCTACTCTAAGTTTCTCTTAAACCTAAGCCTAACCTTAACCTAACCTTAAATCAAGTCTTTAGCCTCAAATTCAAAATTCGTTTACATTGTGGAGACATTTTGTCCCCATAAAGTGAATAAACACATCTACACAGACAGTGTTGTCTTCAACATTCATTTTATACTGGACTGTAAGAAAAGTAAGCACTGCAGTGCTTGTACTAAGGATTTCCTGTGAGGATTAATGTGAATCCACAGAGCCAGCTAGTTTTAGATGAACACTACATGCTGCACGCAGTGACATCAAACTGCTGCAACATACAGTGAGTCAGATTAACCCAAGAAGCATTGTGGAGAAGAGACTGTGTAGGAAACGGAGCAATAAATTAATCTGGAGGAGTATTTCTAGCAAAAAGTAAAAAAAAAAGAAAAGAAAAGAAACTGACATACACTTAACAATAAATCAACAGGGTGGCAGAGTGGCCCCATCCAATTTAAAACAGAGCAAAATATGCAACTCCTTCAACGTGTGAACGACAGATTAAACCTTTTGAATCCATCTGCAATCCCAGCGGTTTGACAACAACAACAAAAAAACGGTAACAAAACCTAAACCACAAATCACTCTGCTGAATTAACAAGGAAGAGAGAGCGTGTTAATTTGATAGAGACACTGACTCCACCAGATCTGCAAGATTAAATCCATGTTGCTCATTGACTCCGGGTGCTGACACAAAGCAGGGATATTGACGGAGGGGAGACAAAAGAGTCTGTTCAATAACTGAAGTGCACGGGGGAATGAAAGGACAGGCAGACCGAGCACTATGGTGATTGTTTTACTGCCACTGCAGCTAAGAGTTGGATTTTCACTGTCAGCCTGTCGTTTCTTATTTACTACTGGAGATGAAATACTCAGTGTGGACAGAATAAGTAAAAGAACAAATGTGTGCGAGGACAAAACCCGCAGTGCCAAAACCTTTATGAATTCTTGTGAAAAAAAAAATGTATGTATGTGGGCCTTACCAGGGTGAAGCTCTTGGGTGACGCCGCCCACCTCTTCACAGTGGTAAGTGGCCACTCCTGGACCACATCTTTGGTCCTCTCGTCCACTCTCATCACAGACTCTTTGGTGATGCCGAGGAGCCGCGGCACCAGCTTGTTCTTGCTCTTCATCTTTTCCTGAATAACACATCAGCGTTGTTTAGTCCCTTTCCAAACTTTACAAACCTGACAAAAAACACTGCAATTAAGCACAAAAACACTTAACCTGCCACTCCCCACAGTCCACTGAATATCATACCTTTTAAAATGAGATCTTTTTGTAACCACTGTTTTAATCACTTAAAAACATTGTGACAATGTTTTTTGTCAACAACTGAACTCAAGGACACAAACCGGCATCAGCTCCCAACACTGAACAGATGTCAAGCTAATTAAGTTTTGGTCCGAAATGTGATGGTTTGAATCTGATCACTTTACACTCAGCACTGGATTGTTCTCATTGTAACAGAGTTGTCTTGAGATGTCTAACAAAGGACTTTGTCTACACACGCACAGAAGTGAGTTTCATTTTCCTTTCAGCTGACAGTAACCTGCACTTTTTCTGAATGTTTACGAAGCCACTTCAAGGTTTTTTATCTCTCATCACTTCTGCGCTTGAGTAAATCAAACTGCTTCTCACAATCATAAGACTGGATTTATTCTGAATTAAGCAAAAGAATAATTAAACATATCTCTGCATTCAGGGGAGGAAAACCTTTTCTCTTTATCCTCATTACAAGATATTGAACCAAAGTGTAGACCAGTTCATACTCCGGTCTGCTGTGGTTAAATGCAGCGCTGCCTTATATTCATTCATTTGAACTGCATTACTTTACTCATCCATACAACGGCAACATGTAGCGGCTCAGCTCTCAGTTGTCTTATGTATACGGGACACTTGACTCATCGGATCAACTGTATAAAAGGTAGAATGAAGAAATGAACGCAGATGACATCAACCCCATGATGCTTAGAAACCAATTTAAACGTCAACTTTATTCCTTCCGTGAACAAGTCTGCCCACATTCATTTTCTTTCACTTTCATTCCCCCTGCCTGCTGAGGGAATTACTTGAATAAAAAGGCATTTAGAGGAAAAGGAGAGATTAACAGTTCAAGCAACAAAATTTAAATTCATAAGCCTGGCAGCTTGAAACTCTAATTTAGCTGTCACACCGATCTGCCAAGTATTCATCTGTCTAACCAGTTTAAAAAACACACACACACACACACACACACACACACACACACACACACACACACACACACACACAAACAGAAAGTTTTCCCAGTTAGTAATTAAAGCGTTATGTCTTAATCACGTCTTTATCTGCCTGTCAAACTCTCTCAACCTCCCCCCGTATGCACTAAGCCTCTAATGTCACACACTCCAGTCGCTCTCTGAGCCGACAGCACCTCTTTTCCTTCCCCCCTCGCACGGAGAGAGAGTGTTTCTTCAGTTGGGGGGCAGATGGACGGACCGTGATGGGCTGTGACATGAGGCCAGAAAGGTGAGTTTTGTAAAAGTCCCGGAGAGCCTGTAAACCCTTTGGGGCCTCCAGGGGTTACGGGTTTGGTGACTATAGGCTGCATTTTTTCCAGGGTTATTTTTAAGATGTTTCTGCTCCACTGGATTACACCGGAGGGTGACGGGGACGACAAAGGTGAGCAGATAAGATGTCAAACCGATAGAGGGGAGCGCAGGTACTTTTAGGTTTAAGGTGTGTGTGTGTGTTCTACGCTTAAAAAGTGAGTACGAGGCCAGGCAGGGCTGTGGAAAGTGCAGGCAACAGCGAATGAAGATTTGATGAGGTGAGCTCCGATCTAAGAGAGCGGAGAAGGTTTTTTGTGGTTTTTTTTGTTTTTTTTATGCTTCATCTCTGCCCTTATCCTCTGGTGCTGAAAGCTGCTGATGAAAAGCCAGGAACTGTCTGGCAGAGAGTCGGTAACAGCGGCACAAGTGACTTTTTTTTCCCTCACCGGAGCAATTACCAGAAATGATCTCATTTTCTACGAGAGCTCAGCGATGCAGGCAGAAAAAGGTGACAATGGCAAAGCAATTTATCGACGTAAACAGGGAAGTTTCCCAAGACTTTATGCAGGACGTCCTCTTGGCAAGGTATCTGTCACTCTGACACTGCTGTTACAATTGGAAATTGGCAAATTGCTCCATTCAGCAGGCATCTGTTGGCAGACTTATTTAGGAGAGCAAGTGTCCCAGGTCTGCCTGCGTGACGTCTCCCAGTCTCCCTCATTCACTTCACTTCCTCCCCACTCGCGCCGAAATAATCTTTAGTGCCACACTCGGCTGCACAGACACATTTGGTTTCCTTCCAGGAACACGCTGAACTTGATGCAGACGAGGTGCTGCCGTTGTGTGCTCGTATGTGTGTGATGACGAATAAGAGACAGGGAGAGATGTCAGAGATGTGTGAGGGAAAACTAAATGGCCTCTTAAAAAGGTTGGATTTCAGATTTTTTTTTCCAAACCAGGTTACTGTGAAAATGGTTAACAATGTCAATAATAAAGTCAACGATGATCTGAAACTATTATAAGAATATAATGTATATGGCAAAAGAAAAAAGTCAGTGTTTATCTTAGGGATGAATAAAAGACATTCAATTTGGATAAAAAGGACATTTTGTAAATTAGCCTTTGAGAGAGTAGCTTTATTATCCAGGTGCAAGAACATGCACACATTTGCTTTTTGAATATTTTCTGAATCTTTCTTCAGATTCTTTGTTTAAAGGTATCACTTTAAGACATTTAGTTAAAAAGACTAACACCTACAAAAAGGATCATGGCTTTTCTCTATTTACACTAACCTCATCACTAGATGAAGTTTTCACAAGCCTTCAAGTCTGCAGGTTTTTTTCCTCCCGATTTGGGTGAAGCTTTGAAGGTTCAGGTGGACACAGACGATTTCCCCACCTGCTGGGTCCTACCTCTAACCTCTTTATCCAGTTAACACCAAACTCAGGAAGCTGATTTCACACTTGGGAGATAAAAGGCTCAGACTACGTTTCAACTAATTCCAAAATCTGCTTCCCCCTAATTTAAATAATTTCATTCATTCATTCAAAAAAAAGTGGGGGAAGAAAAGAACTTCAGGCAATTTTTTTCTTACTTTTTGAGGGGAGATGACCTTTTCATAGAATAAAATGGTGAAGTAGCACTTCATTAAAACGCTGTATTTTTGCACAGACATAGACATGTTTACCTTGACCAGGAAGAAGGAGACACCGTACGTCCGCAGAGACCGCGCCAGTTTGACGTATTTCACTTTTGCTTCAATCTCTGTCATTTCGCCACAGTTTTTGTGTTCCTGCAGGTTGAATTAAACAAGCATTCATCACCTGAACAGCTGCTTAATGAGTTAAACGTAATCAATCAATATGTGCATTTTAAAAAGGGACAATGTGACCGCAACCTGGAATATTTTTTTCTCAGATCCTCTCTGCTTGATGTATTCTTTGGGTAGAAACTCCTTCAGGCTAAGAGAGAAATGAAACAGAAGAAGATGAAACTCAAACAACGAGCCTGAGCACATTTTTTCCTGCTACAGTGTGAAAACTCAAAAGAGTTGAATCATTTTTCATGTACATACAAACACAAATATACTTTTAGTCAACCTAATTCAAACAATAATCAAAATGCCAAATATTCAATACAGAGCAACACTATTCATGTTGTACCACTGATAAATCTTCCTACTTACTCCAAGAATCCAGGTTTGTGTTTGTGCTCTATATGAGGTCCAAACTGGATCTGGGCCTGGATGCCTCCAAACTCGCAGGCCTTGTCAAACGATACGGGGTGAGAGCCGTTCAGGATGTCATCTCGAGCCTGAAAGATAAAATAAAACCTTTCGCTGACTGTGACGCACCTCAAGTAAAACACACACACACAACATGATAGCAGAGGTATATGAGGGCTAGGGAGGGGGGTGGACCTGCACGTAAAGCAGATTGAGCTGGACCGGGTCTCTGGAGTCCACGTTCTGGTCAGAGTAGAAGAACTTGCGTCTGAGCAGAAGCGTCTCGTTCTCGTCCACCCCCTGCTCTCTGAACGTCCTGCTGTGGTCCAGCCAGTTCACTGAAAGCACAAAATACAGCAGGACTTTAACAGAATCTCTGATATAAAACTGCAGACTAAAGTATATATAGACATCAGTTAACCGTGTAAAGCCTGAACCATGAAATAATTACCAGAAAGTTGTCATTTGTTTTTATTTTATAAAATTTGAGTGTTTATTGAACCTACAAATTGAATATCAATAGCATATAAGATTGCTTGTATATGTATAAAATATCACACTGATGATGTAGAGATCTCAAAAACTCATGTATAAGATATGATAAACTTGGCATTAAAGGAAAAAGATAAAAAATAAACTATTATAGATTTGGGTGTAAGCGAAAGTTTTGAGATTAACCTTAACCAGATCACAATACTACTAAAGTCATTTCCATTCATTATCTTTCACCAAGGGGTGGCAGTAAAAAGGTGGCAGACATCCCATGTAGATGCTAAAATGTGCTATTAAAGAGCTGCTGCTTCTTTATGTTTAAAGATCATTACACTCTTATTAAGCAGGACAAAGAACAGACTGATCAGAGCGTCCCAACAGCTGTTTAGCACAAACACTTTTGAACTCACAGTCATCGTCCGTGTGTAGTTTGGCTTTCAGCTTCTCCATTTTCCTCTCGTCTCGCAGCAGCGTCCTGTCTTTCTTCAGCGTGCCCATCCCATCGTCCTTCTTCTCCTCCACCGTCTCCTGGATCAAAGAGTACTCCTCATAGTTTGTGATGCCTGGATTCAAAGCAAGAGAAAGAAAGTCAGGTTGGATGCATGTTCAATACACCATTCATTTTCATTCATGCTTTGTGAATATCTCTGTGTTTAACCTTCAGGTTTGCAAAAGTTTTTGAATGCCTAGAGAAGAAATGATAAAATCAGATTTGATATATTCACAGGGACCAAACCATGTGCTTTCTGAAGGGACGTGACTGGGAAACAAGGGTGTTTAAAAAATGTGAAACCTGTACAACACACATAAGAAAGTTACTTAAGCATAGAGAAAAGGGCATGAAAAAGTACCTATCCGACTGCAAATAGTCACAAGCAGCTCTCCCACTGTTTTGGAGTCGTCCACCATGATGGTTTTTACGGCCCCATCCAACATTTTGATTTTCTGGGGCCTCTGCTTCTTCTTGTATTCAAGGATATCCTGCTCACAAGACAAAAAAGGTGGAGAGCAGAGAACAGAGAACAAAAAAACAAGTCAGACAGGGGAGAGAGGAATGCAGGAACTAAATGTAGAAAGAAAGAGACAAAGACGGAGAGGAAGATAGGACGGCTGAAAGCACCCGCTGAGAAAATGATCAAATGCATCCAGGTTGCGTGGAGCGAGGGGAGAATATAGGCCAGAAAACCTTATTTAACGGCTGCCTATCACAGCCCGCTGCTCCCTTCCAATCACAACAATGAGGAGAGATTCGGTTCAGAATAATTGGTCACAGTCATGCCTTCTACCTGGGGTTGCCTTTGGTGGATTTGAGGAGGAGGAACCATTTAGAGCTGCAAAACCAAACCAGCGGATGTACTGAGAGCAAGCGCGACACGGCAAACCGGAGTCAGACGGGCCTTTGGCAACAGGGATCAGAGGCTGGCAGAGGATCTACAGCTGGCTGAAGCGCTTCTTTAAAGTCACTTTTTAAAGCTGCCTTTGATGTTCTCATTTTTCTTGATATCCAATTTTATCCCATGCTTCTACCCTCTCATTGTGCTTCTCTGTTTTCGTACTCCTGCACACACCGTCTGTGGTCCCAATTGTTTTTAAAACTGCTTAATGGCTTAATAGTGTTTTTAAATTAATTAAATAGTCTATATTGTCTCTGTGGTTAAAGCACTATATAGATGATCTCCATATGAATGTTGTTCGTAAGCGTATGTGTATGTACGTGTGGGTAGGTGTGTCTAGTTGTGTGGGCTCCACGTTGATGAGTTTTGCCCAGGTGAGTGTTGTTCACACATCCCTCTCCAGGGTAACACATAGCTCCAGAGGTAATTGTGTGTGTGTTTACATGTGTGAACCTTCATATTATTCTTCAAGTGCTCACTTTAACCTTTAACCGCACAGAGTAAACATTCACTGCATAGTAAAGGTCCTTCATGCTTTCTTCAAAGTGTGTGTGTGTGTGTGTGTGTGTTTGTGTGTGTGTTGGGTTAAACATGTTAATATATTTACCCCGTTGCGGAGCATGTAGTAGTCAAGTGTCCTTCCAGACTCCAGCCAGATGCCTTTTCTGGGGTCTTCATCAGACAGGAACAGTCCATAGTCTGAAGCTGAAGCAAGGAGGGAAAACATCTGAATTTCTGAGACCGTTGTGGTACATTATTCCCCATGCTGGGATAAGATTACACCATATCAGCTCCATAATGACTCAAACAAAACAAAACAAAAATAACTGCTCATTTTACAAGGGTCACATTACATAAGCACAGAGCGTTCTTTGTGCTGTGACGCAAATGAGAATGATGATGCCGGCGTTGTCAGGTAGAAAAACAGAGTCCGACCTGCCACCTCCCTCTGATCACCTACATACGTTACCCTAGTCATGAAAGATGGAAAGCTGTGATTGAAATGTCGTGTAGTCTAGATTATCGTACTATATTACATCTTACACACTGCAGAATAGAAAAAGAAGGGAATCTGAAGGTCAGGACTGAATGAATGTGAAAAAAGACATGCTTTACTATTTTATTATTCTTAAATTGTTATCATAATGTATGTTGAAATCTATGTTAAGTATTTACATGAGTGTGTGAGCCGCTGGACATTCCCCAGTCTGTCAAACTGAAGTATTAATGTATCATATCAGATTCAACTTTTGAACGTCAGCGTCCTCCACGTGAAATTCTTCTGACGGTTCTCACCCTGTCCGGTCTGAGCCTCGGGGACCCTCTCTCTGATTATCCTGCAGGCATCGTAGACGGCCGTGGAGGGCTCAAACTGCATCGTCTTCACCACGTTGCACTGGCGAACGCAGATTTTCAGCGACAACACCACCATCTTGGCAGGCGGTGGGGCCAGAGGCTGCAGCTACACCTGAGAGGAACGAAGACAGAGCAGGTTTGAAATTGCTGCATGGCGCGAGTCCACGAGGTCAGTGATGAAACTCACTGTCTATGATGAATGAGCCAGATGTTGGCGTAGAAGAAAAGCTTTTCTTTCTGTGCTTTCTTGTAGTTGTTGTTACGACACATACACATAAGAAAAACAATCTTTCCCTCGAACAATGAGATTTTATGAATGTGAAGAAAGTGCAAATTTGTGCACGGAAAAGACTTTGTAATGCTTCATAAAACAAAAGAGCCGACAACAAATTTATCACTATTTGAAAACGGCCCATCTGGTCCCTGCTAGGGATGAAGAAAAGCCTCTGAATTCTCTGAGCAAGAGACTTTAAAAAGGCTAAAATAAAAAGCAACAAAGCTATCCACAACAACTGGGACTGGAGAGGCTGCTCTCCACAATCGTTTCCGCATTAGCCGTGTGAAACAAACCACTTCTTTAAAAAAAAAAAAAATCGGTGTCTCTGCCAGTGACAAAAAAACATCAACAAGACTCTGAACGCACATTATCATCGTCACACATGCAGCGGTGGCAAAGCAATTTCCAGCTTGTTATCGTCTCAAGATAAAGTCAGTATGGGTCCTGCGCTGTTTTCTTACCACATCTAAAGTTAACCACAAAAATATCCTCACCAGCGCAGTGAGGAAAACAACACGAAACGTTGAGCTGTCAGCTTGGTGTTTCATCTGTTCATGGTTACGTAATGTCTGTGTCTCACTGCATCAAATCTTAATTTCACTGAAAACTATAATTAAAGAGAATAAAGAGTATGATCCCTTGAATCTAATCTTTGAGGAGCTCTGACGCAGGTTTCTTATTGAGTTTTCAGCCCATAACTTCACTGTTTTGGTTCACTCTCTGTGCTCTCGTGGTGCTGTTTGCAGATGCAATAGGCAGCGGTTTTCTGTGTAAAAAGCCGCTAAAATCCTCCTGTACACTGCCTGATCAGCAACAAACAGCGCATAAATACAATAAGAAACCAGCTTGTGAACATAGTTGAGCACTGAGCGCCAGATATTTCACTAAGGAGTTGGTAGAGAACAAAAACAGAGCTGAAGGAGAGCGAGTATTCGGCTTATTTTCATCAGGTACAATAACGTTACTGTTAAACTGCTGGGTAATTATCATAAAGAGTAAAAGTCCACCACATCAACTTTGACAAAAAGAAAAGAAAAAAAAAAACATCAGTTTAAATATGAGTGACAACACCCGGAGATGAGAAGTTTGTACATTTTCAGACTTGACACTGCTGCGATTCACTGAGATTAAAATGCAGGAAGCCGTGACCTTCCTAACAGAGCACCTCCTGTCCGGCACCAATGGGAGCACAGGGCTCCTCTGTGCTGGGGGGTCAAAGGTGAGAGGTCAGTCGGGGCCATGGCTGCAGCACACAGGCGGCCCCTCATCCGCTCCGCTAGCTTCTGACCCCGGCTCAGACGCTCAGAATCTGGTTCCTACGTGAGATGTGTTCACACGCAGGAGCGAAGGTGTTTGTCTGGCTCACACTGTCTCCTCTGCAGCATCCCGAAGCTGCTAACAGTACAACTAGATTTTATTTAAGAGCGTACAGCAAGCAATCATTTCAACATTTATCTCTTCTATGAAACAAGCTTATTTAAATATGATATTAACAAAGCAAGCAGTGTTTTTTTTTTTTTTTGGCAGCCGCTCAAAGATGCCTCTGAAGGAGATCATTAACATTTCTCCCTCAGAACAACAACACACATTTCTTCTTTTGGACTTAATAACCACCTTCATTTGGTGCACTACTTCTTTTTTTTTTTTTTTTTTTTTTTACTGCGGCCAGGAAATTTATCGCAGTTATTACTTTGGGCTCTGTCTCAATCAGTCGAGCGCTTCCACGAGCCTCGTGTTGACCGTGGTTGGACCGACGCCAGACACTTTCTTGCAATCACTCATGCCGCCGGAGCCTGACTGAGCTTTAAGGACAAACACCACACTACATACTGTTCAACATAACCTGTCAGAACGGAAAAGGTCTCGAGAAGAAGAATGACAGCCGACAAAACTCTCAGAGAAGCCCTCACGACCGGCCCAGGAGCTGCTACACCGAATGAGCACAGCAAGAGAGACTTCACAAGTATATGAATGCATTTTTTTTAAAACAACACAAGCCCTGTTATTTCAGCACCTGGTTCAGACTGATGTTTATTCCCTCCCCTTTTTCTGTTTTCATCAGATCACAGACTGGAGATCAGACTTTTTAACACTGGGTGGCATTTGTTCACAAACAAGCTGTGCGAAGTCAAAGAAATAACGTGATATTTCCTCTTTCAGACCATAATCTCTGAAGCTTCAGCCTCTGTGAGCCTGAAGAATTGTCAGACACCCAGCAGGAAAAAGTAAAGAGATAAGAGGGAGCGATGGGGGAAAGAGTATGATAAACTAATAATATGATAAAATGGTTATCAGCAGAACCACTGGCAGGACTACAGAGAAACAACTACATACAGAGGAGTAAAGCTATTTTATGGCCGTGTAACCACAGACACAGAAATCACTGCTGGATTTTACCATTATGCTACATCATGGTTCAACGTGACTGACTTTGCTGGAATCACCGCAGCCTGAGGCGCCTTTTCATTTCACTGTGATTGTATTCGTAATGTGAAACCAGCAGGTAATCAGGTGACACTGCTGACAATGTAGACTAACGTCTGCGTGCATATGAACATGTTGTCGAGTAAAACCAGCAACAACAAGTTCTCCGGCATTGTTCACACTGACCAATCACATCCATCAGAAACTGAATGACAAAATATACAACAGCACAGAGGAGCGTGAAAAAAAATGTTTTAGTGTACAGACATTGTTTTCCTGGGTTTGTTTCATAGCTAATCTCTCTCTAAATCAGCTGTAATACATAAAAAAAAGAAAAAAAAGACATTTTACAGAGGCTTTTACAAAGGAAATTTTTAGATTACACAAATGAAATAAATCGTGAAATTAAACACTTTTTAATATGTAAACATGTTTGGACAATATGTTTAAAAAGGCTTTTCAGTTACTACCCAGTCAGCTACTCAGGGGCCAGAGAAACATCATCACATCACATCATGCAGGTGTCCAAAGAATAACTTTATCAGCTCACACAAAATCCTTGTCAGTCGTAGCAGTAATATGGAACTCACACACACAAGCTATCACACCGTCACACACCGTTCTTTATCCTTCCTTAAGCGCTACTGAGCCCTCACATGAATCCTGTGAATTATAATTTCTCTGACTGCACACAAACACCACGTTTACAGTGAGGACACAGTTTCTTCTATGTGCTTGACATCAAATTTTTCAACCCATCAAATATAAACCACGCGCAACAAAGCAAATTATGAGCTTGATTGTGAGTGACACAACTTCAATAAAGTCAATTTAACAAATAAAATGAAATGAAGGTAAAACTCTCCTTCATCCTGCGTCAAGACAAAGCAGAGTCTCCGTCCACGCTGGATTACCAGCAAAACATCCTATTATATATTTTCCCTTCCCTGCGATGAGAAAGGATTTGAAGAGATCAAATGTGATTGTAAAGCCCCCCCCAAAACATTCGAGTACAGCCAACTCATTAGGCTGCTACCAAATCCATTGTGGGAATAAGGCTCCAGTGTGTACACGCCAATAACAAGCCCACCTTGGTAATCGTGTTTGGACGTAATGCAATTTAACAAACAGCTCTGTCCATTTCCGTTTGGGAAGCATGAATGTCTGTACCAAATTTTACTGCAGTAAATCCAGCAGTTGATTTTTTTAAAGTCTGGACTAAAAACATACCATTTTCATCCACACTGCTATTATTTGAAGGACCTATTGTTGGTCATACTCAAATCTTAAAACATAAGGAAAACGTTGAATGGGAAAAAAAATCCAATAACTCAATGAATAAAAACTCCAGTGCTCCAATGTTAAGTCCTAGGTATTTTACGGGCTAGACAGCTTATTCAGGTCTATTAAGAATAATAAGTTGATAGAATTACAGCTGTGCTGCTAAAAACTTGTTGTGCCGCTGCAGTTTTACAACGGCACCGGATAAAGGAATGAATAAAATGGAGAAACGCACGGGAAGCTGATGACGCATCAGATGGAAGTTGAGCTGAGGTGCATTTTCAGTGAGGAACACAGCAGCATAATCTCACCTACATCACCTCTCCCCATGCTGGTAGACCCACCTGCATCTACCTGCTCTATCCGACTGTCCGACTCATCCACCTGTTGCATCAGGGTGCCAGCTTCATCTCATTACTCATCAGCTTTGTTCTTCACAATCAATGAAAACTCTTGACAAACAAGAAGGAGATTGCGATGACCTCCACAAAGTCAAGAACCCTTTTCCGGTCATGAGTCATGAGAAGTTAATGCAATTTTTCCGGGCAAATTCAGAAAATTTAAACTTAAGTAAACCCTCAGAGCAGAGACAAGGGGACTCGCTGGCCTCTCCCACTGAACCATCAATGCATGGAAAAATGACACGTGCAGACAGGAGAACACACAAATCCATACCCATTATACTCTGTACTCTCCCACACTGTAATACATGAGCGCAAAGCCTCCCTCCCCCTCCTGACTTTAAACCCGACCGCAGCAGTTACACCTACACTCCTTTGATCTACCGCAGGCTCATATAACAAAGAATATTCAACAGTGCCACTCTCCTGGAAGCAATATTTTTCATGTGGTTTACACCGACGACAGCAGAGGCTCCTTCAGGACCAATTACAATCACAGCGGACTGGGCTTTTGTGAAACAGTCAAAAGGAATTTTTGAGAAAAATATTTTTGTGCATGGTGACGAGCCCTGATACAATGTGTTTATAATTCTTCACGTTGGACACTTAGGTCACATGACGAAAAATGACCAAACTCCATGACAAACTACTATAATGACATGCAGTTGAAAACTACATAGCAAATAAATAACAACACATAAACATAATAATAATTTTAAAAAGTCAATGTGTCTTTTTACAAATGATTATTTTTGTCTACAGTTTTACAGATGTTAGCAGCATGCATACCATCAGCTGCATTTTGTGTCAACAACATAATTCAGCTGCGCTCAGTAAAGCCAGCATTATGTTTCACTACAGTACAGAAAAAGTGCAGCAAGCAAAGAGTCAGTTGCATTCGAGCAGACAAATCCTGGAGGAGCTTTTACCCTTGTATCATATTGACCCTGCACAGAAAGCACACGCTGAAGATGTACAACTACCTGCTGCCTCAGACGTGCTGGTGGTGAGGCCACTCGGAAAGCCGATACTGCACTTATACCAGAGAGGCCCGGAGCAAAAAGTAAAGGCACGCTGGATGTGTCATTTAGCAGTGAAGTCTGACAAACGGACAGCGAATCCGTTGGAGTGAATGGCTTTTACAGAGAATTTAGGCCATTTTGAATGACTCGAGCAGGTTATCTGGGCTGTCTGTGTGTGCGCGTTCTGTCAAAGAAGTCAGTTAAAAAATGACCTTCAAATACTGCTCCCGTGTTTCTAGGTTGAGGATGAGGTTGTAGCTCCATTCTGCCTCCTGAGCTGGGAAATGTACATCTAAGAGAACACATGTTAACAGGAAACAAACGATGCAGGCTGCTGTTACACGTTGTGTTCAGCGTTGTAGTGTTTGAGCCGGTAACGCAGAGACGTGAGCTTTGACACAGATACAGCAGCAGACGTGACATCAGCGGAGGACGAGGCAGTGCTCCGAGAACAGCAGAGACTAAGAGAAAAGCAGGTTACATTTTGTCACTGCGCACACAAAGAATTCGATTTCATTTGGAGAAAAGTGCCGGCCTAAGAGTCAGACAAAGGCTCATGAGATAAAAGGAAAATGAGATAGAGCACTGGAACATGTAGCTATTGTTCAATAGATCAATGAGGCAGAGCAGTGCCTGCTGGGAATGCCCGGGCCCTATTACAGTAACATGGCCTCTAATCCAATAATAGAGCAGCCCACAAGTGAAACAGGCCAATCCTAGAGGAGTTCTGGACCAGGGAGCACATTCAATATTTGGCCAGAGCATGTCGGCAGCCTAGTTTCGACACCAGGGCCAAACTAGGATAACATGGTAATTAGTCCATCTGCTTTCTTTGGTTTACCCATGAGTAGCATTTCTGTGTTTAAAAAGGCCAAACCAAAATTAAGCAGCAATTTTTTGTGTTTGCTTATCCGCTCTATGAAACATGAGAAGGCGTCGTCGACGTAGATGGAGACCTTGTTTCGAATCAGACAGCAAATCTTGTTCTTGTCCTGCGTTCTGTCGCAATAAGAGCAGACAGTGCGACCTTATCATTTAACAGCGGCTTCCACCCTGACACCACACAAGGCCTCGGGAGATGCGATGAGAATGAGGGCTACTGGAAAACTCAATAATGCTTTTTTTTTTCCAAAATGAATCTGACTGTAGAGAAAGCTTGTTTCAAACACAAGATGAAACAGACGCCAGGATGAAAAGTTTAGATTAGACATGCCTGCGACAAAAAAACACAAAATCATTCTCTCTGGAGCCGACTGTGACACAAGCTTTATGAATATTATTTCTGACTAGGAACTGCATGGGAGGGGGCTAATTTGCTCCTGAAGCAAGTTGCATATCATTATCCACCTATTTCATATGCACTGCTGCTGAAAAATTAGACTGTGTAATGCACCACTTTGTCAGGCTTCATCGTTACCATCTTGAGTGAGTCTGCTTGAGTTATTATGATGGAAATCCGCATGACAGTCGCTGGCTGCACCAAATTCAATTCATTTATACTGAATATTCACATTCTGTGGATTTGCTTGTATAAGCTCAAGGAATGTTGAAAGCTTTTGAGAGTTTAAGTGTAGTCAACTTTGAACACAAGCTTTCAAGTTTATTTTGTTTCTTTTTTTTTTTTTCAAATTTAATAATTATCACTTTAAATATGAAGCAGATGGCTAATGGTAAAATACAAAAGTTAAGATGCATGTCCAAGGCATCCTCACTGGTTGAGACTCTATGGAGAAACCATGAGCAGCACAGCATTGTATTGCAGAGTAAAGCTACTAAGCCCTCTTATTATAGTGTAGTGTCACAAATAAAAAATGTAATTAAAATGTTATTCATTCTAAAATAACTACACGGTTTGAATGCCAGCTACAGAAAAACTAAAAAATTATTTGGGCTGAAGAAACGCAGCGGTTTAAGGACCTCATCCCAGTTTCAAACAATAAATTTCCCTTTTACAAGAGAAAAAGGATGGAAACTAACCAATGACTTACCGGAACATGAACTTTACCAAACCAGAATGAAGAGCAGGATGGAGCCAATATTGTTGCATTAAACTGTGGTGTACTAACATCTGAGCTCCACAGCAGAAATGAAAAAAAAAAAAAAAATACTGCCCTCCAAATTCTATAAATTGCACAGTATTACTCTTATTAGAGAACCACGCACAGGTGATAGTTTGTGAACCTATTGTATTGCTGCTCATCTCTATTGGCCTGTCAAGTGTTTAAATATAGTTAACACTTTTCTTCTGAGATGAACAAACAGCCTCCAATATACACACAAAGATGTTGGAAGTCCTGATTATTACTCTGTGATGAATCGCTTTCAAACACCCTTTTCTTTTAAATAACCTTGGGTGCAGATAAAGCAGCTTTTATCACCTGCTGTCGTCAAGTCCATGCTAACGCAGTGTAAACAAGACGCCGGAGACTCTCTCTGCCTACTCATCAGCCTGAAATGGAACTGATCTAAAGCATACAGCCTTAGTCACACACGAGTGAGCCGGCACAGTTCAGAGTGAGGTCATCGTCATCCAGCGCGGCTGAACGGGGCGTCGGCAGCCCGAGAGGTTAAAAGAGTACACTTGTGACACTAGAGTCGCTGGGAAATGCAGGGTGACGGCCTGAGTGAACGTCTCTCTGCATCTGAGCGAAGCAGTAACACCCTGCTCAGAGCTCACTGCGTGTGTGTGTTGTTTTTCTCCTTTTTTCTCCTTTTAGTAGTTTCTAAGTGTAAATGAAGCCAGGCTGATTGAATGTTGCACGTCTGACAGAGAAAACAGGCCGATCATTAAAAGACTAACTCCACTGTGTCAGCCTTTTTCAGCCTGCAAGAAACGTGGCCAAATGCTTGTTAGGCGAGAGTGAGATTGAGGGACGTGCTGGGTGGCAGAAACGTGTCCACAAATCACATTTTAATCCATATTTTGGATCCAGACTGGAAAATAGAATAAAGACTGTCAACTAAGCCTTAGTTTGCTTCTTTCTTTTTTTGTTTTCTTTCCCCCTACAGCATCAGAAATGTTGAAACAAACTTTAATGAAAAAATTTATAAATTTAACTTGCATGCATAAGGAGGTAAAATATTTCCATCTTAAAAAACAAACAAAGATTAATTGCTCTTGACTACGGCCACTTCCGATGCACGAGGATACACACGCCTTCACAGCTCTGTTGACAAAAGAAGATGTGAGAAATAAAGCCTGTTAGCATAATTATCCACCTGGTTGGTGGTGGGGTCTGGTGACAGACTGCATACCTCCAGTGACAGAAACTACACGGCTGTTCTCTGCCTGTGTTACATTTGTATGCGTGTGTGTGTGTGTGTGTGAGAGAGAGAGAGAGAAAGAGAAAGAAAGAGAGAGAGAGAGAGCTTGGCAAACGGCTCAGGCAGGCAGGTGATGCATCTCTGTCGGCAGCAGCACCGACGCAGGTGTCGAGTTTCATGCAGAGGAGAGGAGAAGCAAACAGTCGGCCAACCCTCCCACATATCCAACGCAGGGCTTGTTGGTAATGCCTTGTTCAGCATCATGCCGCATCAGATGGTAATTTATTGTTATTACCACATTGTTGTTTTTTTACGAGGCATTAAAAAGGGAACAGAAACATGAAAAAGGTGCCCCCCCTTCATTTCCCTCCCACTTCCTGTTTCCTTCCTTCCTTCCTTTGTAAGAGAAACCATGAGAGGGTCGGACCTGGGATCAATTCAGCCACTCAGCCAGAAGAGGGAAACTGTTTGAAATCTGAGGCAAAACCATGGTCGCCCCTCCATCCTCTGGCATGTATACCAGATAAAACCTCTTATGGGTCCTTGAAACAAGGAGGGGGGGCCGCGTGAGACTACGGATTTGTGAAGCAGCACTCAGAGTTAAACTTGTATGAGGACCCCTCGCTCACTCCCACGTTTACAGTTATCAAAAAAAGCTTTCGATTTCCATTTAGAATATAGATTCAGCGTTTAACATCGCACCGACTACTCAGCTGCTACTTGGGGATGTGTTCAACTACAGGTTGCCATGGTTACAGAGGCCTGACTAATATCTGGTCTGTTTTATAGAGGCGTGGAAATGTGAAAACACTACAGTTCAACTGCTATTTGTTTTCTGATATATCTGGATTAAAGCTGCTGCCGGCTGGTGTGTTGTGCTTGTTACACTCGGTGCTTTTACAATTGCCCATTTCTAGTCACATTATTCATTGTCTACCAGAAACATTTGTTCTTGCAAGGTTAGACAAGAAGCTGTATTCAGACCACAATTGGTCACTTAAAAGTTCCTCTTAATCACAGACTGATAAAATTCTTGTGTGGATTTAAGCAGAGTGAAGAGGCTTTGATTGCACATTTAAAAAGACTGCAGCTGCAAAGTACTGTCTGTCCATTAAAGGAATTCTCAGGTCTGCAGTCCTCAATGAATGAATGCATGACTTGATTAACTAATCACTGCATGACTAAATGAATGAATTTCTTAGTTGGCTTTAGAGTGGTTAAAACTGACAGAGTTTCAGTCTGAATGACTAATGCCAGTTGATGATAATACCTTTTATAAAGGGATTTTTTTTCCCCTGCGATTAACAATATCACCTTAATCCACTTTCCTTTTTCCGAACTGACTGCCACCACAACCACATCACAAGTATAAGAAATGCTGCATGTAGTTTAAAAAAAAAAAAAACATGCGCAGGTATCCATAGAGAGACGCATACTTTCCAAGCGCAAACCTGCAATCAGCTCCAAGAGCCTAATCATCCACACACCCACAACCACTTCCTGTCACAAAAGCGTGCCTACATCAAACACACAGCCAGTGAGGCGTGAAGACTGGTAAAGAGCCGAGCTGGGCCACCTTTCATAAAAAGACCCGAGACAAACTACCCTCACTTGTGCCTAAGGCCAGTACAACACTAAGTGCATCTAATAAGAGCTGCATCATGCAAAAGCAGCATAGTTTCACCTCTATATTTACCTCCAGGGACGCCCTTTGCACCCTTTGCCCTCAGCAGAAATACATTACAGACCAACTGTGTCCTGAAAAAGAATCAGAGACCACATATTGGCCAACACACTGCAGATAAATGCATCAGCTGGTGACTCGTCTATAAAGCTCTTTCCCTTTGACATATTTTTACTGAGCGCTCACACAGCGCCAGTTCCTCTCCTTGCACTCGCTCCTCACTGAAAGCTCTTGAGGAAAGCTGAGTAACATCCATCAGTGACACAGAAATGCAAGAGTCACCAAAGCAGACACAGACCACCCTGCCAGCTCCATCATACACGTAAATGTGAATCACAGCACAGTTATGTCAGAGTTTCCCATCATTGTAGGGCCTGGTGAGCCAATGGCAGAGACTATCTGCATGTAGGACTATTAGGTGCATTGTGTGATTCATTTTTTCATTTCCCTTGGCGTCCCTTTAAAAAAAAGCCAATCATTTTTACTAGTTGGATCTATTGTTATGACAAGTGGGCCATTGGGGAGATCTATTATGGATAACTGAAAATATGTGCATGAAAAATACATTTACCTGAGCACTGTATGCACACATAATTCTGAGGTACTTGTACCTTACTTTGATGTTTAGTATTTACATTTTATGCTGCTTTAGACATAAAACACAACACATCGGAGGGTATGTTCCAGGTTTTACTGGGCTCTGAATGCCAACATTTTACATACAAAACACAATTAGCTCATAAAATATAATGTTTTGCTATAGGCTATAAAACACCACCAGTATATTCGTTGTTAAATGTATCACATCAGCATACTGCAACATTAAGAAGGTGCTTACATGTTGATGCATCAGTACAAATACTCCAATAATACAACACAACTCTCCAATATTGGACATTATGCATTAAAATTATTTTTGATGTTATGTTTTTAAAGAGTTTAAAGTGTAAATCTTTCGAGAAAATTAAAAACAGAATCTCTCTTTCAAATACAAAGCTGAAATCATTATAATAAAATGCACCTTTGCTCAAACAATCTTTAGTTCAGTATTAATACTAACAGTCTCCTTTAAGTACATTTATTTGAGGCAGACCTTTAAGACTTTTTTGTAAGGTAGTAGATCTACAGTGTGATCTTGTACTCGGGTCTTCTCATTTAAAAAGTTACTTCAAGTAGTGCTTTACACTGCTACTAATCCGAGAACCATCAGTCCTCCAGCACCACAAGCATGAATGTCAGTGGTTTTTTTTACCTTTTATGGTGGATCAAAAAAGGCTGAGGCAGAAGTGAAATGCTTGTAAGGTTGTCTGCGGTCACGACCTGTGGCCCTTTTGGCCATCTGCACCCATTTCACATAAACACTCCTAAGCCCTGCTAGTTAGATTTGCCCCTGTTAGTTGCATGGGCAAATCATGAGGAGATGGGAAATCAATAAAACCTGCCATGTAGTAAAGGTCTACATAATCTCTGCTTTGGTCTGCTGTTAACAGCTATTGAGGGGATTGTCTTTCTTATGGGGCTTTGTGGTGTAGTTAAAGGCCGGGGATAATTCTGGCTGTCGGACCGAGATTTAGTCTGAGCGGTTCCCTCCGTAATTATTCCACTGCCTTCTGCGATAGGATGAGCTCTCTGATTTAAATACTGTATGGGTGAATCATGTTTGCTATAAAAATCCATTTGGCTGAGTATCAGATAAGAACCATTTTAGTGCAATTTTAGTCATGAGAACAGTGTCATTAGTTGAAGTCAGTGCATAAAAACATGACATTATTCACATCACTGCAGATACGATGACAGTGAAACATCAAAAAGGGAAAAAGTAAACTGCTGTGGTTTGATCAACATCAAGGCAATATTGGTGCATTATTACGAATCAGATATCCTCTTATTTTGAAATTCTGTTTCTGAAACTTCTAGGTCAACTTTCAAGGGTTAACAACAAATAAGTGAACGTGACCTTTTGGATTTTGTTGGGGTCAAAGTGGACACATTTGTTGAACAGCATCACAAATTTGCAACCGTCTCAGTGCAAAAATATCAGGTCCAAAAGGTCAGCCTATTTTAGTCAACTCCTAGAAAATGCACACATAGAAGCACAGGCTTCATTTCAGGACAGAAAACTATTTCCAAAGGGGAGAACCCCGTTGGCCGCCTAGATCTGAATGCCAAAGAGGCCACTGGGTTTCAGGACACTGGGGCCTGTTCTATTTGGCAGCATACTGCAGTCTGGGGATTGCACAAACCTCCCCCTCCCACCTATGTCACGGCCACTCCGCCTGGAAAAGCAGGTGATTCACTGTGGCGGTGCCAGCCAGCTGCTGTGGCGATGGCCTCGGTCGCCTCATCCCCATCGGATGACACGATCGCTGCTCACCAGTGAAGCGTCTGTCAGTGGAAGGAATGCAGTGATAGCATGGAACAGTTACTGTAAGATGTGGTCAGGAGCCAGCATTTTTTCCAGGCTTAGAGAGAAGCACCGAGACCAGTTCTCGTAAAATTAGTGAATGGCAAGCTGACAAACTCAATGATTAGTCACATCTCAGCCCCGGGGCTCACTTCACTTGGCAGATGCAATGAGAACATGCATTAAATAATTGGTTTGCCAGGTGAAACTGAATTAAACAACTGTTGTTTTTTTATGATTAATTGGGCAGCTCTGCATACTTAAACTGATGCTGAACCCTAAATGGTTGTAAATGTTTGTACTTCTTATTAACATCATGATATATAATACCTCAAGCTTTCAGGCAGCAGTCTTAACAAATACACTTATGTGGAAATATGTAGTCGTATCAAGTAATTAAGTTTCCCCTCTGAAGAACAACAACCCTGTGTGCTCTGCTTAGCGTGACATCACCTCCTTGTTTACCAAGACCAGAAAACGAGCAGCACTCGACAGAGAAACTGCATCTTTAAGTCCATGAATACGGACAGCGGAGTTACAGACCGGTGTCGTCACCGGCCCTGATTAATAGACCCGTGTTGACTGCAGGTAACAGCGCTGCTAAATGACGCTGTGGTGTTGACTCAATAATTCCACATCTGGGTCACAGTCAGATGCAGCCGCTGTCTTTACAGTCACTACGGTGACTGTAAGGCAGCTGAATGCACTGATTCAGACACAGTGCATTCAGCTGTTCGACAGGGGTTAAAGCCTCAGTTCAACGTACTGCAGCCAAGGATCTGGTTTTATACTGTCTTAAATGTCTACCATGACAACAGTTAAGACTTCATAATACAAAAAAAAATTCCTAATGAAAATGTGCTGTGATCTGTTACACTGATCGTAATCCTCCTGCAGCCCTCTGAGCTGGAGTCTGGGTGCAGTCCCAGAATCACTGCAGAGTCCTGAGAGGGGCCCGCTGGACGACGTCCAGAGGAATACACTCTGTGAGGAACGTCTGAACAGGAGCGTGGTCGGGCTGAGAACGGAGCTGTTTCACCATCTTCAGCACCCACAAGCCAAAAAATAATAAAAGATCACGATCAAGCTGTTCAGCTGCACCTAAAGGTCCATACAATTACCTGATCTGGTTGGGTCTCAGAGTACAACGCTACACAAAAAAATACATCTAAAAAGAACAACCACTCAAGGCTGTGTGGAAAAGTTGGGATGTTTAAAATGTAATAAACTGTCTCACACAGTAATTATACTCGCCATAAGCACAGAAACAAAGATGTGCCTGTTCCAATTAAATGTTTTATTCCTCTTGGCTGGGAAAATAAACCTAAAATTATGACTGCAACAGTAACAAAAGAAACTGATTATTGCTCGTGAATAACAAAATTAAGTTAGCAGCTGCCCAATCAATAGCAAAGCTCTTAGCCATTTATAAATGTCAAAAAAAAGAGGTGCCACAGCATGCGTGACTATAACTGAATTCCCTCCAAAATGGGTAAATTATAGAAAGCTGACTTGCTGCTACATCAGACTGCTTTAGTGCACACAGTTTAAAGCACACTGTGGATTATTCACTGATTAAACAAAGGTAACTGAACACAGGAAAGGGGGCAGATGTTTTGAGAGCACTTCAAAAATTATCCAAGATGTGAAAAAAAAAAATGAAATACAAAAACAACAAATACAGTAAACAGCCAAAAAGAAAGAACAAAAGGCAAGTATTGCATCTTACTGTACTTTTAACTTTGGTCTCGATGCACATTTGATTAAGTTCCGGCCAGGCTGCTTACTGGGGCATGACATGAGACAAATCAACATTAGGCCTCATTAATCGCTGGAAAACTAAAACGCACAGCAACTGTCACCTCATTTGTGGAGTGCAGCGCCGTTACAGTGAGCATGGCCGCCAGATGCTGCCAGTTACTTTAATTGCCCTCAGAGCTGCTCACTGAGTCAGTACATGATCGTTCGCTGTCATGGAGAGATGCAGATGTGCAGCCACACATTTGGTTTATCACAGATTCTGCTGACTTCCATGAATTATCGCAACGCAATTAGAAACTTCTTTTGTGCCCATAGCAGAGATCACAAGGTAATTTACACACACACACACACACACACACACACACACACACACACACACACACACA
>JBAJHX010000001.1:19260756-19274642 GCA_037176925.1 Amniataba percoides
GTCATTCAGGGTGGGTGGGAGTCGTGCTGGTCGCGGAGATGCCAGCTGCAGAGCAGTCATGGCCAGCTGCAGAGCAGTCATGGCATCGCAGAGCAGCTCAAACCAAATCTCACTTTTGTGCTCTACAGTAGAGTATGATCAATGCTGCGCTTTGGTGACACGGCCTGGTCACTTTGCATGAAGCTCAACGCCACCTGGAGCAGAGGTCTCAACATGGCCGTGAAATTGAGCCGCACTTACAGCTGGGAGCTCGCTGAAATGTTCCCACCATGTCAATGTTAATGGCTGGAGAAAAATGGCTGTCATTTTTAGGTACATTTGAATGTACTGTATGCTGTTATTTGGGCCTATATGTGGAAATAATGTTTACAAAAGGAGCCACTGAGGTCTGGATATACCCCATTAATGCTTATGTGTGAGTGCCACAGAAATGGCATCCCAGCTGATGGGAACACTGCATAAAGGTACTTTAGAGAAGCTGCATCAGTAACCGGTTTCATTAGAGGGAACTATTCTGCACATTTCTGCCCAATGTTTGCCTCTCATGCTGGCCGACACATATGGGCTGCTGATGATCCTCATGCTTAAACTCATCCTAACAAATGACCCATAAAAAGCGCACAGGCAGCAGCAGCAGAGACCACATCATTTACAAGATACAATAAATCATCAAAGCCCAATTTAAAAAAAAAAAAAGGCAGCGTCTAACGCTGGAAGTCCTGCAGATTAGGATGGGCTGGCCCTCTTCATGAGCCGCCGACCTAATCTTCTTTTGCATCTCAGCCGTGGAGATATGGGAGTCCTCTAATCCGCTCATTGGGAGGACAGCTGCGAGCAGACGTTTAACTGTCTGCTACTGTAGCTCCAGCCGCTTTGGCCTTCAAAACCCAATTTAGTCACCAGCTATATGGATTCACATACATGTTAATTAGGATAAGCACTGCTCTGCCTTTCCCTTATCTTTTTTCCATTAGTAGCTTTTGCTGTTAAAAGTTGTTGTTTTTATTTTCTTCTAAATGGATGAGTGACTTTCTAGGTGTGACAGTTTCCTAAAGCCCTTTTGAAAGGTCCAGCGCAGGTTGATGTGATAACAATTCCAGGCAGGTAAGGCAAGTAGAACCAATTAAAAAAGGCTGGTGGCTGGTCAGAGGCTCAGGCACACTATAGGAGAGAAATAACATGACATGGGAGGTAAACTGCCTCACGGGGCTGCAGCTGCCTATTGAGGGCGAACAATCAAGCTACTCCAAGCCCCCCTTTCTTTCCCCACTGCTGTCTGCAAAGTGAAAGCCTGGCCCCTTGCTTGTCAGTTCTATTGTTAGGAGCAGGCAGGAGCCGCTCCCAATTCACCTCATACACATTAAATACTCCGCATTGTTTGGGGAGTCAGATGGCAGAGGCAGGCACACTTGCTTAAGAATGTGCGCACACACTTCTTGCTTTTTAAAAAGATCCCAGCCCATGAAGGCCGAGAGCTTGGAGACAATGGAAATACACCACAGTCGCAGCTAATTTACATGGTAAATGACTTGACTTTGTATCTAAAGAAAGAAAAAATAAAGAGACCAGATCTTCAATGAGAAAGCTATTTATAAACAGAGATATTATTCTAAATGGTTGGTTCTAATCAAAATGCCCTTTTTTGCACTGCCCAAATGCTTACTTTCACATTAATGCTGGTCTGTCACACCATTACATTTCAGCAGAGGAATATATGTTCCCCACTATGAACCTGCTTGACCCCTTCTTTGCAGCTTACAGCCTAAAACATGGAGGCAATCATTCAGCTTCAAACCCAATGGTCCTCTGACAGATTTTATCCTTGTATCATGTAACCCGACACACTTTCCATTTGTGGAAAAGCCCTCCCGAAATCAGAGCCTGTTCGGACATTTTAATAATTTAAACCTTGCTTACGTGATCTGTGTCAAAACAACTTTACACAACAGCAAAATGCACGTCATTACTGATTAACAACACTCTAACAATCTAACACGGAGTAATTGAGATAAACAGATGGCAAAAGATGTAGGTTACAGCGTTCCAGCGTTCACAGCGTGAAAGAATCGGAGGATGAATAAAATGACCTTGTGGTAAAGCATTTTAATTGCAATAAACAATCTCATGTCAATTATTTCCTATTTTTCCCAGCAGGCGAGTGACAGTGACAGTAAACTTCCGCTAAGCAAAGGTCAGATGACCCATTTCCAAGTCAACACATATGAGGCATCGGGAGTCAAGCTTTCAGATCCCCAGATGAACGCGATGAAAAAAAAAGTGTCACACAGGCAGTGTGAATATTCAGCCCATCAGTGCCACCGCCCGTCATCCATTTACCAGATGTGTGCGCCAATTTACAGCCCGGCCAGACAACCTGTGTCACTTCATCCCCGGTGACTGGCGTGCAGCCGAGGTGTTGACATGCTTGCTAGCCGCAGGGTCGGCGGCCGGGCCGGAGGTGGTGAAACAGAGATAGGGGTGAAGAGAGAGGTAGATTCGGATGGCAAAGGGAGAAAAAGCAAGAGAGATTAAGAGGGAACGCGTGGTGGAGGTGGTGGATTGAGCTGAGGTTCGGGTGGTGGAGGTGGCGGGGGGGGGGGTTGGCTGCTAGCGTTTCCTGCTAGGTCAGCAGACTGGGGCCGGTTCCAGGACGGCTTATCTTTCAGCAGGAGAGCACACCAAAGGCACGGGGCAGGAGGCTGGAGCGAAGGAGGAAACCAGCACTGTGAGGTCAACGCACGCTGCAGAACGCCGGGATTACTACGGTGAAGAAAACACCTCCACTTTGAAGAATACTAACAATATAAACAAATACCAAAAACGCTGCCTGAAAAGTGCCTGAAAAGTGACAGCAATATTTTTTACAGTGCTTTGCTCTTTGTTTAAGATATATCATTAAAAGGAGTAGTTTTACATTTTGGGGAAACACTTATTCTCTTTCCGTCTTGTTTTGATACCACGTTCATGTCTGTCTGCTGGAGCTAACAAGCAATTAGCTTACTTTAGCGCCCTGCGTGCGGTGAGGAAGTACGTCCAGCACATACTCTCCTTGTCATCAACGTGTTTTTTGTTTGTGGACTTAAACATACAACATTGTTAATTAGGAAAAGTTAAGGAGTTGGAAGGTGTTTCTCTTTAAATTTGGACAAAACCAGACTAGCTAACTTTTTCCAGTTTCTTTCCAGACTTCACGCTAATCAAAGCTAATCTCCTGCTTTTCTTGCACTTCAAATTTTAGCCTGGCAGCAGAAACGAGCTGTAATCGCAACACTGACATACTGTCACCGTGTTAGCAAAATGGTTTTCCAAAAGTACATCCAGCAGTTATGAACCAACTTTACGGTTCACTTGGGAGTCTGTGTCTGTTTGTGTCTACCTGATGTATGCAGCTCTGATATTCACTCTCCCACAAACCCCTGAGGGACATACCTGTGTCCTTCGCTGCTAAATGCCCCACCGCGGTCACCGGCGTGTTATTTGAGGGCTGAGCAAGCAGCACGGGTCAGTTTTTGAGAGCGATGAGAGTGAACCAGAACATTAAAGCTGCAGGAGAGAAAACCAAAACGAAAAACTAAAAGGCTTCATAAAGCTACTTAAAGTGCGATATATGTGTGGGTTCATCACTACAAGCAGCCTTTCCACCCTTCCACATTCAAGGAGTGACGTGATCCATATATATATCGCTTTATTGGGCGGATATAAGCGTGTTTCAATGTTCTCATATCACTGAGCGAGAAAGCAAATAAACATATTTTCTAAACATTTTCTATTCCTTTAATATTTCCCTGGTCATCTGTGTATTAACAGTTCTGTGAGTGTGCCTAGTGCTACCTCTGCAGCCACTCTGCAGAAAAACCAGTGTGTGCCTGCTTCCTGTGAGCATCGCCTGCTTTAGGAAAAAAAAAAAAAAAAAACAGGCCTGTAGGATCCAGGAAAGTTGTGGAATGTGTGGCTGTCTAAAACCACGCGGGGATGCCAGGTTGCTCGGGAGAGCTCACTTGCTCCCACAGCTGCGTGAAAGTAAAAAGGTTTGGCAGCACACCTAACAAAACTCTAATCGGGGAACAAGCTGCACTTGACATCAGGGAAAACAGATCAAAAACTAAAATCCCATTTCCCATCTGCCACTTGTAACTGGCATTTAAATCCACCGTCCTAGCAACGCTCGTTGCCAATTCAAAAAGTCTCTGCATGAACGTTCCCTTAAGAGCGGCCAGTAATAAATTTCCCACCTACCGTTTGCCTATCAGCCTGATAAACACAGATGATCTTGTAGCTAATTGAGAGGATGCCTGACTTTAACAGTATGAGTAACAAACTCAGTAGTCCTCAAGGGGAGAGACATCATTCAGTCTTGTAGCTGAGGAGGTGGGTGGGTGGGTGGGTGGGTGGGGATGCCCCCCCCCCCCTGTAATTTCCCTGAGGGTGTACTCTGCACTGGGGAGATAACCCCACTGAGGACAAGGCTGGCATTCTACCGTGAGTCAAAAAGACAAAACGCCCAAGTCCATCTAAAGAGAGGAATCTGACAATGCAGCATTTGTCTCGTTGCCAGCTGAAGAACAAGCTCCCCATAGAGATGTTGATATGAAACACTGTGCGCACCAACTTTAAGCTCAGAACAATACTCTACAATCTTACTTTGAACTGGCAAAGCAGAAAACACTAATATTGGATTATATCAATTAAATTTAAACTGGGAGATGAAGTGATTATGCAACAGTGGCCTTTGAAAATACGTATTGAAATTGTAAAGCATCCAACCCGTGCTTTTCATTAGCCCTGCATTACAAAAAAACAAAAACAAAAATAAAAACACCAACAACTTGAAGGTCAAGCCTTGTTCAACAGCGTGCAGTTCATGTAGAGCGCGCTTGGTGAACAGCCTGATTCAATGGCAAACTGTGCAGCCATGCTGATCACACAAGCCTGACGACCACGTCTGAGCAATGCCACTTGGGACTTAGCACCTCCTCCACCACTGGCGTCCACCACCCAACGACAACTGCCCTCCCAATAAACCTAAGCCTTGTTAATGAGTTCATATAATGTGTTTTCCATAGACACGTGGTCTCGTTTAAGTTTTTAAAAGTGGGGAGACCTCAGACAGATTTAGCCCTCGTGGTAAATGAAAAAAAAAAAAGATCTGGCAACCTCCACAATAAATCCACTGAAGACATGTTTTAACAAAGTGTCTCCAGAGATGCGGGAGCACTTCACATTTAATACTGTTGACAAACGCAGGTCATAAAAATACAAATAGACTTAGGAACAAATTGATGGCCATCCAAGAACTGGCACCTGCAGCCTTCAACAGTCCTCTCTAGCAGCGTCTTAAGGGAGTGGAGAGGCTGTAATGTCCCATCAGCTCAATTCAGCTCAAATCACTGAATTCAAATCATAAGAAATGTTTCTGCAGCGGGTCTTCTTCGTAGCTTTCACGTGCTGAAACAAAGTGACAGGGACACACCCATGCTGCAGCAGGTGGATGGCTCCTTTCCAGCAACCTCCCCCCTCGCTCGTAACCCCATCGACAGCGTCCACCAGATGAAGTCACAGCTAATGTAACCACTGTATCCTTCGGGCAAGCTGCGTTAGCGTGCTCTGCCCGTGGCACGGCGCGCAAATAAAAGGCTATTTTCAGCCACTTGATTAACACTAAGCTATCCGTATGTAATGTAAGCCAGCTGCCAATCTCATAACACCGCCTTTACAAAAAAAAAAGTGAGCAGTGTTTACAGCTCCACATAGCAGAGTACACTCTGGCTGAGTGGTGTTTCGGCCTTCCTTCTGTCCCCGTTTTCTACCCTGAGAGGCCTGGCAGCACTCCCATGTACTCTCCCTTAACTAATAAACAAAGAATGGTTTCCCTTATATAGCTCTATTCAATCTCCACAAGCAACATCATCGGCTTGCAGGGAGGGAGGGAAAGAGGTCGGGGGGGACGCGGGCGAGCCTGTTCCAGACAGAAAGGTTTCAGCCAAGGGCAAAGAGCACGGACAGTGTGATTGTGTAACCGTCATACATTAACAGCCACTTAAAGTGCTATTTCTGGTGCCGTCCATCTGCAGAATTTTGCAGTGTCAGGTTAGATATGTTTTAGAGGGTTTGGGGGGGGGCTTTGAAGAGAGACACTCCCAACTGGAAACTATCTGGGGGCAAAAGAAAAAATGGTGAGCCGTCCAGAAAAGGAAACTAACGAGGACATAAAGAGAAAGCTGTTTGTTCACAGACAATGATGGTTTACAAAAGGGTATCAAGGGAGGGAAGAGGGATGGGGCTCGTCCCGGAGGTTCAAAGTGTGTGTGAAAGCATTTTCACCTGCTTGTGGTCAGGTGTCACTATGTGTCACTGTGTCGTGCTTGTCACTTTACACCTTTGTGCACTGTAAAATAAAAGAGACAAGACAACGCTGTTCACTGTGAATAAAACAAAAAAAGAATAGAAAACAAAAGCAGAAAAAAAGAAAAGCACTGCAAGCTCCTTTCGGGTTGTCATGACATCCAGCTGAACTGTCTTGTCACAGAACGATAAACTTCATACTTGAACTTTTCCCTTAATCACTGTCAAAATAATGACCTCACAATGCAAACACAAAGAATTACAGCATATTTTTGCAACTGTAGGTCTTGCACGACAGACTGGAGGAACTCATTTAGTTTGACCTCTGTGTGAGTACTGTGTATAAATTATTATGCCACAGCTTCACTATCAGTTGGGGAGCACTAAACAGCCTGAGAAAACGATTGTATAACAATACGAGGGTTATCGCCGCCTGGGCTCGGCGCCTACAAGTTTTTAATGGAAAGCCTGTTTCACAAAGTGGTGGCTTGGACCACGAGAGACGGGGGCTTGTTTACCAGCCAGGGAGGGACTAAAGCAGCCGTCACCTCACAAAGTGACGCTCTCTTGTGCAAGCGACGCAGCGTGGCATCGGAGGCTTGGTGACGTAGAAACTCCTCGCAGGGATGGTTGGTGAACTCCTAAAGCTGGCAAGATAACTGCTGACTCGCTAGCCAACCCAGCAAAAAGCGAGCCTGTCTCCATTTTCTCTCCACTGTTGTGTTTATTTTGAGAAAAATATACAGAAGCAGGAAAATAAAGCTCTCTCGTTGGCTTAGCTCGGTTGCCAATATGATAACTTCATGCAGTTTATCAGAAAGACTCCCAGCTCAGAACTGTCTGCAAACTGTGTCTCTTTCCCGGATGTTTCCACTGTCACGGGGGGTTAATGAGCTACAATAACTTCCTCCATGTTGGACCTTCCAGCTCTCCGTTTCCTTCAAGGTCAGCGCTGTCAAGTGGGTTTTGTATTGTTTAGCTGATTATCTGACTAGGTGATGTAGTATTTATTGCATTTCTCTACGGCAACCACATACAGTGGTTTATTCCAGTTTATTACTACCCACCCTCATATGTATGGAACATCAGCTGACCCATATCCAAGTAACATAAGAAATTTAAGCTGTTGAGCAGTAACTGATAAACCAAACATGAATCCATTCAATAAAAAAACGACTGAAGGCCAAAAGAGCACACATTGTGCTGAATCTGACAGCAGAGCGATTCATCTGGAATCTAAATCTAAATGAAAACGTGAAATTTCTGCAGCACTGGGACCATTTCAGCCCCTCTGCCAGCAGCGCAGCCTTATACAGCGGGGTTACTCCCCACGCAAGTTAGCTACCAAACATTTGCAGCAAGAATTTATCCTCATGAGAAAACCAAGAATAGATGCCCTGGGCTGCAGGAGGGCCGAGGAGGAGCGAAGGGGTGGGATACATTTCCAGCACTCCGAGAAATGCTCACCCAACCCTGCTCGACAAAGCTGCGCGCTGCTCCGCGGCCACTTCCTGGGGAATTCCAACACAGGATTATTTTCACCAACCACAACATCACAGGGACAGAAATAATTTGATGAGTGATACAAATGTTGAAATTTGTCAACAAAAATACAAACACGTTGAGTAATGAGAGCACCATTTGCTCATGACTTCGGGACCGGATACGGTTACATGCCAACTGCTGAGGGATCTTCGACACAACAGAGGAAACTTAAAGGCACTTGTGTTTGCCTCTCTCTTTAAAATACAAGATGGTGGCTAAGGCTTTTATTGGCAGAACAATCAAAGCTAGATGCAAACTGTCCCTTTTTGAAAACTCTTGCTGCAGATTAAATTGATATCATGTCTTCTTTAAATTCCAAGTTTTCTCCACTCACACTGTGATCGCTGTCTGCTGTACAGATATGCATCTACATTGCACTCTTGTGTAAAAATGAGAAAGCATTTTCCTCCACACGTACTGTATATAGGGTAGCATTTTCTGATTCATCTGAGCTGCTTGGAGCGACAGTTCTACGCGTGCAAACACGTCGGATAAGACACCAAAAATAACCACAAGTATCATTTGGCATCGAGTAGTCCTCTGAGTGTAATCTAAAATAAAGCACTTTGCTCGGGAGCACTTGTTGTGGTGGAGAGGGTGTTACATGGTTCACTTCCTAGCTGCAAACTCTCTGACTCGGCCCATAGACACAAACCAGTCAAACCAACAGGCATGCTCCTGTAACCTTTAGGCAAATGAATGCATTTCCTGGTTACTCTGGTAAGATCAAACAGCCCCCAAGCAGAAGGGAGAGAGAGAGAGAGGATGGAAAATGAGTTTTACTGCCCAGAGCAATAGAACTAATAATAAGTAATTTGAGTGAAATGTGAAAATGACAGGGTGTCATATGGTAACATGGTTCACAAGGCCGCTTGTCCACATGTGGTTTCGTACAAAATGACCAATCTACACCGTGTTGCTTATGTACTGAGAGCAGCAGACACCTGATTAGGTTACATTTCTGCCCTGGTGACTAAGAGGCATGAGCCTCGAGGTGGCAACCATGGCAGCGGGGATTTCTGCCAGAGATGCACTCCAGTAATAGCTGAAGAGCTCAGCTGCAACCTGAAACACATTTCAGAGCAGATCCACTTTCAGCCGAGGGACGAGATGACGGTTGGCTTTGGCCAAAAACCTCTGAAATTACACGCTGAGGGTTTTAGAAGTCACCCTGGATTTGGCCCAACAAATAGCGATCTATCTCACAGATAAACTAAAAGGATTTTCATGTCCTCTTGCAATCATATACATTAAGCAGTTTTATTCTATTTAAATACAAAGTGAAACCAAATCCAAAGCAAAATTAGTATTTCAGCTGATTAGTGCAATATTAGCTCAATAACAAGGAAAAGGTCATCAAAGTCAGCACAGATCAACTAAATTCAATTACTGACATGCCTTGAGTAAGACAGGACACAAAAGCCTGAGATCGAATTTAAAATCTAAGATTGTGTTTACATGAAGTATTTATAGCCATAAAGCTGTAATAGATCCTGTGACGAGCAGTTCTGGGAAGCTAATAAAGAGGACCTTTAAATTCAGAAATAGCAGGTATTCATTTCAAAGTTCCAAACTTAACCGGGAGGACTTCACCTCATTTCGCCACACTTTCACAGAACATTTGCAATCTTCTGGAGGAATCTTCTTTTTATCCCCCCGTCACTATGACAACCCTTACTGGCAACTGCTGCTCCAGACTGCTCAGCATGACCAAAAATTTTGTATTTTTAAACCAGACTGGGGGTCCGTTGCCTTACATCACAGCCCCGCATGCAGACCGCTGCAGGGCACTAGCTGCTCAGACAGACTGCTCCCCCTGCAACATGCTTCATGCTTCATGCTTAATTATAGACTGGAAAAAAAACACAGCAAACATTTCCGAACCTTGAGTCATATGGGGTATTTAAAACCAATCAATTAGCAAAGGCCACATGCACAGGAATAGTTCTTCATGTTACCGGAAGGCAACCGCTGTAATGGTTTATATATATTTGTGATGTAATGTAGTTTGTATGGTGGACTGAGTGGGAGGCAGGCAAACCAGAACTCAGTGGGAGGTGGGAAAAAAACAGAAAGTGGATGGGATGTGCCAGGAAGGCAGGCTGCTGCATCCATCTAATAAGGACCAGCATTTAGAACCTCACCGCACCTCACAACATTACCGCTTCAGGAGCTTTGGTTAAACGATACGCTGCTGATGTGCTGGAACAGAACAATCATCCTGTGCATCAGTCTCAAAATTGATGGTAATTTTATTTTGATGATGCTGCTGTATTTGTTGCATAAAATTTTGTTCTCCTTCCCATTTGACCTTTAAAAAAATAAAAGTTCTCAGTTCTGGCTCAAAGCTGTGACTCTTGTCAATCATCCACCTGTTGCTAATTACAACCGGTCTAATATGAGATGGTGGCCAGGACAAAACAGGAGCACAGAGAGCCATTTAACATGTTTTCTCTCCAATCCTGTCCAAAACTAAATCAAGCACTGTGCATTTGGTAGGAGCAGGCAAAGGGGCCCCCTTTCTCACAGGAAGCGCAGCTTGGAATCTTGTGATTTGACTCTTATGTTTAAGGTTACGCATGCCTCGGCTTGGTCACAACGAAGTGTGAAATTCTGTGATATTGTTAACTTGAACTAGGCCAGACATTCCTCCGCCACCGTTCAGACCCCCCCACCACCACCACCCCGCCACATTGCAGAACTCCAGACATTAAACATGCTTTCCCAAAACAAGTGTGTGGCCACAATTTCTAAAGGTGTGCATTTCAGTAAACTGGAGTTAGCTTAAAATGCTGTCACTCTAGTATAATATGAAAACTGTAATCCTTAAGATTTCCGTCCTGGTTGATTTGGCAATGGCCGTGGTTTCCGTGGCAACAGCAAGTGCGGTTTAATACTACAGCAAACACTCATTGAGTACAACAGAAGAGCAACTGGTTTATCCGTTTACAGCACAACCAAACAAACTCACATTGTAAGCATGTGTGGGTAGGCAACTTGAATCTAGGGCAGGAGAGGCGAACTCCGACACTACCGATAAAAACTACTAAATAGCATTGTAAATGTAATGTGATGTAAATACATTGGCCGACTACTGCACAATGAATAAATACCGACATACAAAAATGTCTCCACAATGAGAGTAATCTTTTTTTTTTCCTCACTACATCAACCTGTGTGAAACAGCAAATGACAGCACATCAATATTACAGACTTTATCCCATATCTTAGGGTTAGGGTTAGTGCTAAAGTTGAACAAAAAAGGGAGAAATTCCAACACATACTGGAGCATTTTATCAAAATCCTGCAAAAATCATACCATTAACCCTGTAGGGCATTTATGTGCTTCATCACTGAGGAGGCAAGTTTGCTCCTTCAAGAGGGCACGTCGCAGATACACAAGCTTTGGAGTCGGAAAAGAGGGCAGCTGATGAGGAGAATAAATGGGACTGCTCATCAGGTGCCAGAAAACCAGGGCTCGCAGACACCGTGCTTTCAAATATGCACACTGCAAAATCAGGCTGTCCTAGCTAACCCTGATCACCACATTCTCAAGATTACAATCTTTAAATCGTTGTATCACGTATAACCATTATCGGTCAAATAAACAAAACTATGGCAATTATGTTGGCGGACTTTGGCACCCAAAAGACGATGCCTGGTTACCAACCTGGCAACCACATCCAAACATTTGTTTCACTGCTCTGAGGATCATAAAAAATAAGAAATGAGCTCCAGGTGGCCAACTGGGAGCTGCATCCGGAAACAAGCAGAGCAGACGTCGATTCCTCTGTTCTTTACTGCTGCATTAAGAGCAGATATCGTTTATTTCGGAACAACTGTGGGGGTAATGCTCAGATTTTGCAAATGGTCTGTCAGAGTCTTATTAGTAGTATTTTAACCAGGTTTTCTCTGTGCAGCCCAAAGCCTGCCTGCCCTCCCTACATTCTGACTTCCCTGAAAACAGCTTCTTGTCATCACACCATTTGGGAAAAAAATACAGATCACAAGCTTAGCACTTCCTTTCCCAAACACCAGCACTTAACAGCGTCTTTGCAGGAAGCGTGTTATTAATTCAAACTGTACTTGCTGACTGTGACTACGCCTACCGTAGCCTCTGCACAGCTACCTGGCCAAGAGTGGGGACGAAATGTTGCCCCCCACCTCCATGCCTCTCATGATTATAGTGTTATTATGGGTTACTCATTACTTCCTCTCTGTGGTCACTGGTGACAGAAAAAGTCCTGTTTCAATGTTGATCAAAAAGGGACTGATCAATACATCAGCCATGTGCTGCTGGATGAGTAACCCCTCCACCGACATGTGAGATTGGCCTTGAAGGTCTTTGCAAGCCACATATCAGCACGCAGCTGTCGAAGGTCAGTCTCCCCTAGGCTACAAGCGAGGAACTACGGAAATTAATCAGTCAGTTGTTTGCTTTAGCAGATTTATGTTAGATATTGTAATGGCAACAGGGCTGCGTTTAAACAGTCATTTAAAGATTGATTTTAATGCCTCCCATTAATGCAAAGTAGACAGCTGATATGCATGCAGCTTTCATCATGTTCGCACTCATTTCCTGAAGAACTCCTCTCTGATCCCCACTGCTTTCTCCGTCCCTGCCACTGATTTCAGCACCGAATGGCCGAACAGCTACGGGTTTAAAAGAGCACATTTGCTGATCGCTCTGCCTGGAGGAGATTGGTTTCAAACTACTAATAGCATAATGACTGCGTGAACACACTCTCCAAACAAAAAGGTCAGTGCAGCTGCTAAATATAATGAAAACAGCTTTTGATTGCCACTTTTACGGTCAGAAGGAGCCAGATAGACTTTTGGTCAGTTTAATAAATGATCGGCGGCGTCGCACGGTGGCAGAGCTGCATACTAAGCAGCAGCAGGAGCAGCAGCGGCAGCAGCTGATAGTAACAGTTAACTACAAGGCCTGAGAAAATGACATTTTCGCAGAGATGAAACAGAAGCGTAACCGATCAGCGCGGCAGAATGGAGGCCTGGCTCATTAGACCAGAGCTGCCATTTTGAAAGGACAGACTTTTCAAACGCAGGGCGACTTGAGGAGATGGAATGACATTCAGGTGCTGCTGCGATTTTCTTCATGCCTTTATTAACTATAGATTTTGGTGGTGGGGTGGCGTAATATTTAACAGCCAACCAGGCGACTCCAGCTGTAAAAACCTGTCCTAAATGCCAGATGGATCTCCACACACACACACACACACAGTGATGTTAGACATACCTAGAGGATGTGTAACAAAACACTCAGAGGAGAGCAACTAATTCATGAGGCATTATTCTCTCTCTCTCACACACACACACACACACACAAACACACAGACACACACACACACACACAGGAGTCTACAGCCTATAAGGTCATGTGTCTCTTTCTGACAAGCCAGGGTCTAGGCAGCTAGAAGGGGGGAGTGGGGAAGGGTGTGTGTGTGTGTGTGTGTGTGTGTGTGTGTGTGAGAGTGAGTGTGAGACGTGGGGGCTTCGGGGGACTATTTACTTTTGCCCATTAAACTGCCAGAGAAACTCACTTGCACATCAAACACTGAGGGCATCTCTCTCTCCTGCTTCACTCACTCACACACACACACACACAATGTCACATCTGCCCCACAGTCACTCACACTGGGCTCATCGATCCACTCAATACTGCAATATTAGCGATGGAGTATATTGATCCTCGGGCAACAAACTTGGCACTGATCGAAATAGGAGGGGGGCGTGTGAAAACATCACCAGGTTTCCTGCAGCAACACTGGGGATGAAACAAAAAAAAGATTTTGGGGGGGCGGAGCACGTGATTGAGTGTTTGATGGCAGAACATGAGAGCTTCGTCTTGAAGGGGTGTGGCAGCGGAGCAGACTCCAACATCACCTGGAAGGACGACTGCTGCTGCTGCAGAGGACATGAGCGTTTTTCTACATGTCACACCTCACATTAACACACACACACACACACACACACACACA
>JBAJHX010000001.1:19274742-19296214 GCA_037176925.1 Amniataba percoides
ACACACACACACACACACACACACACACAACCCGTGCAGCTCTCATGCACGATCAGGTGGACGAGCACCCATCTGTGGACAGAACACAAAGACAGCGTGCAGAGGAAACACTGATCCACACACACACACACACACACACACTCCCTGCAGTGTGTGAGACGTTTGCTCTCGCTGTCGCGTGCGTGGCGAGCCGGGCGCTTTAACGCAGCAGCCACGCGCTTCACGCAGGTGGCCGCCCTTTGGATGCGTGCGCCTCTCACGGACAGACAGAAAAAAAGAGAGAGAGAGAGAGAGAGAGAGAGGGAAAACACAAGAAAACAAAACCAAAAAAAAAGTTGGGAACAATCGCCTGTGGCAGCTGAAGGTAACTTAACATGGCGGAGACGCTGCCCGGTGCGGCGCGAGCCCCCCGGAACTGTCCGCGCCCTCCACGCGCTCGACCCCCACACTAACATATTATAAATATAAACAGAAAATAAAGATTAAAATCCTCACCCTGCAGCAGCAGCTCTCCGCTGTGGAAAGTCGCCTTTAAAAAGACCCCCTCCTCTCCTGTAAACCAGCACGATCACCGCGGCGCGACAATCACAGGCTCCACAAGTTTGCCTCATTCAAATGAGCATCGCAGCCTCTGAAACGCAACTTAACGGAGGCGATCCGTTCACGCAGAGCAGCCACACACACACAGATAGAGATAAAGGAGGGGGGGGGTCTGGACCTGCAGGTCCGAGCCTCACATGTCCACAACACACTGCATGCTGGGCTTTTTTTCATTAGGCTATTCTACAGATCTGAGGCAGAAAAGGTCAGACGGATCTCTGCAGCTGCGGAGAGGAGGAGGAGGAGGAGGAGAAGAAGAAGGAGAAGGAGATGGGCAGCGGAATAAGCCGATTAGAGAGGCGGAGGGGGGGTGAACCTACCTACAGCTCCTCTACTGGGGCATTTCCATGCGGGCCGCCCCGAGAAGATGAACATCAGCCGACAGTCCCGCTCCGCGCTCTCAAATATCCTCCGCGTTCAGGGGAAAATTTCCAAGTGGCCGGACAGTGTGAGAGCAGCGGCACTGACTGTGTGTGTGTGTGTGTGTGTGTAAATGGAGATGAGGTGGTGGGGGTGTGTGTGTGTGTGATAATCCCACGGTGGGGCAAAGAGGAAATGCGTCATTATTAATGGACCAAGCGCTTTGTAGTCCAGCCGCATCCGCTGGGACTACAAATGGGGGGAAGAATGAGTTGTTGTTATTTCTGTGTTTTGAAGTTGTTGCATAGTATTTAACACAGGTGACCCACTTGAGCAGGTTTTTCTTCCAGGAGGTGAGGTATTTTTGATTTTTAACATTGATTATAATCAGACATTATGTTGGTGCTGATTAATGAGTAAAAAGTCCCTCAAGTGTTGTTTTTTTTGCCAAATATAAAGGAAGAAAGGAGGAAAAATGAAGGAGGACCCCATATAAGAGGCATCCAAACATCACCACCTGCTCAAATATTTGAGAGGAAGTTCAGAAACGCGCATTGTTTTTACTGCAGGCTGGGCGGTGAGGAGCCGCAGACATCAAACCACTCATTTACATGCTCCTCCCAACAAACCAGGAGCCCCTTTCTCCAAAATACAGGGGCGGCTTCTTCAGCGATTTAGTACTGAACTTCCATAACGGTGATGAGACTCATATAAAAATACTCTGCTTGGAATTGAGTGTCTGATATGGTTTTTCCACACAGTTTTAAAAGTTTGTCTGCTGGGAAGTCAGTGTACATGTGCAGTGGAGTTTGGTCATCACACAAACATCACACACTGAACCATAACTGAGTTCAAAACAGCTTCCTACTGTCAAATTCTACACGCACATCACTCTGCACAGTGACGCTCAAACACTACAGATAACATACAATAAGAAAGAGACAAGATTGAAGCTGCAGAGGAAAAGATATTCAGATTTTTAGTCCCAATGCACCAGACTCCTAAATTGATCCTACATTTCCCACAATGCACTTCCCTGGCCTCTTGGTATCTGTGGCTGTAAAACGCTCACATCTTTCAAACTTTCCGCCCTGTTTGTAATGCAGGATTTTTATTTTACCCTTGCCTTCTCCAAGCCCAGGCTGAGATACCCCTGATGACATCACTATGACCTAATCAGGGTTATTTTCTCAAACTTAGTAAAGCTCCTCCAGAGCCGCAAAAAATGTTTCCCACCATTTTCAGGTACTGCTGGTAATGAGTAAACCGATCATGTGTGAAAGCAGTGGGGTTAAGCTCTACGATCTAAAATTATTTTAGCCGTAAAATACGCTACTGGAAGAGGGACATTTGATATTGTTTATTATCATCTAATTTTTGCAGAGGTCAGTTGAGGTGAGGAAGGACAAAAATATAAACTGGGTGATTGGAGGCATTTGCTCCACTTGCTATTAGTGGCCACAGCAGTCCTTGTTGTCAGGGGATGGTTGGGTGAAATGTGAACCTAAGAGGGGGTGAGGGGGGCAAAGCTTAAAGATGTTGACCCGAGCCGGAGCGAGACAATCATGGCTAGATTCCAGACATTCTCATGGAAGCCCCCCTTGTTACTGTCAGAGCCGTTAACACATCTGTTCGTCTGCTCCTGTAATCTCTACACTTGCACAAAGTCTTTCCAGCATAAATGACCAGGTATGCAATACGACAAACAGCCTTTTCTAAATAAGGGTACACACGGTTTCCAGGCAGAAATGTCTTCTTGGATGTTTGTTGCCATGTGTCCATAACTAATGCAGAAAAAAATTAAAACAGAAAAACCACCCCTTCTGAGCCAGTGTCCATGACATCCAGATTACAGAAGTTATTACCTTTGAAATAATACCCCAAAGATTTTTCTTCACTCTGGCAGATTTTCTTGTTGACACTTTTGCGGTTTCCTTTCAACAGGCACCCACAGGCATGAAAGAGGGAAAATCCTTTCAAGTCCAGCCGGACCCACCACATCAACAGTAAAGATGTCAGGTTTTGGCCTCTATTCAACGCACTGTAGTTTGATGAAGTGTTTCTGCGTTGCAAACATGAGGGGTACTGGGATCCACAAAACTTCGTAGAAACTAGCCAGAGGACTTGTCACTGTTTCCAATATGTTACAGAGCATGTGTCGCCTTAATTACACTGAGCTAAAAAATCTGCGTACATGCTCTGACCCATCGACCATGCAGGTAATGGACACGAGCTAAGACTAGATAAATGCTACCACCTTGTGGCTAAACACATGCAGTACATCTTATAGCAAAAATATAAAAATCCTCCGTGCTGTGGTGACTATATCGCCCAAGAATTCAGGACAAAGGTAAAGCAGTGTACTTTTATTATTATTCAGTTTTTTTTCATTCTGTACTTTCAGTGGAATGTGTCCATGCCGGCCGCACATTATTTCAATACAAATACTGTCTTATGGTCTAATGCTACCTGTATTCAGTTAGGTGTGGTCAAAAAGCTGGCACCTTTTATTTGTTTGAAGCCAATGATAACTAAAACAGTTATCACATTACCTTGTAAAGAATGACTTTATGCTCATGTTTTCTTTATCTGGGAATAGAAGCTGATGTTTTTTTGGACTTCACTTTTGGTAGCTGCACAAAAATACTCATGCATCCAGAAGAAGCCACAACAGGATGAACACACTTGAAGTCAGTTTTATGCTAACAAAAAAAAAAAAAAAAAAAAGTGGGAAGGATATGCAATTTCATTTTACTTTAAAGTCAAAACACTCTCAACATAAATATTATATCAGTTCATTTAAAATAGTTTAATAATAAATGTGTTTTATTTCCAAACAAGTAAATAAGCTGACTTAAGAGGCTGCAACATTTCCTGAAATTATGGCCACATTACATTCAGACATAAAAAACACACGTTTCACACATTGCCACTCATGGAAAAATAATCGTCTTTATAGTAGTGCATTATCAATATTCAAATTAAACACTTATTTGCACATATTTTTGAAGAATTTTCATTTCAGTCAAAAGATCAGCCACAACTGTGAAATTTAATTCTTGAACCTCTCAAAAAAATTCAAATATTTTCCATTGTAATGAACAAAGACAAACAGCCTGAGCAACTGGTTTGATCAACTCTTGCTGACTGTTTTGTGCATTTAGAGTTTGCCACCATGAAGCTATGCATACAGCAACACATCCCGCCAGAGGACACAAACTTCTACTCCTGTGTCTCCACCACTTTGGGTTGCGGCTCACGTATATCAGACTCCATCCCCGGCAAACAAGTCCTTCTGCGTGCGGCTGTCTCGATTTTCTGCACCAGTTCCACGTCCCACGGATGGGCCACAAAGCTGAGCACCTCGCAGTCCTCCTCCCCTCCCGCCCTCCCCACCCTCCCTGCTCTGTGGATGTAGTCCGTGTGGGATTCTGGGAAGTCGTAGTTGACGACCAGGCGCACTTGGGAAGTGTCCAGGCCGCGCGAGGCGATGTCCGTGCACACCAGCACGTCCACTGTGCCCTTCTGGAAAGAGCGAAAGATACCAGCACGCACCATGGCGGGCATCTCCCCTTGAAGCCGTACGTGCTGCACCCCCATCTCCTCCAGCGAGTAGCCCAGCCAGTTGACGGTGGCAGACTTGTTGCAGAACACCAAGGCAGCGCCCCCACCTTTTTCCTTCTGGAGCAGCTTCAGGGCCTGATGGAGCTCCAGGAGCTTGTCGGCGCCCTTCACCCTCAGGAACGTCTGCTTGACGTGCGGCATGAGGAAGTGCAGCATCTTGCTCTTGATGACCACCATGCTGCCGAGGTCCGTCACCTTGCTGAGCAATTCCCCGACGCCGCCGGGGAAGGTGGCCCCCACTACCAGCAGCTGTGCTCTGCGGCTTAAGCCCTGTGTCTCCCTGGGGTCCCTGGCGATGTGCGCGTGGAGCAGGATGTCCTCCAGCATGTCGCAGAAGCTGGGATCGAACATGGTGTCAGCTTCGTCCACCACAAAGAAGCTCAGCTCGCTCAGGTCCAGGCAGCGCCTACGCAAGGCCTTGACCAGAGCGCCTGGTGTCGCCACCAGAACGTCCAGCTGATCCCTCTTGAAGACCTCCTTGATGTGGCCCACGCCTCGCCCGCCACCCACTGTCCTTGTCTGCAGGCCAAACGGAGCACACAGCGTCCTGGACACGGCCGCCACTTGTTCAGCCAGCTCTCTGGAGGGCACAAGAACCAGGGCGCGGACCTTGGGCGCGCTCTCCCCGTGCATCTCCTGCTCCCTCTCGGCCTGCAGCCTGTGAACGACGGGCAGGAGGTAACTCAGCGTCTTCCCGCTGCCCGTCTCTGCAGCACACAGGACGTTCTGACCTTTCATGACCTTTGGGATGGTCTGCAGCTGGACGGTGGTGGGGTGCTTGATGTCGATGCTCTCCAAAGCCTCCACCAGCTCCCTGCAGAGGCGCAGCTTGTGAAACGTCACGGATGGTTTCGGCTCCTCGTCCTCGTTGGGACTGTCAGCAACGAAAGGCGCCACAGCTTTGACGTTATTGATGGTAAAATAGTCGCCTAAGGACTTGTTGTGTTTCCACCCTTTGGAGCAGAGCATCGGCTGCTCGAACTTCCCCAGCATGTATCCCGCAGACTGGTTGAGCACCGGGTTCTTGCTCCGGATCAGGAGCTTGCCGGCTTTGACGGTGCTGATCTTGTTCTTGCCTCGAGTCTCTTTCACGCTGTCCACGCGCCTCTGCATGTAGCGGGGCACGCGGATGACGGCGGTCTCTTCCGGCGTGGCCGCAGTTTGATGGAAGCGGATGTGACCGACGGGACGTTGAAGGAGACGGCAGCTCGACACTCTGACAAACTCGTGACACAAAGTCCTGCTCGAGCGGAGGGCTCGCGAGGCAGCCGCGCAGCCGACCTTCGCAGCGTGCGTCATCATCGCGGCTCAGGGGCTCGCGGGCTGCTGAGAGTCAGCTGAGCGAGTGAAAAGACGGAGGGACGACTGAAGCAGGAAAGAGAGAGCAGTTCGGCGCGGACGGGACCTTCAAAAGTCTGTCTAAATGTTTAAAAAACGCCCCATGAATCAGTTAGCGTCCCGTCTGACCGGCCAACTGCGGCGCCATGCTTCGTCGGCGACTGTTGATGATGTCAAGTGGGCGTGGAGTGATGTCGTATGTAGAACCGCAACATGTAGATATTTTGTTTTTTTCATTTTATTCATTGAAATTACAGTTACAACGACCAGTACGAAACATCAATATGATTTATATTCGCTGGAGTACACAGTAGCATATGATATATTTGAAGAAAATCAAAATCAGAGAAATGTTGTTTTCTTTTTACAAATAAACCCTTCAATTGTAGAAAAATATACATGAGTGTAAAAGAAACTAAAGACAGAGCTAAAGAAAATTCATAAGTCATAATAATTAATATGTGATTAAAAAAATAAATTAAAATCTGAATGACTGGATCAGTTAATTAAATTAGTCAGGCATTTACATTAATTATAAATGCTTAAAACAAAGGTTTAAAAAAAGATAAGTTTTTGTTGCATATAGCCTATACAATATTTGATATTTTACTGTTGAGAGAAAATGTTGAGAAAATTGAGATCTACATATATATTGCTTGGTTAATATGATCATGTTAACTTTACATGGCATTATTATATCTAAAGATAACTCTCTTTTGTGTTTTAAAAAAAATGACATGTGCAGACCAATTGACCATCCCCAGACAGGTGTCCTTTTCTAACCCGATCACTGTGTTTGTTTTGAGGTCTTGTACATTGTATGTCCATTCTAACGGTAAATCAATCAGCTGATCACTGCCCCAGTGAATCAGCACTGCCTGCAGTACAGTCATGTACTGAGATTGCCATAGATTAGAGAAGGGTGTGAAAGAGCTCTGTCATTGACACAGCAGCGACTGTCGATAACTGTCCACATGACTCTGGTCAGTCCTCTTCAGCACAGGCCCAACCCACAGCACTCTAAGTACACTTTTGTCCATCTGAGAAGCTACATTTGGTCTAATTATTGCAATGGGACCTGTTCATATTTTCAAGATGACAAGAACACAGTTTGGAGTATATGAATTAGTACCTGAAGGGAAAAGACAGACACTATTTTTCTATGCCTGTTCAGAGGTTGTTAGGAAAATAATTCAGTGTTGCTGCCTTGCAACTGGAAGTATAAAAAAACAAAAAGGAGTCTAACCTAACCAGGTATGCATCCAGAGGGGGACCAAAGCCTCTGCTGTTTGAACCATCAGCCTGCAAGGAACGTTCTTTGTTCTGGTATCTTATTCTCCTATCATGTTCTTTTCTGACAAGGACAATTGCGTTTATACACAGCACAGAAAAATCAGTCTGCATCAGTGCTGCTGTCACATCTAGCATTGATTGTACATCAGCTTCCCTTCCCATGTGCTGAATGAATCAGCTCACTGATTGATTTACTGTGGCTTCAGAACATCACACACATTTTCAGTAATAGAATCTCTGTCACATGTTGGACAAACTGATGCTGCGGGAATCCCTAAAGATTGTTGGCTTGCAACAAAGCAAGAAATAGCTGCTTACTTCTGCACATGTAAACTGTATATGCACAAAAACATGAAAATTAGTCAAATTCCCACTGCCTACTGTTTGTTTTATGCTCAGGCCCTGCTTGTATTCAGTTTCGCTCACTGGACAAAAGAGGGCAGCATAAATCAACGCGGAAGAATTCAAGACACCTGAGATCCAAATCAGAGCTGTGATATAAAGTCTCTTATGTCTACAGTATATCTTAAAAACGGTTTCCAAAGAAAAAAAAGTATATTTTTGTGTATAGGATTAAATAATCTGCAAACTGTATTCACCATATTCCTCACTATTCCATTCTGCTGCATTCACAACATACTTTGGTCTATAAGTCAACCAGAAGTAAATTAAGACACAGAAACAATAAATACATCAAAGACACAGATTTTTAAAAATGTTCCCTAATGTAATACATAAAAAAAATCTTGCATAAAAATGTTTCTACCAAACAGTGTAATTGCCTAAGTAAGCCTTTCATTCCTTATCAGCTGACATTCTGATGCAAGACTGTGTGCAATTTCATATTTGTTGACATTTAGTGAACATCACGCGTGTCGCTGGTTGCATTTCTGCAGCGCGTGCAAACCCCAATCCTTGAAAGAGTGACACCTTTCAAACAGGACCAGTGTGGGGGCAGATGCTGTTTTTTTCTTTCCCTTATAACTTTCTTTACAAGAACATAATATCACAAACCACATCTACAGCCTCCCACACGATTTGTTTTATTTATCTCCTCCCTTCAAAGGTCATCAGCGAAGATAACAGACGCGGGTAACCTGAATTAGACTCGGGTGGGTCTGGAGACACGACTGCTGAACAGGAGAAAGTTCAGTCAAGTCATGTGATTGCCACATAACAACATGATTATGACTTTATATTGCATTTTAATAAAAATGTACTTGTGCGTGTCAAACACAGGCAGTAGATTAAGAATCCTTTGAACCTCATGTCTTCCCCTCTTTATAAGAACACGAGGAGAGTTACTCATTGCATGGTGCCGTAGCTATTTTGAATGAGAAACTTTTGTGTGCTTGCACCGTTTCAAATGAACATGTGTTAGTCAGAATTTTTACTTTTATTGTCAACTTTCAGTTTTTAATGAAGTGTTCATTAAAATATATTGCAACAGGATAGGAATCACAACTCTGGAGGATGTTCCATTTCAATTTATTTTGCTTCTCTTTGCCCATGTAAGTCAGTCTCCTAAAAGGTTGGTCATCAAGATTTAGATACTCACTTCTGAATCATCATTGAATACAAGTGTGGGCAGAAAATGACTTTACACAATAATCATGAGTGACTAACTGTAAGTAAAGGGCTTGTCACTGTGCTGCTTAAATATAGCTACCTTTAATAATTGTATACTTAATTATTTAAGTAACTATACACGTGTTTGATTAGAGCATTTTTGCTCTGATGATTTTTAGCAAAATACTTGGGTGAAATAGAATCATTTGGTTGTTAATCAGAGCACCGCATGTCTGGGAGCGCATTAAAATGGCAGGATGACATTAAATTGGATGAAGTTTTGAAGGGAAACTAAAAATGTGAGAGCCTTGCTGAATATTTGTAACGCTTACAGTGCCGAGAAGAACAAATGTCTGTTGCGAGAGGGCTGCTGCAGAGGGTGGCACATTAGTCAAAAAGGGTTCAACCTTGTGCTTTTGCCTGGAAATAAAGACCACAGGAAATGTGATATTGATGCTTTCAGATGCATTTGTGAGCTGAGCGCCTGTCTGTACGCCCACATGCATCTAGCATAGGTATATGTAGCACGGCTGTGTCAGAAAAATGAGAGGCTGCTGTCTGCTGTGCATGCAATATATGTCGGATGGACTGATTTACATCAAGATGTGCTCCTGCAGAAGTTGATTTCAGCAATTGGATAAATGCTGTTTGGTGCTTTTTGTCATGATGCTGTACATGTTTAGCTTGAATAAATAAAGAAAAACATTAAAAGTTCATTCTTTTAATATAAAGAATTATTTTTGTGAATTGTGTTTAAAAATGACCCTTTATGTATATGTATATTTTTTCTTTTTTTTTCAAAACATAATTTCTTTTATCTGTGCTGGGTAGATGAATTTTGGCAGCAATGCACATCATAAACTTAGCATAACTTTATAACTCTGCTTATTAGTGTTGCAAAAACCTTTGGTGAAACATTAAATACTCGTCTGATAGGAGCAGATATTCTTGATCAACTGCCAATATGTGTTTACATGGTGCAGGTGTGGAACAAGAATTTGAATACCCATTACACGCTGCAAGTTAAGTTATATAATATGTCAACAGAAGGAAAAAAAAGGTTTTGTTTGATTTTAAGTGTTCCTAGTTTGGACTGATGTTATGATGTTTTCAACAGGGTGAAAACAGGAAATAACTTATAACAGTAAAACTAATTTTGTCAGGCAGCAAGATTATCAAAGCTGTCACACATTAAAGCTTTAGAGTGCATCAACCTCTGTGTTGCTTACCCAACAAAGATTAACCTGTGGAGACTGATGGGTCGGATACAGACACAGAGGTTAAAGGGAATGGAACAACCCTGGGATTTACTATTGCTTTATTCTAGCCTCAGATCTGCTCTTACAGCCTTATCTCCGGTAAGAAATTCTAAGAAGTGCATTGTGATTTAAATAAACCAATGACAGATGTGAATCCCTCGGAGCAGGAATATACAGTGAGAGTACTAAGTTTGAAAAAAAAAGAGAGAAAAACCTTACTCATTACGTTGCCACAGTAGAGTGACATTTATCAAAATGCCTCAGTTGAGTCAGTCTCAGCCATTATTGCACCTTTGGCCAGCATCTATACAGTGCCGTGTGCTGGTGTGAAAAATCCACCCAGTCCCACCAAAAAGTGAGGCAATACACTAAGTGAGTGCAACATTCACACCAAGAGGGAAACGCCCCTCTCAACCTTATAGAATCAGAGCTAAAAGCTTCAAACAGTTATATTTAAAACCTGCACTCTGGGATCACAAGCAGCTATTCATTTTGCAATGACACTTGACTTGGGGCGCCATTTAGGCTGCATCAACTCTATTCTGAATGATTCAAAAGGCAATGATGGAGACATCCACCCCCTCCCACCCCACCTCACACACAATCCAGCCCTATTCACAAGGCAAAAATTATAAATTAATACCCCTCCCCTCCCTCCCTCTCTTCACCCCATGCTGACAGGCTCCAGGGATCTAAAGGTAAAAAGTGCATCATGTCATTATACTTACCAATCCTGGCTTGGACTGGAAGTGCGCAGAGAGCTGAGGGTTGAGAGCCAGGCGCAATCGGATGTAATCTAATGGTGGGTGGTTGGAAGGGAATGGAGGGCCAATTAAATAGAGCAAAGTGGCAGTGAGACCTGGCTGCTGCAAGGTCAAAAGGTTTGTTACAAGCAGTATAAAATATTTATGCCCTTTTCTTCTCCTCAAAACAGTTTAATAACTAAATAATACGGCATGATGAAAGCTATTAAAAATGTATGAATTGTAAATAAAATGTTTCCAGTGTGTGTTTTTTTGTGTGTGCATTACTTCGCTTTCCAAGCACCAAAAGCTTACAATGAACAACATCCTTTTTTATACTTTTTGATGAATCTTTAATGAACTGTTTATTAACTCCACAGCCGTGAAGCTGGTCGTGTGTGTGTCTGTGTGTGTGTGTAAGAGAGAAAGAGAGAGGGAGGGAGGGAGAAACTGTGCGCGCGCCCCGGTGTTGTGTTGTGTCTGCTGACGTCACCGCTGGAACTGCCTTGTCACGCGGGGTTAGTAAAAGTTGGGATAGGAGAGAGAGAGAGAGAGAAACAGACTGAGGGAGAGAAAACGGGACAATTAAACGGACAATTCATCGGCCGCTGAGCGACCATTGTTGTTGTTGTTGTAGTACGAGGCAGACAGACAGGCGGGGGAAAGGAAAGGAAAGGAAAGGAAAGAAACGAGGGAAGCAAACAGACTAGAGAGGAGGAGAGCAGCCGACTTTTCTCTGAAGTTGAATTTCGGCTGCCGGAGGAAGAGCAGCCGCCGACCTGAGCTGTGTGTGTGTGTAGAATTGACACAAACGAGGACTTGTGTGTGTGTGTGTGTGTGTGAAGGTGTGTGTGTGTAGGGGTGGCGGTGCAGGAGGAGGAGGAGGGGGGGTAAAAGCAGTCAAACGCTTAAATGAAGTAAAAGTTGCGCGTCGTGGCAGGCGGTCGGTAGATGTGACATTTCTTCGGACAGACAGACAGAAAAACAGAGAAAGAGAGCACGTTTTTTTTCTTTTTCCTTTCTTTTTTTCCGCTCCGGCATCGGTCAGCGACGGTCGAGTGGCGGGGTAACAACCCCGAGCTGTCAAACCCCCGATGACTACTGCAAACTGCCCCGGGAATGAGGAGCTGGACTTCAGGCTGATCTTCGGGGAGGACGGGCAGCAGCCTCCGCTGGGCCCCGCAGGTCAGTCACCGAAACTTAGCGACGCCGCGACCGTTAACGCAAGTCAACTCGCCCGACATGGCTACCGCCGAGCCGTGGCAACTTTCCGACCCCCAAACCTAACACTGTGCGCCGTGTGGAAAGAGGAACCGAGCCTTACAAGTGTTTTCTCCTTTTGTTTTGACATACTGAAGTAAAAAAATAAAAGTAACTCGGTGTCCACGGCGCCAGCTGTCATTAGCTGGACATGCTAGCATGCGGCTGCCATATGTTGCTGCGGAGACCCCCGTTAAAAAAAAACAAAAAGAAGAAGTTGCAAATGTTTTCCTGCAGTGTGTCTTTTTTGTCGGTGTAACTTTGGCGGGACTGCAGCAGCCACAGTCTGGTCGGTGTGGTGTTTCCCTGAAAGCGTGGCTCACACGGCTTGAATGTCACATTAGTGACAGAGAGGAGAAGGAGCACATGCTGCTGCTGTCAAAGCTTTAATTCACCTGAAGTCCACAGAAATGAGTTCAGCTGCGGGTCATGCTGCTGTAATGTGTTAAAAACTACTTCAGCTGTGTTATTTCACCACAAACGGTCTTTGCTGCAAGGATAAAATAACATTAAGTATTAAACATAAATGGACTGCATTAATTTATTTCAGCTATAATGAGTTATGTTTGTAAGTGAAAAGACATTCATGTGTAAAGGTTTTGTGCAGTTAAAGACATGTTGTGTGTATGTGAGCTTAATTACAGCTCCACATCTTGTTCAGCTGGCTTCTACCAGTTCCAGGAAATAATTATATGATATTTATATTGTGCAATGGACACTTTTTACTTTTCATTTTCATTAAGTGTTCCACTGTGGCATATTCAAACACTTTAAGCCAGATTTAAAGATTTTTAAAACAACATGGAGGTGGGTGGGTGGGCTTTGTGCACACATTTGTTTCCATAGTGCGTCAGACAAATTTGGGTGAAAAGTATTGAATTAAGCTCAAGCAAGTGAAAGCAAGCTCAAGTCTCTTAAAGTCTGCCACCTTTTTTTTTTTTTAAAGTGGCAAGACCTGTTGTCAAACCTTTTATCTCTAAGAGAGTCTTGAAATGTAGAAATCAGTTTTCCATTCAAGTGATGGATGTCACAAATGTTAGACATAAATAAAAGAGAGATGCATATTTAATTATCAGATAATCGTTATGAGGCTGTACATTTTCTGTATAGTGGAACCTCTTACTTTTAAAACACTGATACGCTGAACTTGTTGAAAGCGTCTCTTCTCTTGTCATGCATCTTCACTAATAGACTATAAGTCACATATTTCTAACCCAGGTGTGTCAAACAATGTGACCGTACCTGAAAATAGTCCCTGTCCTGGTGGATCAGTGATCTCAGGTGTTTTTCACGTAAAAGAGATGCCCTTAGTTTGAATCTAGACAAGGATCTTTGGCGCTTGACACCATCCTCTCTCTCTCTTCCCCCAGGCTAAACTATCATACAAAGGCGAGTCCCTAAAATCACAAAACACAGTGGACAGTGCTTTTATTTCATAAGATTATCTTGGGAACCGGAGAAAAGATTAAAGCAGATAATGTATTGCCTGGGTTTATTAATAAATTATACACATTATCTCAGTTGTATTAAAATAACACTCAAAGATAAGTCAGCCGCTGGCAGAAGCTTAATTTTGAAGGACTGAATTGAGTGAATTAATTTTTATATTTGCTTATACTTTACTTACTAGCAAAACTTGGTGCATGCAAGCATCACAGACCGAGTTGGCATAACAAATAGTTTGAAACCTAACTCAAGATCTCAAAAGCATTTAAAGATAACCTATCTTTCAGGCGTTATTACAAGGAGCATGTCGAAACGATATACATATCATGTTATATATGCTATAGCATGTTATAGATTAAGTGATATGCAATACATATGCCTCTGTGTTGTCAGACTGTGTTAAGAAGTATATTACCTGTGACTAAATATCAACATTACAAAACAATATTAGATATCAAATTTGATATATGGATTAATTAACGTGTTATTACAAGTGTATGCTTTTCATTTTGCCTGCACCAGGAAGTTTCTGTTGAGGTGTAATGTTGAGCGAAATGTGAATGGGTGGACCTTTTATCCATTATGATTGACAGGAGCAGATTTCACCCTTTTGATATTTACTTGTTGTCACTTGAGGCAACAGAGTGACTTTCAAGGATTCACCTGCTGTGGGAAATAAAATACATGCTACATGTTTGCTAAGGTTGAGTGCTCATTACTTTAATGATTGCAGACACTTGGAAAAGGTGAAATGTTAACTGCTAAATCAGAAGAGGTACTCCAGAAGTAGGGGATTTTGTGGTGTTGGCACAAATCATCACAACTGCAGACAAACTAGACTGGTGCTTTTGTGAAATGACAAATTATTGGAAGTGGCTTAAATCGCTGTGAATCAATTATCTGATGTCACTAAAAATGTGTACAGCATTCTTAGTTACTCCTGTGAACAACAGAGGCAGCTATTTTTGGGGTTTAGGGTGTTTAACATAGATTTAAAGTTGGCTCATATCCTGTATTCTGTGTAAAAGAGTTAAGTTGTTCAAGATAAAACAAAGGTCATGAGCTGGGTTTAAACCCACACATGTATTCATTAATGGCATTTGCATTGGTCTTTGTATCCATGCTAAGTTCAGCGCCTTTATTTGTTTCTGCCTTTGGACCTGAACCATTGGATTCTCCGGCTGTGTCCTCTCCCTGAAACTCTGGCAAAGCAATGTCTCCATGAAGTTTGGCTTGTGCAATCTTAAATCAATTTTTCCTTCGATTAAAAAAGAAGTTTGATTTGGAGATGGGGAGGGGAAAAATCTGCAGCTGGAATAAGCGTAGGAATAAAAGCACCACTGTGCAAGTGGTTTTAATCTGGTCTGGACTGTATGACTTGGCCCTAAAGGGGGGTGGCTGTCCAAATTAATAACTGGAGTGTAATATGGGATCACACAGCCAGAGAAACAGGGAGTTGCACACTCCTCAGTTGGTCTCCTTTTCTGAAAGCAAGGATCAAGTCAGGGCTTGTTTTTGTAACAACCTGGAGAACCTCTGCTGTGAATATCCGATAGTTTTTTTTCTCCACTGAGCTTCTTATTGTTGAAGGCTGCTTGAGCTGTGCTGTGATCATGTCAAAATCTTGTTATCGTGTCAGTATCTCTGTAGACGATTGTTCAGGCTTGCAATTATAGTGTTGTGAAAAAGAGAAGTAATGTGTTCCAAAATAAAATTGAAACAACCTTGGCAGATTTTCCATCTCTCTTTTAGCAGCTGCAGCAAAATGAACAATGATTTACATAAATGTACTTAACTTTTTTAAATTGTGCTGTCATAGGAGCTGATTTCTCAGGTTTATGGCAGCTCTCTACATCTTTGCTTTAATGGAGCTGACTGGTGAATGCTTCCTGTCAATTTTCAGCCCAACTGTCGGTTGTCTCGCTGTCAGCATTTCTACTCACATATGTGAATGTGATTAAAAATCTGAGAGATATTGTGTTTTTGGAGAAAGCTGTGCCTTTCTGTCGGCCTTTTTTCATCACTTCTTTGTCTGTTTGTCGGGTGTCTGTGTTTTCTGAGTGTTTTCTTGTCGCTCAGGAAACAGTCACCTCTTTGAGGTGAAATATTCCACTGTTCTTTTCAGAGGCGATGGGCAAGCTTACTGTAAGGGTTTTCCCCTGATTATGTACAGTGCCATCTGAACAGAAGAACAAGTCCGTCTGTGAATCAGCTTTTCTGCAAAGTGAGATAAGATCATTCAAAAGTCACTGAAATAATTATGAGGAAAGAGCACAGATTTTTTATTGACAAAACATGTATCTTTATATTGAGTAAAAGTTATTATTAAAAGTGTGTCCACCAGAAACACTTTGTCTTTGTAAAGGAAAATTTCTAATAGATTATTAATTCTGGCCGACATCACTACTTGGATTAGTGTACACCCAAGTGGTGGTTTCAGAAGGTCAACAAAGCAGTTCACTTGGCTAACGGTCACAAACAGATAACAATGAATTCAGGGGCTTGGTCAGATTAATAAAAAATGAAAGCCAAGTGTTTGGATTTCGCTAATACGTAATAAGGAAATTCAGTACAGTAAATTCAGCAATTTAGAAACAATGAAGACATTTTTTGTTTATTTTTTTCTTATCACTATTTCGTCAAATTTCAAAGTTTTCTAATCCTAGTAACGGCAGAGGAAATTATTGTTTGATCCTTCATACTAGAAGGGTGGGATTTTGCAATATAAGTCTGTGAATTTGAACCCATTCACTTCTGAAAACTAATGGAACCAAAAGAATATAAAAAAGAAATAAAAAAGGAAAAAACCCTATCCCACACTAAGCTCTAGCCACTAAGAAGTAGGGAGTAAAAAAAAAATCATAGACTGGGTTAGTATTTTATGACGAGAGAGGAGAAAAATTCAGCAAGCAAGGTCAACTGCTTCTCATTATTAGTCCGTGTAAGCCTTACGCATTAGAAACAGTTGCCCTGACTTATGTTTACTGTGACAACAAGTGGCGATTGTATGACAGCTCAGACAAACCCATTTTCAGACCTACTAGGAACTCGAGTTTCTTTAAATTTCGTGACGGTTGAGCTCAGTGTTTTTACTCTAAGTAATTATCCGTTTTGTGGGGGAAACCGTGCGTTTAGACATTTGAAAGTCATGTTTTGAGCAACATTAACAGCCATCAGTCCTGGGCCTCTTCATGTTGTAGCTTACAGCTAACTGACATTGTGAAACAAAGTGAAAGAGCCCGCGTTGGACTGATGGTTTTCGCTGGCAACAGACAGTGACTTCAAATGTGCTTTCATCTATAGCATCAGATGGGGTAAGCTCGGTTGTACATACTAATTATAGAACATATTTCCCCTTCACTTCTTTTGAGTGAAAATACAACGATTCATCTCACAGTACATTACAACATGTGTTTGAGCTTATCCCTTAAAGTACTGCTTCCTATTGTGAAGTGGTTGTATGCGCGGTAGAAACAGGTATCAGCGAGTTAGGGTTGCGCCGGTCACGAGCAGAGGCATCATTGGCCGTTAGAGGTGGTATGACGCGGGTGGGGTGGGGGGCAGAAGTGCCCTTTATGGGTGGCAGAGTAGTAGATCCACAGCGGAGGTGTCTGGCTCTCTGCCCAGACATGCCATGTGGGGTTCAGATGGCAGGGTGGAATGAAAGGAGAGGGGGCACACCGCTCTCTAGCCGCTGTTAAGGGGGACACGAGCAGCGTTTTTGTTTACCCGCTCTCCTTCTTTAGACCTTTCTGCTTTTCTTTTTGTATATATTCTACATACATTGTTTTCTTTTTTCTCGTTTTTTTTTCTTTGAAATTGAAAGAAGTATTTGTGGTTTGTCGGTTGCCACCGTAGCGGAGCAGAGTGTTGTAGACCCACCGCCAGGAATGAGGCTTCTTTCCTCTCTCTCTGCTTTCTCAGGATGTGAGAGAGAGACCACCAGTGACATGAGAGAGAGACTGATCTAGGCTAATGAAATCTCCAGATGCCAGCAGTCACCACAACCACTTTGAGACTAGTCAGGTTTGAGTTTGTTCCGTTAACGTGCTGTGACATTTCTCGTACCTGCGGGATTGCTTTCGCTGTGCTTAGATGTATGGATATGTCGAGGCGCATTATTATCATAAGGAAGTGATCACACTGAGAGCAGCTAGCGGAGAAAGCGAACTTGTCCTTGTCCATGTTGTTGTCATTGCTCTGCTCCTCCGAACCAAGAGCACGGTCCTCTCAGTCCTTGTCGTGGGAAAGACCGAAAGACTGAAATTACATCGCTCTCATGGTGGACTATTTTGAGCTCCCTAAGAGAGTGGCAGAGGGCAGGCAGCAGGTTCTGGTGACTCGTTTGTACTTAGTGCAGGAGAACCCCTCTCGTCCCAGCACGTCTGCAGCCTTCAACTTTTTACAGCTCAAGCGCTTTGCGATCTTAACGGGGAGAGGAGTGGAAGAATGCTGTGCGCTACATCGCCAGGTGAGTGTGTCAGCACTCCCAACTCTAGCCAGGTGTGTCCTGTGTGTAGTCTAGACTTTTATATTAAGGGGTGGGAGCCACTGCTCAGACAAGCAGCTGTCATTAGAGAACAAGGTGTCCCGGAGTCCGTCAGATATAATATCAAACCCTCCCTAAAATAACAACAGAGGACAGTAGATTTTTCATTTAGGCTTCTAGTCCAAGGGTAAAATATATTGAACATTAAATTTTACTGAAATTATTTCACACTGAATGCACTTGACCCATGTTGCAGTTTCTACTGTTTGCTTAGGGTTTTTTTCTTGTTTTTGTATAATTGTAAAGTTTATTTATATTAGACATGTCAGACACGAAGGACACTGATATAGATATTGATATTTATAACACATCGCAGAAAATACACAGCAGCAAAGAAAAAATACTTGCAAAAAACAAATTAAAAGGAGAGAAAATCATGAAAGCAAGCTTGGATAATTTTTTGAGGAAAAAGAAGAAGCAGTGGATAGTTTAACAGTTTGACAATAATTGACTTTAAAAATCTTATAGATGGAGATGTAAAGCTTTCTTTGTCAGAAAGAGGGTTATGGACCAACACGCTCTAACATTTCTATGAAAATGTGAAAGTCAGACAGGTCAAAGGTCAGACGACCACGCATGAGGTCCACATGTGCAGCTAGATCACCATGTGGGTGCCCCCTAACCCTACTGAACTGAAGGGGTCCCAGCACCCAGTGTGATGAATGAGACGTTTGTTTCCCGGGGCGAGGCATGAGTAACTATGTGTGGCATCTGTCTAGTTTAAATTTAGTGTAACTGAAGCTACCGCTGGCTGCGCTGTATCAACATGTCAGAGGCTGCATTACACCAGAGAGAAAGCTGTTGAACTCCTGCATCTGGTTTCCTTTTTTTTTTCCCTCTTTGGTCCCCTTTTACTATGAGGCGGGCCTGCTACACAGGGATTAGGGTGGTTTGGATCACATTTTATTTTAGGCCGCCCCTCAAAGCCATATTTCAGCCAGGCTAATACTTGGTATTGGCACCTCTACCCCATGCAGTTTTTCTCGTCCCACTCCCGAGATGTGTCCGCTGATCAGGTGTGACATATCCTAAAACGAGTTCTCGCGTAACAGCGATAGCTGCCTTTATTGACTGATAGGAGGTTTAAGATGGCACAAATAAGGAAATATTTTCATTTACACTTCACAAAAAACTTTATAGTCTCTTTTAAACTTGTGACGCTCCAGTTAGATTTTCACATTCCATTTGGGGCCCTCGTGTTTGAGTGGACCCTGTTACATGGGTCACAGTTGGAATCTGGACCATGTGGACTTTGATAGCTGGGCGAAAAGGGCATCACACAGCAGTTGTGGATAGAGATTTTAACGATATGAGCGGAACATTATGCTCAAAAGACAAAAGAAGTAGTTGGCTAGTTATTCCAGTCATGTTGTGAAACAAGTGTGGACTTGCAGAACTGTGAAAAAGACATGAAGGAAGGTAAGGAAAGATTGTTCTGCTTCTGTCTTTGCATAGTTTTTTCTGGACATATACCACCATCTATGTATGTCTTTTAGAGGGAAAATTGTTCTCTTCCTGTTTTGTCCTTGATTATTTCCTGTATGTTTTTCTTTTTTTTTGTTGTTTTGTGTTGGCCTGATTACAAGTGTGATAAAGAGTAACGGGACTGTTATGAGACTCTCCCTCAAGCAGAGCAGATGGACCGTTCACTTAAGGACACTGCATTTCTTTTTTACAACCTCACCATATTCTCATCATCCATTCCTCTACTGCTTAAGTGATATGCAAGATGGGAATCGCTTCTCCTGATGCATTTGTTTAATTGATCTGCATGGAGACGGATCAAGGCAAAATGGCTGGGGTGAATATTAGGAAGGTGGACTTACTTTTATTTGTTTCCGTAACTAACATTAGTTTGTTGATGCTTGGATTTTCCAGGAGCACAGAATATAGAGTATAATGATATGATTAGTTATGAACTTGGTTGGAGAAGATTAGCTGACACACTTGCACAGTCATCGGCGGTGTGTATATACTGTAACCTCGCTACGCTCTCTAAGACCTGTGGCGTGCAAATGTCAACTCTGCTCTGTATTTCTCTCACTTTCTCTCACACATACAGGCACACAAAAGCTCTTGTTTCCCTGGCTGTCCCTCTCCTTTGCTCTCTCTCTCTCTCTCTCTCTCTCTTTCTCTTTCTCTTTCTCTGCCCCCCTCCCACGGGTGATTTTTTTTCAGGCACATGCACAGTCAGCCCTGACAGATTGTTTAAATGTCACCCCTGCTAGCAGTAGCCTCTGATGTTATCTGCTCTGGGTTTATTGCAGGCCATCAGGCCGCTTGTGTTCGCCTTGGAGGCCAATTTTCTAATGCACGGTAGCTCCTCTGCTTCACTGAAAAACAGTACATGCATGAACTAATGATGGGTTTTGTGTTTACATGCACACACATTAGAAAATCCTGGGAAAATGGGAGAAGCCATGTGATTAGAGGAAGTTCTACCTTAATTTATGCATGCGTCTAAATTGTAGAAGTTGTCTGCTGTTCAGTTTTGGAAACTTGTGTCTTGTGTAGATTTTTATTTTTTATTTAGTTATACTCATACTGTGAAGTTATAATCTGTGCCCTACCTTTGTCATGCAAATGCATGGTTGTTAATACAAAGGCAATAGCAAGTATTGAAACAATAGTGCTCGATATCTGGGAAAACCAAAGCTTTGTTGTGATCGGTGCTGTGGCTTCACTTTTGCTTCCATTACCTGTCAAGTATGTATGACATTTGCTGTCATGTTAGGAGAAGTAGACTCCTCCCCTTGTTTTGTAGTCTTGAGGTTCCCCAAAGGTCTGTCTGGAGTGAGTTTCTTTTTTTCTTATCATGTTCAGCTATATTGCTTGATCAAAGGTTATGTGTCAGATGTCCGTGTGATATAAGTAAGTGATAATATTAAAGATCTTCATTTAAATAAATGTCTGTTAAGTCTCTATCTATCACAGAATAAGGTCACACAGTGACGACTGAATCTGCATCCTGCTGAGGAAAGCTCTTTCATTATTAGTATGACTAGGGTGTCGGTGGCAACTTTCCTGGAAAAATCACAAGTTAAGCCTCTAACCAGACTTTTAACGGTTAGTATGGCCGAACAAACAAACAAAGACGCCAATAAAACTAGAAACATAAAGTTAAGTGAGATACAAAAACACATCTGCAAATTATTGCTGTGGGTGTCACAAAATACAACAAAAGTAAAATCTTTGCAATTTGACTTAAGGATTCTGAGCTTGTTTGAACGGATCAAGCAAATCTAGTTTCATTATTAAAGGTTTAGTGGGATCGAAATGGTAGATTGTACTGAAATATCCTTCTCATCTGAAGGCATTGTCCTTATCTTATTTAATGTAATTTTATGTTGTTGTAATTTCTATCTATCTATCTATCTATCTATCTATCTATCTATCTATCTATCTATCTATCTATCTATCTATCTATCTAT
>JBAJHX010000001.1:19296314-19309017 GCA_037176925.1 Amniataba percoides
TATCTATCTATCTATCTATCTATCTATCTATCTATCTATCTATCTATCTATCTATCTATCTATCTATCTCTCTATCTCTCTGTCTCTATGTCTGTCTGTCTGTTTGTCTGTCTCTATAAATGAGCTCTAAAAGTGTCATTTAAAAAACCCTAAAGGCAGTTGCTGATGTGTTTGAAAGGGATCTTCGTGCGTTGGTGGGTATTTAGCTCAGGTGGTTACTTGGCACTCTATGTTTATCCCATAATGTTATCTCGGCATGAGATTGTTAATTAGGAGCTTAATTTAGCTGCCGGCATATGTTAACATTGGCTTAGGCTGCCATTGTTAAGCCTCTGCTGGCTAGTGAGTCTGCTGTGACGGCAGAGGAAGGCTTTTTGATGTAACCCTAACATAACATTACAGGACAAGACAATAACAAGGCTTTGCAGATGTCCGATTAAACTGAGATCCGTACCTTAGGACTCGTATACTGTATGTGCTTTGTACTGTATGTACCTCGTGAATGTGGATGAATCCATTGTGCAGTATATCCCCTACTTTTGGATTTCTCTCCTTCTTGCGCTCACTCAATTTTCTGTGTACACAGACCGAACCGCCAACACATACAAGGATCACCAGTAGGTTTGGCACCAACCCAGTCAGCAAGGTTTAGAGCCACAGGTGTAGGCCAGCCCTTACAATATGTGTGTGTATGTGCATCACAGGCTCTGTGTTTAGAAATGTAGGCAACCAGCCAACTGAAGAGTTCTTGGAAAACCCAGGGGAAGGAATTAAATTTGCCTTTTTGGGCTCTGCTGAGAATCATTGCAAATAACTATATTAACCCCAGTGTAAAAAAAAGTTGTTGATGTCTTAAAAAAAGTTTTTTAAGACATCTTGTGTTTGAAATACAGTTGATTGTTGTTGAATTATTATACATTATTTAATGCAATAATGACAGTATGCAGTCCCACGTAATGAGATATTCAAATTTTAAATTTGGAAAATAGGCCACTGGTATCTGATGGGTAATCAGATATTGGATTTGACACTGAAAAAGTTGCATTGGTGTATCCTGAACTCAGAGCATTAGAAAGATTGTGTTTCTCACTGAGTCAGTGTGGACTGATACTTTTATAGAAACAGAAATCCAGCTCCCAATTGCACAACTTAAAATATTTCATAATAATTAAGCTTTTAGATATTGTACTTGTTCCACTGATTTAAAAATACAGTGGTGCCTTGACTTAGAGTTTAATTTGTTTGTGACTGAGCTCATAACTCAAATTACTCATATGTTAAATTTTCCCCATTGAGATTAATTGAAATGCCATTAATCCGTTCTGAACCCCCTGCCCCTGAAAACACCACCGTTTGTTTTTATATAAGGAAGGTGTACTTATGAATAAAGAATATTGCATAAAATTATTTTCGATTTTGATATTTCGATTTTTTTTTTAATACAATGCACATCATTCACTTCTTCTTCTCAGCACTGTCCTTCGTACTCATTTTCTTTGGTTGGAAAAACAAAGTTTTGCAAAATAACTGCAGCACAAATGTGAGGACAACGCTGATCGTCCGCTGGGAACTGACTGATTAAAGTGAAAGAGTGAGACGTGGGATGCTGGGTGGATGTTGCGGCGTTCACTGTGGTGTTCACTGCGCCAAATAGCGGCGGGGTATCTGAAGCTGGCTCGTAACCTGAATTTTAGCTTGCAACTCAAAGCAAGAAAAATCATATCTCAAAAAACTAGTTGGGACAATCATAAGTCAAGGTACCACTGTATTATATTTACAGTTCTTCAGTGTGTTGATTGATTATTTACCTGACGCATATGCCATTTTTCCCTTGAGGCTTACAGTACATGGTGTGTTGGCACACTTTTGGTCTGGTCTGTTGGTCAGCAGCCCCTGAGGAGAGCTGTAATAGGAGACCGGGCTGAACACAAAGCCTTCTGTACAGAGGATGTAAGCAGAGCCTGTTCTAATCAATCTCCTTGCCCACCACAAAGGGAACCCTGGCTAAGGTTACCTTCGATCCTCAGCACCACATGGTGTTGGAGCTGGGGGTAACCTGAGATGGTAATATGTTTTTAGATTGTTTGCATGCACACACACAAACAGACCCAAACACTCACACACAAGGGTGTATACACACACACACACACACACACATATATACATACATACATACATGCATACATATATCAGCACCATGCACTCAACCACACATATATATGTAAATACACACACGCACACTTATTAAGAAGGTGAGAAATTACATAAATGAACCAGTGGAAAGGCACTCCTGAGGTGACCACCTCATGAATCTGACTGAGAGAAAGCCAAGAGTGTGAAAAGATGTCATCAAATAAAAAAAAAACATATTATGTTTTATATTATGTTTTGTCTGTGGACTGGACTGGATATTATGTTAGTTCTTATGTATATATATACCCATACAGTACACGCAGAAAGACACAGGAAGGCACAACCACAGGCACACAGGAACATTCATACGCCACCCACACTTTTATACTCATACACATGCACGTACACACACAAAGAGAGGTAGACTGAAAGACCGTGGGCGCACCAGCAGGAACCTGCCGCAGCAACAAGCTTGTCATCTTCTCCAGGAGAAAAGATGACAGACTCCTCAGTAGTAAACTGGGCTTTCTCAGAATGTGGGCCTGTGTGTCACTGCTCTTCACAGGACCCTGACATACTTTTTGTGTGCAGTGAGAGTAGGAGGAGGGAGAAACAAAGTCTCTACGGATTATCCCCCGAGTGAGCATCCCCAGGCAGTGTGACGGTCAGCCAGAGGGCCTGTCGAGCTTTGTGTCAAGGAGCCAAAGTGGATGCCGCCGTCGCCAGTGGGTCAGGCTGCTCCCTTTGGTTACCGTGAGAACACAACGGCCTTTGTGATGTGTCTCAAACATTCAACAATCCGCACTTCGCTGAAACATCTCCCAGTGAGGTGGACCTATTATTAGCCTAGGTACAGCAAAGCCTCTTAGAGATCTTTATTTAACCGGATTGGCTGTCTGATGTATGGACACTTGAGGAGTGAGTGGCGCACCCGGCTTTCAGGAGCAGCACAGGAGCTTTGCAACCAAGGCCATTGATAAAACAACAGTACCACTACTTGTTGCTCTCCTCTCCCCTTGTCTCTTCTCCTATCCCATCCTCTCCTGTCCTCTTCTCTCCTCTCTTCTCTTCTCTTCTCTTCTCTCCTCTTCTCTTCTCTGACCTCCTGTCCTTAGGTGACTGGTGTTTGGCTCTGACTGGGGGTTTCCCACCACCCACCCTTCTCTTGACAGTGGAGGGTTTTAGGTAGCAGGCTAATCTTATCTCAGGGCAAGGAGGGCTGTGGGCCAGGTAACGTGGTCGTCCCCTGTCTGACCCTCATCTGTGCAACGCTGCTGCTTACCTCTCTTTACTGTGTATTTTCATGGATAGAAATTGGAAAAAATGGACAAGTAGAAACAAATAGACTCTCAGCTTCACCTGTAATTTTCAAATTCTCACCAAATAATCTTGGGGGCACTTTGAAACAAAGAGAAGAATATGCTAAATAAGCAAGGCAAATAAAAAAATCATTTGAACTCAGTATGTTAAATGAATGTCAGGCCGCTGACACTGTAGGACAACGCAGCAGAGGGATTTCTAATCTGTTATTTGAGGAGACTGAGAAAGAGACAGTCCAGAGACAAGTTGCTGCTCTCATTACTATCACCAGGCCAACATAGACATCTAATACAATGTCCAAGACTGCCACAGGATAATATGTTTTCAAGATGTACATTTTTATGTCAGTCAGCTTTATTTATGTAGCACATGTCAGGCACAGACCCAGTGTACATCAAGGTAAAAGCAAATAATTTAAGCAATAGGGCAAAAACATACAAGATATAAGATAAGAAAGGATGTATTATGTATCAAAATCCCAATGATAATACTCAATTTTATTGAACATGGCAGCAAAACCGTACCCTCTACAACTCAACAGGTTGTCATGAGATCACAGGTCATTCATAGAAATGTAAGAAATGAGCTGTCAGTGCCTATGAGGTCAAAATGCCTACATTAGTTTCCATCGACAGCTGCTTTTCAGGGCGCATTTGACAACTTACTGATCCAGTGAAATCTTTCCTATCTGTTTTATAGTCCTACAGTAATAACAACAACAACAACAATATTAGAAAGGATAAGACTTCTTATCTTGTAAAGGCAATATTTCTTATGTTATTGTGTGGTGAATTTAACAACGTAAAAGCGCAGGGCAAATTTCAGTATCACTTTCATAGATCTTGTGCTTGCAGTTTGCATGTAGTTACCACTCAATTTACTAAGTCAGCAGCTCATTACTCTGTCAGCACCTGCCACTGCACTGAATTGTCTGTAGTTCATGTATATTTGGTGTGATTCTAAACCAGGGCTAAAACTCATCAGGTCCCAGATGCAAACTGACAAGGACAGAGGAATATGACTGAGGCATGTCCTTTAGTACAGAAGGTCTGTTGATGTCCCTGTGTGGCACGTCAATTGACTGATCTGTTCACACGCCATTTATATTCAACTGTTGAACCTGTAAACTCCTCATGAATCTGCGGTTCCTACCTGCCAAAGCCAGTAACCACAACATTTGTGTTGCTATTGGCTTTTGACCTATTGAGAATTACCACAACCACTAAAATATGCCAATAAGCCACATTTTTAGTCAATAACATGCCATGTCAGTTGTATCCACTTATTTATTTATTTATTCTTGAATATATAAATATTATTGTGCTTGTCTTTGGGTTTTTACTAAAGCTTTCAAATAGCTCATTAATAATTCTGCCATTTTGACTCTAAAGGAAATTTTAACTTCACTATTAAAGTCTATTTCTGCTGGTAGTAGTGAATTAACATAATTACCTGTTTGTGCCTCTGTCTTAATATTTCCTTTTAATCTGTGGTCCCCTGGGCCAGGTGTTGTTAAGCAACAGCAGCTACTCAGACAAGTGAGGAGAGAGAAAGTCTGTCTCGACTGCTCTCTTTTTCACTCCATCTCTCCTGTGGTGGATTGATCATTCGTCCATCCCAACCATTTAGGGAAAAAAAAGCCCCTCAGTGAGGACAAGATGTGAACATGTGCTCAACTACAGTGTTTTCAACCACCTGTGGAGTCTAAAGAGACAAGATCTCTGTTACAGTGCAGGAATATGTACATCTGTTCTTATGTCTCTGTCACTGAAAAATATCCTTCTTCATTGAATTTATAAGATAAGAGCTTTTAGTTGGAAGAATTGATTCAACATGTATTTTTCTGTGTCACTTCGGAAAGTTGCGAACAATGCAATGGCGTGTCACTATAAACGTGGAAGTGGTTGATTGGTGTACACATGTTGTTTGGAAAAGAGCCACACTGTTTCTTCTTCACTTTTCCCCCCCTCTTCTTTTCCTTCGCTCTCGTCGTGTTATTACTCAGTTCAGGCAATCATAGACTGAGAGGATGCAGATTTTTTTTGCTTTCCCTCTTTCTCTTCCTCTCAGCGTTGTCCTTCTCTTGCTCCCCGTCAGTCAGTCAAACGCTGTCGTCAGAGGATCCACTGCTGGGTCTTGTGACAGGCAGGCAGGGCCAGCGCGAAGCAGCTATAAATAAAGAGCTCGCTGCCGCTGCTTCTGTTGCTGCTGCTGGATACAGAGGAGAGTACGAAAGAAACCAAAAACCTTTTAACAAACTTCTTTGAGACTGCGTGTGTGACTATGTCAGATTTGGCAAAGCTGTCATATTTCCCTTTCAGTATATGGTGTTCATTTAATGTCAGAGGAAACAAATATAGGAACTGAAATTTAACTACCAAGTTAAGACCTGTTTGTATGTCTTTGACATTTAAACAACATTTTTAGCTTTCTAATATTTTAATGAGATATTTGATTAGTTTTCAGTGTAACAAAATGGTTTATTATTTTTAGGCAGGTAATTATATTTAAGGAATATGGGGAAGTGTTTTGTAATGATTTCACAACCGTATCCTGTACAGGATACACTGTGGTTTTAGCTAAGTTGGTTGTTTATATTGTTGCCCTGGTTGTTGTGCAATTTTCTGTAGGATGTTAATCATTTTAATTTTTTTTCCTTCTCCGCTCAGCATAAAGCAGAAGATGTGTTCATCATACAAGACATGACAATAATACTAATGTTAAATGATGCTTGTTTGTTTTACCATTTTTAATCTCCCTTTCTATTTACAGAAAGGGGTTACATGGTATATGTTTGTTATAAAGTTCAGTTTTAGTCAGGTGAGTGGTACTGTACAGTGAATTAGGTTTTGCCCTGTGTTTTACTTGATGTATTTTTATAGGTGCATGGACATTTTAATGTGTCTCTAATGGGATAATGTCTGCATGTGAAATTAAAATTTCACATGTGAAACATTGGGAAGAGGGGTTACTCCCAGTGGAAGCAGCAGAGCATATCCAGTGGAAGTTTATCAATAACCTCTAACACAGTAGTGCCAGTGCGGACAATGGGCTCTTCTCTGTTTGTTTGTGTGTGTGTGTGTGTGTGTGTGTGTGTGTGTGTGTGTATGTGTGTGTGTGTTTGTGTGTGTACTCACTGCCTGTGCCGGATGACCTTTGGTATAAATAGCCTGCCGGCACTAGCTGTGATGACAGCCGACAGCACGCACCGTTGTGTGAATTTGTTTCCTGAGTAGTGCTGTTCATCGGTTATCCCTCTTGGAACAATGCCTGTATGACTGCCCGCTACCCAGCAACACTCTGGTCCCTAATTTCCTGAAACTGGGCTCAAGCGCAAACTCACAGCGCAAGCGCTCTGTGACCAAACAAATTTATGCAATTTTGGCAACCAGAGGCTCAAGTGTAGCCGTGTTAGTGCAGTGTGAAAACAAAGCTGCAGCAGGATGAATACATGGATAGTAGGAGGAATGCGGTTTAAGCAGGCAGACTGAAATGATTAGCAATTATATCTTATATATCTGATGTGTATATATACACATACATACATATATCTCACAGGATGTTTTTGATGAGAGTTGCTCTCTCTTTGTATCGAGAGTATTTTTTTTGTACTTTTACATTAACTTATTGACATCACATTAAGGAACATTAATTAAAAAAAACATTAATAACTGAAAATATTCTGCAGATTGCTGTATCTTAATTATCCCCTCTTTTTCTCCTCCTAGATCTGGAGCCTGATGACAACACATCGTTTTACATCCTAAATGTGTCCCAGCCCCAGTCTGTGGTCACCAACCACCAGTCCATTGGCCTGCCTCGTCATGGCATGCAGTCCCACTCCCAGGTCATCAGCACTTCCCCACGCTTTCAGTCATACAAAGGTTCTGAGCCTCCGAGCTATGATGCACAGGACTCCAAGTATGGCACCTCCCCACTGCTGCCCTCCGCTCCTGTTGAGGCACCGAAGGCCTTTGAGTGCCCCAGCATCCAGATCACCTCCATCTCTCCAAGCTGCCAGCAGGAGATGGATGCCAACGATGAGGATCTAAGGGCCAATGGCCCCGATGGGGACTACCATGGCGATCGGCCCCTGTCCAGAGACCACCTGTATTTGCCCCTTGACCACTCATACCGGGACTCTTCGCTCAGCCCTAGCCCTTGCAGCAGCCTCTCCTCTAGGAGCTGGTTCTCTGATGCCTCCTCCTGTGAATCATTCTCACACGTCTATGACGATGTTGACTCAGAGCTAAATGAGGCGGCTGCCCGGTTCACCCTGGGCTCCCCGCTTACCTCCCCAGGCTGTGCCTCCCCGCAAACCGGCAGTGGAGTTTTGGAGGAGCAGCCCCAGTGGCAGCACCACCACCCTGCCTTTGTGCACCACTCCCACTCCATCAGTCTGTCGCCCCGACAGTCCCCCTGCCACTCGCCACGCACTAGTGTCACTGATGAAAATTGGCTCAGCCCACGGCCACCTTCCAGGCCCTCCTCGCGGCCCACCTCGCCCTGTGGGAAGAGGCGCCACTCTAGCGCCGACATCTGCTACCCCAGCTCATTGTCACCTCATCACTCACCCACACCCACACCAGGACCTTCCCCTAGGGGCAGCGTGACGGAGGACACCTGGGCTGGCAGCCCTTCTGTAGGCATGTCACCCTTCCAGTGCTGCCCCTCTGAGGCAGACATCCCATCCAAGACAAGGAAGACCTCGCAGGACAGAACATCTATGCAGACTGGGAAAGGGGATCTGGGGCTAGATGACCAAGGAAGTATGTCTCCTAATCTAGACTCTCCTTCAGATGAGACCATGCACAGCCTGAAGAAGGATGGGCCTGGGGAACAGTTTCTCTCAGTACCCTCTCACTTCTCGTGGAATAAACCCAAGCCTGGTCACACACCTATATTCAGGTAACCTTGCTGAGGTTGAGGAGAATAAGCATAAAAAGTGAATATCTCTAATAACAATCTTTTATAAACTCAGTTCCATCTCACTGGTGCAATTATCGAATCTGGCTAAAGCAAATGATTCGTGCAGATGTAGTGGGAGAGGAAGTGTCAGGAAAATTCGCATGTTTTTATCTTTTCAAATGTCAGCAAGGACTTTCTCAACTGGTTGAAAGAACTTTCTGTTGCAATCCATTTGTTCAATTCAACTTCCTGTTTATATTTTACACACACTTTGGCTTCACCAAGACTCAGTCACTACAATGTTAGTGTTAAATTGATCCTCGATGGATTAGATCCTAAAACCTAGAAGTGTTTTTAACTTATTGCCAAAATCAGAGGGTGGTGGGCCAATAACTGCCTCTTTATCAGTATTTTTGTGAATTATTAATGCAATCACCACTTGGCAAGACAGCACATGTCATCAATCTTAAAAGCAATTTGTAAGTCAAGGCTAAGTCATAGACCTCAGTGGTGAATGTTTTTATGGATTGTTGTGAGCTGTCATAAAGATTGAATACCTCCTTTGATCTAGAAGAGAAGTATAAACATTGTAGGGTAGTAAATTAGTATCAAATATCAGGTCAAATGAATCTTAGGTCTGTTGATTAAACTTTGCAGATCAATGTTCAGTAACAGAAGAACTTTGAGCTTTGTATCAGTGGTATAAATCTGACTTAGTTACCCTGTAGAATAATCCACGTTTATTAGAATGTGGAGGGAAACATAGGAACATGTGCAGCACCATCCCCTCCAAGCACACAAACACACACACACACACACACACACACACACACACACACACACACACACACACACACACAAACTCACAGGCACAATCTCCACATTAAAGAGTGACGGGTGCAATCAGAAACTCATGATGGAGAGGAGTCTTCTGTCTGCTCTCCAATGTGTGCAGCAGATGAAGACGTGGCCTTGTTTGTGTGCACTGGCCCCTAGCACTGTAAATCAGCACAGGGCACATATGGCAAGGGGGCCACCACACACACACACATGCAGACACACACATGCACTTAGACAAACACATGCATAGTCATAACACAAGTGCTTATTCACATAGACCTAACACTCTCCAGACAATAACAGGGTCAGCTACACTGAGTCACCATTCGATCTTTGTGTCCTTGCCCTTGTAAGTGAAATTTCCTAAGGCCATGGCTAAGACAGTGACAGAATAATGTCTACATTGCTGTAGAAGTTGGTATTATGTTATGAGGAACACAGCAGCTACTGCTTTTTTTCAGTGCTGTTTAATCTACCTGCAAAGATTTCCTTATACTTGCTTCTTCTAAAGTTACTAAGTAAAGTTGCCCAACGTGCCTTCAACAGTCTCTCACGTCGGCATAACATTTCAGTTTTCAGATGTGACTTCTGCAGAAGAGAGTCAGGTGGCGTAGGCTCGTGTCTGCCACGAGATATAAGGTCGTTGAGATGTGTGTGTGCATGCGCATGTGTGTCAGTGGTGTTTTTAAACAGATGGCCCAGATGGAATGGGTGGGACTGGGTTAGAGTGGGTGGGATTAAAAATTTGTGGGGTGTTCAGACACTTACTTTGACAAAGAGACTTCTCGCGCCTTACTCCCTGAGCTACAATGAGATATTAATAAACTCTTAGGAGTTGGTTGCCAAAATCTTTATTTAAACAAAAGGCCAGTATCAGTCTGTCGCAGATACAGTTTGTACCATCCCAGTTAGTTAGTGAGCTGAGCCTCAGCAAGAATCACTGCAGTTAGTGAATGAACTGTTAGTATTTTTGAATTTGTTGATTTTTTTTGTGTTGGGTCCTTAAAAGTGGGAGTAACACAAACTCAACTGAATGGGATAACCTGTGCGACCATCTATTCACGAGGCAACCTGTAAAGGTGCAGCGCTTTCTACAAAGTAATGGGTTTTCAATATAAAACTGCAAAAACAATATAAACCTCCATTGTTTTACATGTAATAGTAGGGTCAAATCTAGATTGCAAGAAAATTTGTTGACACTCATCATCATTTGACTGCACCTCACATTCGTGTATAGATGCAAGACTACCAGGATGTAAATGGGATTACAGAGACTTGGTGGGGTGGGTTGTGAGAATGTGATTGGACCTGGAGCCCCTGCATCACCATGGCTTAGACATTTGAGAAAGGTTATGCTATGTCAGGACATAGGCCACTGCCCCCGCTCTGCTCCGTCACAAAGCTCATATTTCCGCTGTCCTCCTCTACTCCTGTTACCGTAGCAGCCATGCAAACCCACACTTCCTGGATGGTTATGTCATGCCTGCCAGGAGGAAAACACAAGGGTTAGGATATTTCTATAACAGTGTCAGATGTTAGAGCTATGGCCAGGTGAAAACCTCATTTAAAAAACATAAAACTTAAAAAAATTGAAAGCAGCTTTTTGTTGTCTATTCAAGTTTTACAATTGACTATACATATAATCATCCCTGTTACTCAGCACAGATAAAAAAAAAAACATCATGTAAAAGGTGATTTTTGGTGTGACCTTTTACAACCGTACAGTATAACCTTTGTTTTAAAGCAGGATGAGAAAAAACGAAAGATCTGTTTGTGGTATATGTGCCTGTAATCGCATGTAATGCACTCATTCTAGTTAGTCCTGTAAGAGGCTATAACCAAAAGTGGTTTTAGGCGATGCTTGTATGTCATATATGTGGTAGGAGAATCTGTAGAATGCCGCTCAGTTAGATTTTTAACCACAAGGCTACATTTAGCTGCTCAAAACTACCACAAAATACACATGCCTTTTCGTTCCAAAATGCAGTCTTTCCTTTGGATTTGGTGCCAGTCTGTGAGGCAGTTTATGAAGTGAAATGGCTCCACTGAAAGCTTGACTCACATGTCTTTAATTCAGTCTGATCAGATTGGTCTGCACGTAGCCAGCACTTGACAGCTGTTTGGAAAGGGAAGAATTAAGGGAGTCAGCCATGCTGGCTAAAACTTTACAAACTTTCCCTTAAAAATGTTTTGCACTGTCAGAGATCTATCATGCAGTTTAGACTCAGTAGGTTTCATGCTGGGAGCACTCGGATAGAAGCAAATAAAATCTAACGCTGCCCAGTGACAGGGTGCACAAAGAGACCTGAGATGAGTGTGCAGCACACGGTGTCTGCCTCCTGGTTCATGAGACAGCACACCCTTGCAGCAGCTTACAGACACACATACACATGCATGGACACAGTGGGAGTCTCACACACACAGTTTGGCTTATGATTATGATTTATGATTGCTTACTGCTATGCTAAAAAAACAGTGGCACTTTGTAACTGCTGCCAGACAAAACACCTGGATGACACACATACAGTGAAGCTTGTGCTGCCCTACAGTAGGCCTCTCAGGTCATGAATCATTAATTGTGTACGCTGTCAAGATGTGTCAGGTGTTGACAGTTTGGCTTTTAATACAATTCAAATACGTGGTCAGATTAGACAGATGTACTGTTGTAGTTCAGTACATGTTAGCATGTAGAGCATTATTACAGTGTAGGATGAAAAAGTAGACTTTGATGAGCAAAAGTATGGAAAGAATAAGTAAACCAATGATATAGGCCAAATAAAACATTAATCTAAAGAAAACTCATCAAACATAAACCGAAATGTGGATTAACCTTGTTGTGGAATTTTCTTTTGGAACATTTGAAGCTCTCGTACATGCTATGATTATGAGTGACAGAGAAAGATAATGATAATGAAAATGACAGTTAAAGACAGTCATAATGTTAGACTATTGTATTCCAGTGTGTAAAGTGTCCCATCATTAGGATGATTTATTTTTCAGCATGTCTAAAATGAAACATGTTTTTGTCCATATTACTTCCTGTTATGGGCGTGTGGACATTCTCTCTTCTTTTACTAGATTCTGCTCCAGTATAATTAGATTAATTATAATCAACCACAATAAATACAACAATGTCTGGAAAAGTCAAAGCTTGGTTGATGGATACCCGTGTTGACAAAATGTTTTGGGGGATAAACTGATCTAATGCACTCAGATGGAGAGACCCAGTTTCTCTGTTGAGAAGGCCATTGAGTGTTTTATTTTCGAGTGCAGCTGTTCAAATATGATTGTGGCCTACACAGATAAAAAAAAAGAGGCTGGGAGGAAAAGCACACAATGACAGCACATGCGGTGCACTAACACGTAACATATCCACATGTACAGTGTGCACACAGACGTACACACACACACACATACACACACAAACACACACAGTAATTTACTCACTGTCTGACACACACTCTCATCCTTCTGCACATTCACTGACCCACACAGAAGACTC
>JBAJHX010000001.1:19317124-19346187 GCA_037176925.1 Amniataba percoides
GTGTGTGTGTGTGTGTGTGTGTGTGTGTGTGTGTGTGTGTGTGTGTGTGTGTGTGTGTGTGTGTGTGTGTGTCCATAGATCCTAGGTTGTGGTGCCACAGTGCCACAGTAGGGAAACCACTGCCAGATAAAATGGGCCCTCTCGTGACCTTGACCGCCATTGCTCCTGTTTTTACATCTGTTGCACACATATGCTGGCCAGGCTGTCACACACACACACACACACATCACAAACCTTTCCAAAGACTACAGTTTACACCATAGTTACTGTGCTTAAATCTACACATTTTAACACACACACACCCTCAGCGACACACGCTTTGGGGCTGTAGTTTACATCAAGTGTACGTAGCTGCTCGCTCATACACACGCACGCGCTCCGGCATACACACAGAGAGTCTCACCATGGTAACAGCGGAGCAACACAGGGAAACAACTTGGCAGAGTCAGGCGCTTGCTGTGAGAAAGTGTCGAGTTACGGCAGAGGGCCGGAGCTGAGGTAGGTGAGAGGCGAGGACAGGGACGGAAGAGAGTGACAAAGGGAAGAGAAGAGGAAAGAGACGAAGGAAAGAAGGGACGTCAGGCAAGGAGAGGGCAGAAGAATAAGTTAAAGATAAAGAAAAGAGGGAAAGTATGTGGCAGGCTAGAGAAGGTGAAATGAGAAAAAGAGACAAACTGAAAACAAATGAATGCCTGCAGGTAGTTGGTCAGGTGGTGTTTTTCTGCAGGAGAGCAGGTGACATTCTCCATCCTAACTTTGCCGATGCAAATATCCCATTATCAACCTTCTCAGAGCCCTGATCAGCTCTCAGTACTGCTGTTATCTGTGCATTTTAAACAAATATTCAGAAGCCTCGGCTGTGTGTGCGTGTGTTTGTATACGCCTGTTTATGTATGTGTGCAGTGACGGGAGATGTTTTTCCCCTCAGCTTGCGAGCCTTATTACTGGATCAGTCGAACAGATGAGGGCCAAAAATAAGCGGGGACTTTATTTAGTGGGAGCTGAGTATGTAACCGTATCCAGCGGTTTTATTTTAGGGGAGAGCGTTCGTCCTAAACTCGATCCACAGCGGCGGCCATGAGTTAGTTACAAGCTTCAACGAACACAGGACCGGACGACATGTGACCGGCTTTAATGTCAGTGTGGTTTAATATAAGAACTGATCTCTATCAGGCCTCAGTTACTTGCTGACTGACCAGCTTGGCTCGGTGCCCTCTGGACAGGCAGAAAGGTGAGGAGTTAAAAGTGCAGAGACCACCCTCCTGTGGTATTTCACACTCAAGCATAGATTTGGGGGGGTGGGGTGGCGGAGGGGTGATTCAGGAATGTGAAACAAGTCAAGGGTGAGCGTCGTCATGTGCATTTCACTGCCCAGAAGTCGTCCTCTGCTCGGTATTGTCCATGTGTGCTTGTTTACATGCTGGTTGCAGGTGCTTCTCTATCCATTTTCTGGAGTGGAGGTGTAAACGAGCTCCTGAAGTGTACTCAGATTACTAATTTAGGAGCTCATGGCATCATGATTGCCAGCATTTGTTGCACAGTTTTAAACCTGTCTTAGGGATGTAAAACATTGTGTTTTCAATTTAGAAGATTTGTGATCAATGAAAATCAATTAATTAAGTACAGCAATAACTACCATCAATAACTTCCCACCTGCTCTGATTTGTTTCTTTTCCTGTCCAGCTTCCACCACTCATGTACCACCACCAAGTACTGAGCCCTTGTCGCTAAAGTAAATGTTATTCTTTGAACCAGCCCTGTGCATGTGTTCAGTTATTGTTGACTGTATCAGTTTTGTTTCTTTATACAGTTTACATTTGCAAAAAGCCGCTCTGTTTTTTTCCCCAATTATCTAGATTAATCAAACTGAAGTGAATCGAGGAAACACCAAACAGAGAGTAATTGTGTTTTTAGTAACAGTTGACTGTGGCAGAGGGACTGAATCAGCACGGCTGTGCGGTGTGTTTCCGTTTGGCCGTGAGTGTTGATTCACTGGGACTGCTGAAGTGAGCCCTTTCTCTCTGGCCCTCTAATCAGGTTTTCCCGGTTGATTATTTGATTTGGAAAGAACTCCTGGCCTGCTAAGTGTATGTTTGTCAACACTCTGGCTCCACACCAAATCCCCCATGTGCAGAGATGGAGGAAAAAAGAAAAATACAAGGGAACAAAGAGAGAGGCAGAGATGAAGAGGGTAAATGGAAGGAAAAGGGGGAAAAAAAATGAAGGCCTTTTTTGTTTCATGGAGACAGGTGGTAGTATTGGGTGCAACTGACAAACTGGAAAAAGAAATATCAGGCAATGTCAACTTTATTTAACACATTAGACATGGTCAAAAACATTATCAGGTGCTGGAATAGAAAACTCAGATATTCAAAAAACCCTCCGGCACTCTACTTTGAACTCCTGTGGCTGACCTTTTTTTCTTCTTCAAGTGTTTGCTCCCATTTTTCAGTGCTTTTTGTGGTGTTCTAATTTACATCCGCAAAATGCTTTCTGTTTTTTACGTCTATCCTCTCTCACAGATACATTCCTCCAGACACTGTTAACTCATTTTATGCTGTCTGGAACACACATGGTGCCGCGAATAAACATGCCCTGATTTATGGACACACACATACACACACACACGCACAACGTGCACTGCAAGCGCGCACACATACACACACTCATGCAAGCGCTGTCTGTCTGCACTCACTTCCACAGTGTGCAGACATGATCATAAAACAAGCAACACAAGCCACAAAGACTGTTGATTCCTGTGACTCCATGTTTCTTTGAATCCAGAATAATGGTGTCATTTATAGCCGTGGATTCATTCAGACTGGAGTGCATAATTACCTGTTAGCTTGTTACTAGCAAGATTTATACTTTCATGTGGTTCTTAAGATCTAATGTGGTTTCCAAAGATTAAACCATTACTGGTTATTATGGGGGCCCCATGCTGTTCCTTGGTGCAACTTCCTTCCGAATACATTTCGTGTGCTACATACCGTAGTTTTGAACATTCAGCGAGCTGATCCCTGTTTGACACGGGTGATGGTGAGAGAGCAAAACGAGGAATTATTTCACTGTCTGTTGAAGCTCTCAAGTGGTTTAGTGTCATTCTCCCTCCTGCAGCACCCTCTGTGCCATAAGAACCAACAGCAAACTCTTAAGTATGTGCAAAGAGACACAGACACACAAGCCCCAAAAGCTGAGTTACTGATCTGTTTAGTCATTCGCTCTGTTTGCTCTACTTCAGACATGCCTCCATCACTGAGCAGCTGAATCACTCGGAGGATGTGGTGGAGGAGTATCAACATACCTTGGGGCGGGGAGTTTTTGCTTTAAACAACAAACAAAGCCTGGGGGTTGGAAATACTATTTTAAAAGCCAAAAAAACCTCAACAGCTGCCAAAGCAATCTATGATTTATTGTTACCGATAAACAAACTTTTCCTTAATTGTGTGATTATTCAAAACTATATCCATAACCTGCTAATGCAAACATGAGAGTGCTTTCCAAAGATTTTTAGTAAAGTCGAGTTTGAGATGTTTTGCAAGTCAGGATATTTAGATCATAAAGATGACTCAGTTAATAGTCAAGACAAGAACTACAGAGGAATTTGTCTTTGTGAGTAGACGATGGATGCTTGTCGTTCTCATCGTTCTCGTTCTCGCATCTCCCTCAGAAGTCAGACATATTGAAGGTAACCACTGTGCATCTTCTAACTAACTTAGTGTTAAGTTATCTGATTTAGGTGATTTGTCAAAAATAGGTTTTCCTTTGAATTTCAATTCAGCACTCACTTGGGAGCCAGTAGATCTTTATTGAGATCAGCAGCACAAAACTACAGGGTTTTTATTCAGCTAAGAACAGTGGGGCATTATGAAAATTTAAGCTCTGACGCCCTCCCCGCCTGGCATCTGCCTCTGGAGGCTTGTCCTCTCCCATAACCTGGCTGTAAACACAACATAGTTCAGTTTTTCCACTGCTTGGTTCAGCGTAGGTACCCCTGTACCTTTGCTTCTTTCACCACAGGGGACTGTCGTGGAAGTGAGGGAGAAAGAAAGAGCAGTGCAAAAATGAGCACAGGCTACCAGTGAATCCAGTAACAGCAGATGAAGACTGATTCCACCACTGCTTCCAGTACACCTTTTACTAATGTTAGAAATAACTTGTTTTAATAATCCTTTTGCACACCAGCATGGTTTAATAAATGGCCACAGGGAAAGTCAATATTTTGAAACCAGGTCTTTGGTAGTGCTCGCTGTTTCCAGGCCCTCATGGTGACCAATTGAAGCCTTTTTATTTTTGCTAGCTTTGGAACAGTACATGACAAATCTCAAGCTACACCCACTTTCTCCCCTTCCACCCACCATACTTTTGTACCAAACATTGACACAGCGGCGCGTGACGCAGACCTTCAGGCAGGAAAGGGTCAGTAGCCAGCTGCGGTGGGGTTGAGGCTTGGCAGTTCCTGGGGTGAAACAGCAATGAATGGCCTTGTTCTTTTCTCTTACCCTCAATGGGCTGCTCTCCATCTGAGATGGAAGGTGTGGACTGTGAGGGCCGTACGGCGGGAGTGTGTATGCACATGGCCCGGGAGGTGGGGGTGGGGTTGGGGAGTGCCATCTTGCCGTCACGCAAGTCTGCCAAGTTCAACATTACAACAGTAGTGGGATTGTGTGGCGTATGTGTTTGTTCTGTCCCTCTTAGGAGGAAAAGTCCTGCTGTCCTTTCCATCTCTCCCCTTGTCCCTGCCCGACACGCAACACTTTTCCTTCAGTGGACATCTCACCTGTCGGAGGGGTAACGGGGGTGGGGGGTGGGGGTGGGGGGGGGACTATTGGAGAGGGCAGTTCCTAGTCTCAGTTCCCTGTGCTGACCAGGCTAGCACTCATGAGACACTGGATTTGAAAAGTGTTGACATTTTTACTGGCTTTTTTCCCCTTTTAACCACAGTGTTACCATTCAATGGCTTTTTATACCCATAGACCTCACAGAATGAGTCAAAGAGCATGTGAATGATGCTTTTGTATCATTTTATGTTGAATTTAATACCCATTGGTGAGGACAATTCCACAGATTCATATCTTCATATCATATCACTCATATCTCCATATTATATGATATTATATTGTATATGAGTATATCTGTATCGCCATTTTTAGAACATTTTTATCCTTGTGAAACTAACATCTCTTGTAACCCAGTGGTAAACACAACATATTTTAACATCAGGAATTTATCCATCTTTTTTAAATTAATATGCAGATTTATTACACTATTTTGACACTTGAGTTTAGAAATTCAGTGTTGTTGCTTTTTCTTCCAATGTAAAATGCAACATGACTTTTATTTGGTCTTGGAATAATTGACCAGACAAGATTTCAAGGTTCTGGTTTGGAGGTTATAGTGTCCTGCACAGAATCCTGTTAAGGGGCAGGCATGCAAAGGGAAAAAATTAGACGACTATTAGTCGAAAACATCAGTGTCAAACTGGTTGGAGGCCAACGCGCCAGATGAATCTCCGGTGGCCCTGCCAGAAATATCACAACACCCTCGACCTGACATTTAGTTTCCCTCCAAAAAAGGTGGCCTTCCAAAGGCTGTGGAAATGAAGAGAGTATTTCTTTGTTCACACCTCCCATCTGGACCCCAAGAACTCACATCTGTTTTTATTCTGTTTTTCTATCTCTGTCTGTCGTGCCTCAGCTCATTGGCTACAGTGAGAAGCCCGTCAACCTGCAGATGTTCATTGGAACAGCAGACGACCGTTACTTGAGGCCGCACGCCTTCTACCAGGTGCACCGGATCACCGGGAAAACTGTAGCCACTGCCAGCCAAGAAATTTTAGTGTCCAGCACCAAAGTTCTCGAAATTCCTCTCCTGCCTGAAAACAACATGTCAGCCAGGTAGGTGTCAGAAGCACTTCAGGGTTACATTACTCAGTTATGAGCTTACCACCATGAAGGAAGCCCTGTCCAATGAAAAATAAGAATGTTTATGATCATACAGGGTTGTAACATCTTCCAAAGGGGATTTAATAGATTTTCTTAATTTAAACCAACAGGCAAGTTGGGCGCAGAAGGAAAATTTGAGGGTTTCCCATGGAGCAGAGAAACAAACTTTATTCGAATATTTATGATTCTGCATCACCCAAATGATTATATTTATATAAGGTCTGGTTTCATTTACACTGGAATTCATAGGAAGGGATTTGGTAGGGAATTTCTCATTTACAGTTGTAATAAATCATATTCACAGGCATTTTTATTTTGTGATTCAACACTTAATTTGCTTCTCATTGCCAATCCCCTGCTGGGCCTGTGGTTGGTTTTATCACTCCCAGGCCTTCACTACTTAAATATGCCTTAGATGATTGCCCTCCCGGTGGTACCGTATGGGGCCAACTATTTTCCCTCTACCTTGCAGTATCGACTGTGCTGGCATCCTTAAGCTGCGGAACTCAGATATAGAGCTGCGGAAGGGGGAGACGGATATAGGAAGAAAGAACACGCGCGTCCGTGTGGTGTTCCGAGTCCACATCCCACAACCCAACGGGAAGGTGCTGTCGCTGCAGGCAGCCTCGATTCCTGTGGAGTGCTGTGAGTGTCAGCTTCCCAGCCTCGCAGAGTCTTGCACACACCAAACATGTTCATTCAGTAAACCATATACAGGAAAAACACACAGAGACAAGCACACATGCAAACCTTTCCACACACTTTTTTATTAGCAAGCATGCAGTCTGGTGATTTAGGATGTTGATTTAATCTACTGTTTGCTCTCATTGAAAGTCACTTTAGATAAGAAGGTCTGATAAACATTAAAAGTGTAAATGCACTCATTTTTTTCTGTGCCATTACCATAGCTCTGCAGTAAATGCTACCTTTTTCGTTGAGGCTGTCAGAGATGTCAGTACGAATCTGTCATCATTTTTTAGACTGTTTCTTCACAGTTTTGTATTAAACTGGATCACATTATGAGGTGTTCCTGTTAGCATGACTGCTTATGTAGTGCAGTGTGAATGAACTCAGCTCAGCAAATGATCATCCTCTTTTCTCCTCAACCCTCCTGCTGTGTCTCACCCAGCCCAGCGTTCAGCTCAAGAGCTGCCCCAGGTTGAGAAATCCAGCCTGACCAGCTGTCTGGTCAGCGGGGGAGAAGAGATGGTCATCACTGGCTCTAACTTCTTCCCAGAGTCCAAGGTCATCTTCCTGGAGAAAGGCCCTGGTAAGTGTTATGTCCCTACAGCAGCTCTGCCGTGAACAACCACTGCAGAAGCAGCCTGTGCCAATTAAGCGTGTAATAAATTGTGTGTCGTGGTTGTCTGAGACGGTGTATCAGAGAGGCCACCATCAGTTAATCATTTCATGTGCCATTTATTTGGTCTGTTGGACACAAACAAACTTTGAGTTCTTATGAACTTACACTTTTTCAAACACTTTAATGAGATATGAATTGATCTAAATGTCAGTTTCACAGTAGATAGTGCTCTGAAATTTGGACTGGAGGTCTGAAACATCTCTGCAGGGAACAGCAGTCTGAATTTAACTTGCGGAGAAATATAAAAAAGGAGGTTAGAACTTCTATACCAAAGCAGACCAGACCAGGTTCATTATCATTTATTATACTTCAGTAACCATTTTGGTTTGTACTCTGTTCATCTTTTCTGTTTCTTCTGGAATATGATCAGCATTGTCACAAAAAAAACAAGACTCCAGAGAAAATATATTTTTCTCATACATTTTTAAAACCTAACCCTGAATTCTGCTAACAAAATTGCTTAATGTGTGTGCATGTGTGTGTATCAGTTGTCAGATCACATCTGTCATTATCTCAGCCTCAACAAGTCTTCCATTCCCTCAGGGCCTTTTTGTCAAATGCAGAACAGATTTATGTCTGCTTGTAATGTCTTCTGTCAAGGAGGCATGAGACAATACACTCAGATCGTGAGGCAAGTCGCTGTGTATCCAGACTTTAAGCTGCATCATCTTCATCATATTTTAGTGAACTATAGTCAGCTATCATGTACAAAATGCTACAGTAGGCCTTTTGATTGCTTTATTTTTACATCAAACCACTGCAATATAAATCTATACCACAAAAAATGTGTTAATGTTTGTGTCATTGTGCTTAGTGTACAATAATAAATAATGTGAATTACTAGAAGAAAAAGACCAGAGTAGGAGAGTACATGTGCTCCATCTACAGTAATATAACAGTAGTTAGCAAGCCATTGCAGCATGCCTGTTGCAGTACACCCTCCAACTGACTGGTTGCACCTGTGCAGAGAGGATGGGAGCTTGTGGGTCAGGGTGAATGTGGAATGAGCCTCTCTTTCCAAGGATTAGTATTGGTGACTTTAAAAGTTGCTTATATGTGTTTGACAAATGTCTAAGCTGAAGAGATTACTTGGTTAAACTCCCCACACTATTCACCCCGTTTCTTTCAAGTCACCCATCATTCTGTGCCTCATCCTCATCCTTTCTTTTGCACACCACTCGGTTATCAAAACACATGTAATAGCTGTTCCCCGGGATGGAAATTTTAAATGGATAACATTCGTTGAGCCAGTCTCTGCCTGCCCAAGGAACCTTTGTGATGTAGAGCAACAGAATCAAGTTCGCACACGGCGGAAAGTCGAGTGGTAGCGTTATTGTGAGTGGCTCTTAAGATTTTCTAGTGGGGGGAAAAACTAGCAGCCCCTAAAGAGGAATGTATTTCGCTCTTTGAGGTGTAGCAGGTGAAGCATGGCGTAGAGAAGCTGCATGGTTGAAACAGCTCATTGACGGTCGAGTCCTCACAGCAAGTGGAAACCTTAGAGAGACATGTATCTTGGGTAAAGGAGGAGAGTTGGGCCCCATGGTGCACAAAGGCAGTGGACTGTGGAAAGTGACAGAGAGAATATGAAGGGGGAGGGGAAGATGATGTTGATTAGGTTTGTGTAAATGATCCCCCTCATCATGACTAATCCGTCTGCTTTAGTGCAGAAAGGCACTGATTGGAGTAAGTGCAGGGATGGAAGAAAAGAAAGAAAGGGAGGCAGTGACAGATATTTTTCCACCATCTCTCATAATTGAAAGACAACAGTAGATTCATGAAGAACTGACCTATTGTTGCTAGTACACAGAGATTATGGGATGGTACTATAAATGACTTTACTATATACAGAAACAGAGGTCCTAGCACGTGCTCACGTGCCTATTTTAAAGCAGATAAATGTTAAACTGTAAGATTGTTTGGGTCTGCTGTCTGCCCATGTGCTACCTTAATGTAACCTTAACATGTGTGTTTTAATTTTTCTTGAGACAAGTGGATAAGGATAGATAAAGCTCACACAGCAAAAGGCCTTTATGTCAAGAGAGTACTTTCTATTGTGAAAGAAGCCTTCTCACATTGTCCTGTTTTTTTCTGCTTTTTGGGGTGGTCTGATATATTTCTTTGAAAACATATATTGTGTTTATAAAATAAATACAAAATCTATCTTTTATATTTTTTTGTGTTTTTTAAGTAGTTTGTAGGAAGGAGAAAGCATGTAAAGAGTTATGTAAAAAAAAAAGAAAAGAGTCCAAAAATGAATTTTGTTTTAGGAGAGTGTTGGCTAACAGTACTGTATATATACTGTATGCAGTATGTGTGTAAAGTTTTTCAGAGTTGCTAGTCTTCATCAAACATTGAAGTTAAAAATAAGTACCATGTTTGGTACCATAATTGGTGTAAGTATTTAAACTTTACAAGCATGAATGTTTATATAAAGGAGTGGACTTTCAAGGCTATAACGCTGGCTGCCCTGAATAGTGACTAACACAGCATGTGTGGTTCTGCTGGTGTTGTTTCTGCAGCAAAAAGCCAAACAACTGTGGGCTTTTTCAGAGATGTTACAACACAAACAGTAATCACCTTCTTTATTTTTGCTCGATCTTCCGGCTCAACGGGTGCACGTTCTCCACAAGCCCCCCCACCCCCGACTCTCGGGTGTACAGGGTGTCTGGATGATCCGAGTCATTGTCTTAGCGTGGTATGAGGTTCCTGTCAGTGCTTGTTGTCTGAAAGAGCATGTGGGGCCCTTGCTCCTGCCTGTTGAATGTCAACAAGCCGCGCTGCAATAATGCGCTGCTGTCAGCTGCAGAGACATTCAAGGTCATTTGCTCACTGGAAAGAAATACTCTCTGTCATCTACAAGTTAAGCTCTTCCTTCACAATAGAGAGACTCTCTGTAGGGCTGTGCCTGGCTAATGTGCCATTGGATTACTACAGCTAAGGCTAATGTTAGGGTGAGATCAGAGTAGGCAGATCATCGACTTAAAGCTACGGCAGAGTGTGGATTTTTGGTAGAAAGATGAATAGCCTAAATGTTACAAGGCTTACAGCTGAGAGCTCACTTTGGTAGAATCCTCTTTGCAGACATGTTGCAGATGTCAGACAGCGGTATTTGGGGGAATCCTTTGGGTTTTGAGGAAGAGGCCATGCAGGTGCAAGAGCACACTTGCAACAGGCAGGCACTTGAAACAGGCAGCTATACTGTGAATTTGCCACTGCTGGGGGACTGCATAACACTTACTTAGTTGTCAGAGTTTTTATTCTTCACGATGCAGCGATTTCTTCCAATCACACGGCAGGTCTGTCAGTGTTTTCACCCCGACTGCTTCCCTTCAAGCAGCTGCCCCTAAGATGTCTGGCCAAATAATTAGATCCCTCATAGGAAAACTGGAAAGGATGTTTTCTAGCCAGAAACCTGGCAGTGTGTAAAGGCGTTTTAAAATAAATGCAATTATTCCACTGCTCTTTCCATAATTTTAACCAGGCAAGACAAACAGCAGGATATTTGGACTTCTGATTACTATTTAATAGCTGCTAAGACTTTCTCCATGGGGCTTCTGGGCCTTTAAAAGTGACATCATTTTGATGTCTCTTAGTGCTCCAGAATAAATTGAAATCGTGTGCTTTTTTGAAGCCACATGTGGCTCTTAAGCCCTGTCTGTTTGAGAAAGAGCTGTGCACTGACATCATCTTTAGGAAAACAGAAAACAGAGAAAGAGAGCTAGTCCAGATGAGGAGAGTTCATTTGAAAAATATATTGAAAAAACAAAAAAGTCATTAGTGATCACGGGTGGTCTGGCTTTATTACTGCTTCTGTGTTAGTTATCAGTTCAAATTATTTTACTCCATTTGTTGCTTTCATGCCTAGATAATTTCTTTCTTTCTGTATTCTTTTCTGATACACTGATTTGTCAAATGTGATGGCTTAATTAAAATTTTGAGGGTGAATGTTAAATATAAAGATACATTTTCATATACATGAGGATGTAACTTGTAATAGGTTTTGTAATGTTTAGTAAAATGTCTTCTATGCGTGATCGCTGTTCAGCAAAGGGGTTATCAATCAATCATCTTAACCTTTCCTTCTAGATGGACGACCACAGTGGGAAGTTGAGGCGAAAATAATCCGAGAGAAATCTCAAGGAGTAAGTAGTGTCATAAATGCAAGTCGTCACAGTAGTTATTTTTTTACTTGCACAGTTATTCTATAGCATTTGGTCTGTAATATTTGCTCTCTAATAAACTTGCCCTAGTATTTGCATTTTATTGTATTCAAATGGAATTATGTTTTACCAGCATTGATGTATGTAAATAATGTGAATGGTTGGTTTCCATAGTCATGCATCGTGGTGGAGGTCCCTCCCTACCACAGTAAGACTGTGGGTTCAGCTGTGCAGGTGCAGTTTTATGTCTGCAATGGCAAGCGGAAAAGGAGCCAATCACAACGCTTCACATACCTGTCAGGTGAGATGAGAGCTTCTTGTTACCTTAAGAAGGAAGGAATTGTTTAGAATTTAAAAAGCTACCAGAAAAATATTTCCTTTTAGAACACGTTATGCAAGCGAGCACAGTTTAGTTAATCTTATGCTGTTTTCACGTGCTATAAGATGTTTTCCCACAACAGCAATTTTACACAAAGTGTAGCTCTCAAGCTTTACTTTTTACTTTGCATTCCTTTGGGGCGTATTGCTTCCTGCAGTAGTTAATCTCCCAAGGTAATGAAGAGTTTGACTGACAGCAGAGACAGTTGTAACATGCTCTCTGTAGCGCACGTTCCTCCACAGGGGCTTCACTAACCCCATTTCTCTCGTCTCTCCAAAGAAAGCATTGCTGTGGTTTAGAGGGGACTCTTCCACCAACAATAACATTAACACCTGCCAACTGTTTATTTTGTAAAGCCTTCTTAAATTCCCAAGCCAACCTTTTTTTTTCCTCACATGTACTGTATTTGCATGGGGTTTTATGATGCAAATCTGTTGCTATCCAGGAAACTTTTACTATACATAGATCACAAGTTGTGGTTTGATATAATTATTTTAGCAGAAAGGGAAACTCAGTGTTCATGATATTTTGATCTGAAAGTTTCCTTAATGTTTTTCATCCTAACCCAAGTCAAATTCCTGCCTTGCTATTTGATATTGTTTTGTTGTTTTTTGTTTCCTTTTGAAGCCAGTCAAACTGAAAACTCTGTTGGCGGAATATAATAACGTGAGCATTTTGTGCAACATATCTAAACCACAGCAGTGTGTATGTGTGCGCGCGCATGTGCGTGTGTGTGCACAGAAGCGGCCTTGTCCCTCCACCCACCCAGCCTTTCTGTTTGCAAGCACGCCCACTCAGCACAGGCAGTTCCTGTTTTCACCGTTGACAGTTTATGGTGGCCAATCAGAGCAGGAGAAACTAACCCTGCTCTGTCAGTCAAGCTGCATCGCTGACACCACCAGTGTCACCACGGACACCGCCTGCTTTATTGTGGCTAGAAAAAAACATTTTTTATCGTGGGCTGGATGGTAGAGGCCTTGGCCTAATATAAGGATGAGTTCTGAGAAAAATAACATGATAAAATCAAAATGGGTTTTGTTCCTGTTTTTAATTTTGAAATTGTCGCATTGCAAAGCATTATTCCTGTTCAAACAAAGAGAGGTCACTATTTGCTGAAACTCACATGCTTATACTAAATTTTAAGGCTGTGAAACCCTGATATCAGTTATGTTTCATTTTTAAATAAACTGTGCGTCACTCTCCCCTCATCTTTGATATCCCTCTGGCTGGCTTTTTAGTCAGAATAAACCCCGTTTGGCCTTTTCGTGCCCCTTGCCTCTCCATCCCAGAGGCACGATGGGGTGAGAAAAGGGCACAATCAGTGAACTTTTTTGTTCTGTTGGTCTGATCTGGGCTGCGGGGCATTCAGCTCCCTCTTCCCACACAGCATTTCACATGATGGCACCCGGACTGACAACATATGCTCTCCCTCTGATTCAGAGCTGGATAAAAATAAAACTCACTGTCACAAGGCACCAGATTGGGAAATAGGTTACCGATAGGCATAGCAGTGCTGTGAGCTGTCACAGTAAAAGGGAATGGCCCCATTTACTATCAAAATGTCACTCGGTTTTTTGGTTGGCTTTCGTCATCTGGATGGAGACCCATTTCAGAATCCATACATTTCAGAGACTGTTGACTGCTTTAAGTTTCTTTTGACCTTGCTGCTTTAAAGCCACAGACTGAGGGAATTAGTGAGTGGGGTGAAAATAAAGGAAAACTTGAAACAACTGCTGCCTTTTTATATCTGTTTGAAGTCATTGGACAGCTGTACGTGAAACAAAAATAGTGACGAATCTGATGGTGTTGCAATGCAGTGACTTGACAAATGTAGAGGTTACGTGCGTTTTCCTGCTCTTCTTGCAGTATTTGATTGATGGACGTAACTGACAGTGTGGTTTCTCCTCTGTTCTTTCATGCTGTCTGTCTTTCCTCTTGCATCACATCTCTCTTCCTGCCTCTCTCTCTCTGTGCCTCTCTCTCTCTTTAGTTATGGTGAAACAGGAGCACCGAGATGAGCTGGACCTTCCTGCGGTACCCCCCATGTCCATGCCCCTGGCACATGCTGCCAGTCTGGTGCGCACCCAGCTGCCTTCTCCTGAGCAGGGCCACCCATCGGACAACCTTCTGTCCAGCTCCCCTCACGGCCTGGCTGCGGGCTCCGGACCTGGCCTGCTACCCCTGCAGGCCCCCTGCCCCTCCCTGGGCTCCCCGTCTTTCCAGCACCTGCCTCACCTTCAGGGTCGCAGTTTGCACCACCCCCCTGCAGACTGCCACATGACGTTCCACCCGAGTTCTGCTCCCGCTCCTCTTCCTGCTCCACCCCGGCCCTCCTACCAGCCTATGCAGCATAGCCACAGTCACGGTCATAGCCTGCCCTTCAACGGCCAGTCCAGCCTTCCTCCTCAGGGCTACGAGAGGATGCCCTTTCAGCACAGCCCCAGTGCAGCATCACACCCAATGGGCATAGGAATGGTGTACTCTTCCTCCCCTTGCTCCTCTCCATCAGCTCCCTCCTCGTCAACCACCAACCCCAATGTGGGGTCTCCCCAGAGCCAGCAACCCCTGCTCACCCCTTCATCCCCACACCTTCACTCGCTCGGAGGCTATCACTGCTCCCAAAATCCCACCCAGGTGCCCTCTCCAAGTGGTCACCCCCTTGTGGGGCAGCACTCTGCCCAACTGCAGAGGGCCATGGGATATCACCCAGTAAGTCAAAGATCAGCCTCCTGCCCCACACCGTCCAGCGCCCCTCCTCCACGGATGGTCCCTTCACCCCACTCAGGGCCGTCCTCCCCTCAGCTCCACTCGCTGCCCTACCAGTCTCCCACCTCATCCTCTCCCACCTCTGCTGGTAGTCCTCTGGGGCCCCTACAACAGCAGCATTCTCCCCAGGCTACAAGTCCGGTCTTGGCCAGTCTGTCCCCGGCATCAGCGGGGCCCCTGGTTCACCCTGTAAGCCCGCAGGGGCCTTTCCCCTCTGATGGAGAGAGGCTGAACATCAAACAGGAGCCAGAGGACAGGGAGCCGACCTTCCGCTCTATTGGCCTGCAGGATATCACGTTGGATGATGGTAAGATATTTATTAATTGTGTTTGTCTCTAACTACAAAATCCTTCAGTACTGTCCTTTTGAGGGTCTATCTCAATGAAAAGTGTTTTTAACTTAAAGCTCATCAATGGTGATATGCAGAACAGGCAAAACTCTTAGAAAAACACACATGTTCAGATGGTCAGAAGAAGAGAAGCTGGCTTACACACAAAGACACGATGTGGACATGTACCCTCACTCCATCTACCTTTTCCTTTGTCTTCTCTGTGTGAGTAACGACATGTCTCTTCTGTTTTTGCTCTGACTCGTTCTCCAGTTCTCTGTCAGTCCAGTCTTTCTGCTCTCATTATCACATTTTCCCTCCTCACCCTGTCCTTTCACACAAGATATTTACACAGCACACGCATCTGTGATTCATCTCATTTTCAGTCTAAAACAAGGGGCCTCTGAGGGATTAAATTTACCCTACAATATGTCACGCGCAAGACAAATTTGTATCTGATGATGTAAAACAATACAGAGCGCCAGTTGTTGTATTTTCAAGGGGCTGAAGCGCTGATGCCCGATTACAGCGATAGCGTTTCATCTGTCATTGCCGTTTTCAGTTGTGTACACTCGTTCATTACTGAGGGGTCCTGTGACTTAGTATTGGATAACATAGACACAATAGGACTGATAAACTATAGTATCATATTAAAGGGCCTAATTGTAAACTGCTAAGCTCCTGTATCTCTGGCTGCAGTTCGGAGATTAATCACACTTTGTATTTTCTGGCTTCTTTGAACTGGGGAGATCATTGCGTCATTTAGTGCTACTCGCAAAAAGCTGTAGCTGAAACACAGGCTACAGTTGTGCTCTGCCGCCATAATTACATCCTGTGTGTGTTTGTGAGCGTGTGTGTAGGTGCGTTAACAACTCTAATTAGCATGCTTGGGAGAACTTGTTGACTTAACAATCACCCATGAAGTCAGCCCATGCATTTTTTTCTCTCATCCATGAACTTTACCTAAAACATGTGTGTGTCCAAACTCTCCTGAAAAGTCTACCTCCTTGTCTGCTGCTCAGAGCCTCGTGTGGGTTTGTTAATCCCAGCGCCATATTCAAATGAGGGTCCTAAAGGTTTAGGGTTAATAAATAGCCCTGTGGGGCTGTGTCAGGGAGGTGTGATATTGTGTGCTGGCAAGGGTCAGCCTAATTAACACAGGGCCCTTGTCAATAAGTCATGTGTGAAAGACCAACAACCACTGAGGTTCATCAATGCATAATACATATGCGTACACACACACTAACACATTTAAACTTGTAACCCTTGTGAAAAAAATCCTGAGAGAGCTTTCCTGTCTCTCTTCTGTCTTTCCCTCTTACAGGTTCACATGCATGCACGCATAAAGTCTGTGAAAACTTTCACATGAGACTGTAACTCCAATATAGTTGGCCTCTCTCCGTCACATATGCAGAGACACAGCCGCTCCCAAAGCAGCCGGCTGCACTCACACTCCGGCAAAAAAAGTGTGAGAAAAGTTTGTGAGTGACACGGTTCAGCCGGGAATGTAAGCTCTCCCTTTGAGCCTGTGGCTAAAAATAACTTTCTGTGCCAGCCCAGCTCTGTAGGCCATGTTGTGAAGTGGCAGCGGGAAGCTTACAACCAGCACTGAGTTTTAGGAGGTCGCAGCACACTCTCTTAAGTAGACCATATTCACCCCACTTTGACAGACCGAATAGGATGGGAACAAAAATATGTAGATATAGAGTAGCCAAAAGGTGCTTATATCTATTAAAAACGTGTATATAAAGACACGTATAGAGAAATAAAGGATTGGTGGTTAAAGGTAAAACAGTTTACACACTCATTTTAGGCAGTTTATATGACCCTGTTTTCACCACTTTAATTGTTCCAGTTTTTCTCCACTGTATTTGTCCTGATAAAATACATTTTGCATTTCTACAATTACATTTTAGCAAAACATTTGCTGTGTTTTGTAGAATATTTTTTAAAGCAGCTTTATGACACAAAGAAAGCTGAGAATGAATCATGACTTGGCACATCATACCATCACTATACATGAGATAAACCACTGCAGTAGTATCCCAGACATGAGAGAGAATATGAATGTGTGCGTGTAGAAAACTGCTCTGGTTAGCAAGCAGATGGCCCTTGTGACGCACACCAGAGCATGCTTGAGATGCGTGTGTGTGCGTGTGTATTAGACAAGGTATTGTGTTTGTGTGTATCTGTTTGATGTTGCGGAGGTGCGAGTGTATTGTGTTTGTGTGTGTGTGTGTGTGTGTGAGCAGGAGACGCAGGAGGTGAGAAGACAGACTGACAGACAGATGGACAGACAAGGTCAGGATCCAACCCAACTGCAGGGTCAGTCAGCCGAGACATTCGATCGGAAATGTACTTGGCACCTAAGATTAAAGAAAGGTGTATACTGGATAATGCCATGCTTTTGTTTTACAGTAAAACTGGAAAGAAAGATAAGATAAAAAAGTTTATATGCAATAAGGTTCTTTGACATTCTACCAGATGGAAAGTAAAGCTTTGTTTTAATAGACTTTACAGTGAAAAAAAGGAAAGGATGTTAACAAAGGCAGTGAACTGTCAAAAGCAAAGAAGGAACTTTTCAACAAAGCAGCATGGTACATAAGCAGAATGTGGCTGAGATGTGCAGCTTTGTGTATCTCTACCACTTTGATGTCTGAATCAAAATAGAACAGGGCATGGCTGGGTGCCGCCATCATGAAATATTACCAAAGACAGGTTTTTCATGGTCACTGTGCGGCACGTTTGACGTAGAGACTGCGACTTACAAAACTTCAAATTGTTCTATTCACGTGCAGGGGTTAAGGACAAACAAGTATAGATGATTCATGGATTTGAAATATTGTTGTTTTTGCATTCATTGATTCATTTCATTGTTCATTCATTGTTTACTTCTATCTCCAGTGCGACTGTCAGGCAGGTTTGCCAAAGCCCTTTAAATGTAACACAGTAGTGGCTGGAAGAACGGGCCCTCCTGTGACGATGATTACAGGCCTCACAGTGACAGAATCTGCAGCCCCTGTGCTGCCGAACCTCACATTTTACTAATTAATCAGCACTGTTCAGCTGTCTGTGTGTGTGTGTGTGTATGTGTGTGTGTGTGTGTGTGTGTGCAATTACTGGGGGTATCGGAAATGTGCCCAGTGTGCGCTCACAACAAAAGCTGTTCTTTTGCTCGGCCCTGTCCTGCCCAAATGCACAGCTGCCTAAAACTTCCCGCACAGCTTTGAGGGTTAATAATAGGCTGTGCCCCGTCGCCTGCACTCCTTGAGAGAGACACAGACACAATTATGACACAAATGCACACAGGGAGCGACACACGTTACCCTGCAGATGTAATCAAATATATACGAGGCACTGTCTGTGAGCACATCTTTTAAATACGTGATTTTATTGTTCTGTTTTTCTCTGTTTACAAGGGCACAGACTGTGCAGAAATAGAGAGAAACTTCAGGATCTGCTGCTTAAAAAGTTGTGGCTTCACATATTGTGTGGCACAGTATTTTCTCACGTTGTTGACATTTTAATTTAAAATTAGCTCTTTTTGCCCAGAGTGACATGAAAAGATAAATATTGCTCTTGTGTGTCTGTATGTATTAACCTATAGCAAGCAGTTAATTGCTGAAACTTAATTCAGCATAAATACTGGAAACAGTTAGCCTGGCTCTGTGCAATGGCAACAAAATTCATCTACCAGTACCTCTTAAGTTCACCAATTAGCATGATGGGTGCAAAAACGGAAGTGTAAAAACAACACGATGTTTTATGTGCCAGACTACTTCTTGGCAGGAAGCAGTCACTTTACGAAATCTCCCCTGGTTGCCTGGCAACTGCTTCCAGCCAAGAAATAGTCTGGCACGTAACCCCATGAAACTACAGCTAGTTTTAGCCAGTTAGCTTAGCACAAAGACAGCAAAGCCGATATATCATGCTCATCTCTGAAATTTAGTGGAGCTGACTGGCTGGTTTGGATTTTGCTAAGCTAAGCTAACGTTCTGCTAGTTGCAGCTGTACATTTAACACAGATATGAATCATATTGCTCAACTCATTTGACTCTTGGCACGTGTTGGAATATTGCTCCAACATCAGAACAAGTGTAGGCTCTTTAAATGAAAAAGGCTTGTCAGCATTGCCAATCCCACTGAGAATCAACAGTGACATCCCACTCTTTTCATTTTTAAGTTTTCTTCATCCTAACGGCAGCTGCTCTCTGCCCATAATCTGGCTATATTCTTCTTGAATGCTGCAAAATGGCAGAGCTGTAAATGAATAAAACAAGTGAGCAGTGAAGAGGCCAACATCGAGCAATGAAGGCCTGGCTCTTTCTTCTCAGGACTTGGCTGACCAGACGGGAAGAAAATGCCAGTGAATATTGGATTTACCTTTGACAGGTGGTGAGAAATACGACTCTAGTTGTTTCCCAAAATGAAATTAAACATAAAATTAGACTTGGAAAAGACCTTTTGGATTTTTGCTACCTTTGTAAATGATCTTGAGTCACATTTTTTCTTTGGAAAGGCCTGAAAAGTTCATTTGAAATTTGTCGATTTATTCTGTGAAAGCACACCTGCCTCATTTATTTTCATTATACAGCCAACATCACTAAGCTCAACGGCCATCTATCAGCAACAGTGCAAAGCAAAGTCATTCACAGTAAAAACATTAAATGGCTGGTAACTCTAGCAGCATTTTTATGAAACATCAGAATTAATTACTAGATATATTAGATCAGACAAACTAGTTTTTCCATGATTACTACCTTTAGTGTGTCTGTGTGTGTAGACAACCAGGAAGAAATGTAAACATATCTGTAGTTCATTTCACTGTTATTTCTATGAAACAACCAGAAATAAATCATCCATTGTTTTGTTTGTGTGCTTATGCACGTGTGTGTATGGGACCATCTTAGTCAGAGGCTTCATGCTGCCATTAACCAACCATAACAGAGTAATAACACACAGCTCTTGATTCGATGGCATGAAAAAACAGCAGTGGAAGGAAAATACATTTCCATCAAAAGCTGCTGCAGCTCGTTAAAAACAATGGCAAACATTTGCTGGTCTTTTCCCCTGAAACAAGTGGAAACGAACTTTCTGTGTCATCTTTCCATACAATTAAGGTCTTAGAGAATGTAATGCAGAGGTCTTGGCAGAGGCTGGAGCCTGGTCTGGAGATGCTGCCAGTGCTGCCTTTTTCTTAAATGGAAGGAGGGGAAGCCTGGAAATCCCTCAGTGGAAATGAGAGCAACAGATAAACCTTTAGCACATGTTGCTGAATATACACTTTACCAAATTGTTATGAAAATGAACAGTGCCATCTTTAAGATTTATGAAGTTTTTATTTGTTGCGTCGTTGGCTGCTCTTGTTGTTGCTCTTCCCGAGTGCCGGCGTTGATTTGTGCTCGTCAGCCAAGCATCGGGCGCCGGTGTTTGACTGGAAAATGAAGGCTAGTCACCATATTTCTCATCCTGCACAAGTGAGGACTTGACAGAGTCTGGTGAGATTTCAACCCCCACACCCCCACCCCCAACCAGTAAATGTAGAGCTGCTGAAATGTGTGTATGCAAGTGAGTGTAAACAGTAGGTTTTTCTGTGAGTCACTGTAGTGTGTTGCTGTTAAGACACCATACCTCATCTGACAAAGCTACACCTTTTTGAAAAACAAAATATTTGTTGAACTGTTTTTTCAAACCACAATACAAAACAGAGCCTAATTTTCCAGTATAGGGATTTGCTGCTTTTCTTTATCTTAATGTGACAGTCATTTTTGGATAGACAAAATAAGCCACTTGTGCTTTAAGGTCGTTTGAACAGACATTTGATAAAATGAAAAAAATATATATATATATATTTATCATTTTAGTGTTAGCAGCTTCTGACCAGAACCAGAGAAATGGCAGGAACAGCTTTAGTGTAATTATGGTTTTGACTGCTGACGCACTCTGCAGATGCATTGCACAGTATGAACTATTAACCATTAAAATGGGCTTCACTGATCCCCCCCGGGCGGCCACTTGGACCCTGGTGGTTTCCTTCCTGAAGTCTGGTCCTGTGGTCATGCACAGAGGGGCGCCGCCTCTCTGCGTCCTCGGGTCAAAGGCGGGTGTCTTGTGAATCACTTACCGTCAGATCGAATGGGAATTCCACCGATGATTCACGCGAATGAGTGACTTTGAGAGGCTGACTGTTTAACGAGCTTCTCCGATGTGCTTTGTGCCTTCACCCACTCACTTACTTGCTCCAAAAGTGAAATTTAAGTAAAGCAGAGAAGGATGACAGAGCAGCAGCAGGGCTGAAAGACTGAAGCAGAGAAAGGTTTTTCTCAGGCAGATCTGGAAGATTTTAACAGTTCAAGTGACCATCTATTTCCAAAGTGCATGTGTGTGTGTGTGTGTGTGTGTGTGTGTGTGTGTGTTTTCGCTCAGCAGGTCTTTACTTCACGTTCGATCTCATACCTGAGGCTCTGTGAAGACGTGTGCATGCCATTACAGGGCCCTGCAAGTGGAAACTCTGTGCCTTGATATTCCCTCTTGCAGGCGAACCCAAGCCTTGCCTCTTTCTGTTGCACAAATGTTTTCCATTGTGGCATGTTGTCTTCATTTGGTGGACTCCAGAATCAGTCAATCTTTGAGTTATTTGCTTAAGCAGCTCTGCCAGAGTAATGTTTTTGAAGCCTGGGTCAGAGAACTTTTTTCAATGTGTCATAGAGGGTTATGATAATTACCCATTTTCCATTTCGACAGTAGATATGTTTATTGTGCTCAATGTCCATCTGCCTACTTCGCTTCTGTTTTGCATTATGGAAATCTTTTCAATATACCTCCTTCAACATGCAGCTGAAAATGGAGACGCGTGATTACTAAATCTCAGTGGTGTCCCGCGACATGACATTGTCTTTCTGGGAAATGAAAGAATCTCCTGACAGCTTTTGATTCATGCAGATTTGACAAGAAATTTGTTTCTAGAGAAACCGTTTTGTGTGACATTGATCTGAACCTCCTGGCTCACACCGGATGCTGCCAGTGAACATTGATGCCTTAATCACCAAATGACTGTAACTAGACTACTTCACAGATTTTAGTCTGCCCCTTCTTTCCCCTGCAGTTCCTCAGAAACACTACGAGGCCCGGTCATAAAGATCAGTATGCATTTGTATAAAATATCCAAATAAAAACATGAAGCCCAGTACAAGAAGCAGTATTTATCAGTGGCTGCAGGGGTGACTGGAAAAAAAAAACTCCCCAACTAACATTTGAAATCATGCTGTGTGGATGATGAACAGGAGGGGACACCTAATAGTAGTAGAAGTCGGCTTACGGCAGATGTATATTTTGAGTAGGGAGCCCCCCTGCCAGTCATCTGCAGAGGATCCCCCTCCGGCTGAGCCACTCAGGGCCTCATTTACTATGACAGGCAGCGCTGAATCACCGACTTTCTGTCACACTGTCATGAGCAATACCGGTAAATCTGAGAAAACACTATCAGCATGTGAAACTCACCGACTCAAATCCGTCTTTCACTTCTATATTGTTGATGTGTGGGGCTTTAAATGAATGATTGTATCTCAAGCATATATTAGCTCATTGATGTGGGATAATTAGCCCTATGCTTTATGTAAAATACAACTGACTGAATATTAAATACTAAACAGTAGTTTTAAACTTTTTCCGTGCTCTATTTTTATTGAAATGCTGATTTGTCAGTAGGTCGTTGACATCGGATCAGAAGGACAAGAACAAATTATAAAATGCAGTCTCAACCTTTCTGTTATCTGTCTTTCAAATGGGATGGAAATTCACTCTCAAAATAAGTTCAGTTGTTTTTCAAACGGCCCCAAATCATGACGTTTAAATTTACATCGAGCGCAGCAATATCGAGAGTGAAGACTAACGAAAATGTTTCTGACTGATTTGCGTGGGGTAACCTCTTCCGGCCCTTTTTTTTTTTTTTTTTTTGAACGAGAGGAATTAGTCTAATGTTACACTTTACGGAGTCGTGGCGTCTCAAATTGTTTTATACCAATTGCCCCCCATGCCTCCTCGGCTACCTATTACTCTGTAGATTAATGTTTGCCACTGCAACACTTTAATCAGTTCAGCGGAAAGTGATATGTTTTTGCAGACGCCCACTTGATGTCGGTCTGTGACACTTGTTTGCTCATATTCCTGTGGTGTTAGAGCAAATTCATCCGCCATCAATCAACTGGGTTGCAGAGTTTACCACATGACATTTCAGCTGTGCAGGAGGCTCTGACAGGCACGTAAACATCACCCTGTGATCGACCCTGTAATTATCGAAGAGAGTCGGGCCTTATGCAGATCACGATTGGTTTTGGAATATAAGTTTTAAGTAGAAAAGATGCAACATTTCTCAGCTGCCGGCTTTTTATTTCTACGATGCAACTACTCTGATGGTCCTTTAACAGCTGTACCATGCTGCTTATTTTGAGCACAGTTGCAGCACCTGTCTTTAGAAAGGTCACAGCCTATAAAGGAGATCTGTAGTACTCCATCACAGTTTTATTTCACAAAAGGAATTGTGGGACAAAATTGCCTAAAAGTCCTACTTTGTTGTTTGTTATACCCCAGCATTATATGTACAAAGGTAAATGTTTGCTTTGATCGTCGCAGCGTCGCCTCGTAAGTGCGTGGTGGTGCTGTGAGTGTGATTGTGTGTGAGCATGGTTGACATGGGAAAGGAAGAGCCTCCCACGCTAACAGGATGATGTGAGTGATGGTGGCCAGACACAAAAGCAAGCAGCAGAAAACACAAATAAAACAACAGAATGTACACCAAATGAAGACTGTCTGTCTTGTGACAGAAACTGTGAAAGAAACTAGGTGTTTCATGAAAATATGTGTAAGAAAAAGTGAGGCGGGGCGCTCTGTAGTTTGAAGACGAGATGATGAAACTGTGAGACAAATAGAAATGTTAACACCAATAATTTTAAGAGTATTGCGTTTCACTGAGTCGATGAAAGCTGTGTCGCCGCAGTGTTTCTGCTGCGTGCGTTTCTCTCTGTGTGTCATCAAATTTAAATATGGTTTCTTTTTTCACATGAAACGCACTTGGTTCATTTGCACATCATTGACTGAGTCACCCTCTTTTATTTTTGTTATAAATTCACTTACAGTAATACGTGTGTTAATTAAGGGAATTTGAGATTTTACAGTAGCCTTGTACAGCTGAGAGGAGAGAGGTGGAGAAGAGACGAGCTGTATTTTGACTGTCGTGTACAGACAGGTCTGCTCGTAAAGCTCCTGGTGTCAAACTGGGACAGAGGTCTCTGCTGCACTCTTCCAAACCAGTTTGCCCAGCCTGATTTCTGTGCCTGGCGTTGCTGACCTGTGAACGTCACTTTTAAAATGCGTCGGGAAATCTCAGAAAAGTCACTTGACAAAAAAACTGAATCCCCACACACACAGAGTCGCACACGCACACACACACACACACACACACACACACACATATTGTTAGAGTGGAGAAAAACATTCACATCACATTTTCCATGAATTCCAAACAAATGGAAGTCTGCCTCGTCTGTCCTCATGTCCTTCTCACCACGTCAAAGTATTTGAAGTTGATGCACTTTTTACTGGCTCCCTGCTGTGTCTCTTGTGGTCCCAGTGTGAATACTGAATTGAGGCAGCAGCTGTAAAACAATCACACGTGCCAGCTCAAAAACAGGCAGCGGCGCGCAGAAAGAATTATCTGTTATTTATTTAAAATCAGGCTCTAACCGTGTGGGTGGAGTAATTAACCTCACTGTGCCTGAGAGCCACTCCGTCCTCTCACAGCACGTTTTTAACAATGGATTGGTTTTTACGCTGCCCTTTTGTCATGCTTGCACACCCCATGAACAGGGCCTGAGGAAATGTACCGAATCACCATTAAAGCTCTAATGAAGTAACCTACAGCCCCGCCGGTTGGTCAGCCATAGAGGATTTAGTTTATACGAGTCGATGTGCTGTGGTAACTGGTGAGAGCTCTTGGACCCAGACGAAGGTCAGAACTGGCACATTTAGTGAATGGAACACTCTCTCTCATTTATTATGTCAGGAGTGATTTTATCTCACGTCAGAGTTGTGACTTTGTGAACTTTGGATTTGCCAGGTTTTTTTTTTTTTTCTTTAGTTTTTCCACTTTGCGCTCTGGGCTGGTCGAGTTTGGGCTTTCATGTTGTGAGGAACTTGGCGTGGAACAACACTGCCTTCTGCTGGCCAGAAGTATAAACTATTATGTATTTTTTTCCTTACCAAAGCACTTTATAGACAAAATAGCATATTAAAAAAAGCAAAAAACAACAGGATTTCAGATCTGTCCAACTCAGAGGAAACATGCATGTTGAAATCAACAGTGGGCCAAGAACGGACTCTTGACGACCACCACACGTGAACTGAGCAACAGAGGAGCATTTTTATCTCTCTTAGCTCTAACAACAACACGCTGAAACAGAGAGCTTCACTAATTTCCAGACAAAGGAATAAAAGATATGCTGCCACAAAAACAAGTGTGAATTTGTGAAGTTATATAGTGAAAAGGTAGTAAAAAGTGTTTCTCTGTGTGTTTTTCTCTTCACAGTGAATGAAATCATCGGCAGAGATATGTCCCAGTCCCCAAGCACTCGCGGTCCTCCATCAGCGCACAACCAGTCATAGTTCAGCTCGCGCTCAGGCCCTGACGCAGCCATTTGGGTCATGAGCCGTCCCCTCCGGCTCTTCACCCTGCGACCCCACAGCTCCGACGCCGACCGCGGCCCCGCTCCAGGTCCTGTTCCAGCTGCTGGTCCTGCGTACGATTGGACAAGAGGGCAGGAAGAGACTCAGATTCTGTTAAAGCCTTGTGGAGCTGCTAGACCACCAGCCTGACAGGAAGACTCTCGAGTGTCCCCTCTGATTTCACGTGAAACTCTTGTACGTCTGTCACTCAGAGACCCAGATACAGAACTCACACAGGTTAGACAGAAAGGTGAGTCACACCGAGTTTAAATAAAGAGGATTGATGAGATGTGGCCTGTCCCTCTTCATCTGGTACGTGTCCGACTTTCAAAGTGCCGCCGTCTTCCAGACCAATCAGCTCCCCGTGAGTCCGGAGCGCCTCCTTTTCAAACAACCTTCTGTAGCAGAGACAGTCGCCCTCCCCTCCTCACCAGCATTGACCTTCATGAGTGAAGGAATGAAAGACTCAGGAGAGACTCAGGAGTGCACGGTGCTCACACAAGAAGCGGGAGTTGGTCTGATGGTTGTTAAAAAGTTTCTCAGGCAGCATTTTCAAAAACATCAGGATGCGAAAATTCCCAGGATGCTACAAAACATTCTGGAGATTTTTTTTTTTTGCCTAAGTGAGCTTCAGCAAAACTAATCCGATTCAGAAGTTGGAGATTATAGACTTTATTGTAGATCTTTGAAAAATGAATCCGTATTGAATTTCCAAATTAAACTCAAACCAGCATGAATGATCCAACTTTCAATTATTAGCAAAAACTTTCAGAAAAATTCTGAATATCTGGCTAAACTTTCCTTTATGGTCCCAGTTCTGAAATATATTTTTCGCTCATGGCTCTGTGACGCTGCCGTCCACTCCTTGTTTGTTTTTTGTTTTTTTTCTCCCTTTTAAATGATAAAACCATTCAGGGGCCTGACAGAGAGGACAAGCTCTTCTGACGCTGGTCTGGGATCTGCACCCCGCGACATTCCACAACTTTTAGCAGCCCTGCAGCCGTGTAGATATCTGTACATGAACACCCCCCCCCCACAATCTCTTCTGTTCCAACCTCCCTCGCTTGTCTTTCCTTTTCTTCTGCAAGTTGAACAAATGCCTTATAAACACTTTGCAGCTTTGAATGGTAGCAAAAGCTTTTGTTGTTGTTGTTGTTGTTTGCACAGCTGGCATTGAGTTTGACTGTAACATTTGTTCGGAAACAGATGTGCGGCATGATTTTCATGACTCCCAGTGAGGGGTGAGTGGGGGGTCAGGCCGAGTTAACCCCTCCTGATTATTTTTTGATTCAAAGATGCAGAGAGGTGGTTTATTGTTTTTTGTTTTGTTTTTTTAAATCCCCAGAGACGGACCTAACGCGCAATAACCCAAATCTCCCAGGGGGCCCTTGTGTGCCTTCAAATTCCTGACAGCCTGTACCTGTGATGGTATGATATACTATTGGGAAATAATCTGAAAAATGTTTTGAAAGTATTTTACACATAAAGATGTCTGTGTATTGCGTTTATGTACTGCAACCCTTTCTGTAATTAGCAGATCCCCAGAGATAAACATCTGGATGTAACAGAGGCTTCCACATCTCCTGCTTGCAACAATCAAATGTTTGCTGTCCAAACAATCAAAACTCCTCCTGAATGATCTCCAGAATAGTGTCTTTTCGCTGGGATGCATTTTCTAATATTTCCTACGAGGACAGGCGTGCGGTCCCCGTACGGCGGCAATAACACAGTCTGGAGGAAAAAGAGTGTTTTCAGGCTGGCGTGGGTGTGATTGCGGTGCGAAGACTCCCTTTGGCTTTCATTGCCTTAAGCTTGACAATGACCCTCCTGCATGCGAGAGCCCGAAGGAGCGTCGCTTATGACGGTTTGAAGTCAGTTTCCAGGTGAAAGTGATTCTGCTATGCATTAAAGTTCTGCCTAATGCCTTTAAAATCACAAAAAAAGACAAAAAAAGACCTTGATGCCTATAGAAGTAGACTGTAGACTTGTTGTAGAAGCTTGATTGATTCTCTTAGCATCCTGGAGTTGTCCATCAGCCAATCTGCCTTGTCAAGAACGCAGCGCAAGCATCTTAATAGGTTCAGTGGTGTGTGTGTGTGTGTGTGTGTGTGGATGGATGGCTGGTGTTTGTACCAAATATGCTGTACAGAAGACAGGAATTTTTAAGTCCTATTTTCAACAACAGAAGCACACATGTATTTAGGCTATGCAAACTATAACAGCAGCAAATGTGAGACGTTAAATATGAAAAATGAGATTATAAACTATTTGTAAAAATATTGCTTATGAACTTCACAGAGCAGAAAGAAAAAACACATTCAGATAGTGAGAGTATCATGTCACTATGTAAACTATTAGGATGCCTTAACTCGTTTGAAAACCAGTTTGTCAGTGTGTCTGTATGCCGTTTTGGGTTGATTTGTTTTTTTTTTCCATGACTAAGACATAAGTCAGTAAATATTATTATAATTATTTTTTGTTTGTTTTTGGGGGAGCACAGGGTGGACATGGAGGGGTTGGGTGGGAGAAGGGAGATGGCTTTTTTTGCATATGAAGCTGGTCCTGCAGCTTGAAAGACTTGAGTCAACAAAAAAACTAAACTAAACCAGCATTGACAGTAAACTCTGGCTGCCGCCCTCTTCTGTCACAACCAAAGAACGAACAATATGTTCCCATTTTACATTATGGCAAAGCAACAGAGACTGTACAACTCTATTTTTGATACTTTGAAATGGATGTCATTCCTAAAAGGTTGGGGACATGTATGAGTGTTGAATATATATATATATATATGTGTGTGTCTGTGTGTGTGAATGTGTGTACACATGCATACGTGTGTGTGTACATATATATACACACACACATACACACGCATATATATATACATATATATGTTTTGTAAAATAAAAGGGAAATACAGGTTTAGCTGATGTTTACCGAGCCTTGTATTGTCAAGTCTTGTATATTTTGTATGTTAAATTTTTTTGTAATTTTTAAGACTGCAGTGCTTTTTGAAATTATTCAAAGGGAATACCTTGCATCATACTGTAGGCTATAAAGTAGTGTATATCAATAAAACAGAAAACTCAGCAGTGGCTTTGTGTCTTTTTTCTCCATGTCTGATCCAAAATCACTTTCATTCCTCCAACGTTTTCCCACAACTCAAAGATGAAAATAATTGACAAACATAAAGATACTGTTAATACTGTTACACACATTCTGTAAAAAAGTCTGGTGTATAGATGGCACGGGCCATTTTATAAAATAAAATTCTGACTTCAATTTCAGCAAAGTTGAAAAAAAAAAAAAAAGTATATATATATATATATATATATATATCTGTATATATATATAAAAAAATACAGCAGCAGAGCCGTTGTGTGCAGGAGGGTGGGAGCAGATG
>JBAJHX010000001.1:19346287-19359984 GCA_037176925.1 Amniataba percoides
AGACTCCGGTGTAGGTTTTGTTTGGTTGGTTTGCCAGTACACCACAGTTTTTTTAATAAAAAAAAAAAAAGTATATATATATATATATATATATATATATATATATATATATATAAAAAAATACAGTCGCAGAGCCTTTATGTGCAGGAATGTGGAAATGCTTGATTGGATGCTCCTTTGTCACGTTACAAAATAAACTATTAAAGATGGCAGCACAGCTCATCTTTTTTTCATGACAAAACTCAGTGGCAGTTTATCACGAATGACTCTATAACTACAGAGGAAAGATCAAAACTACATTTTGATTTTTAATTTGTGTGATTCAGAGAATAGACTTTGTTCATAACTAAATGAGCCAGCCGTGACACCCTTTTAAGTGTTTTTATTCCCTTTAGGCCTAATTAGTTTTACTGGTTTCATCTGTGTCACTCATCTGTGTCTCTAAACCAATACTTAAGAAGTACCTGTTGTTTCTCTGCTCACTTCACTGAGCGGTGCTTGGCATTTTAACTAACTGCTTTGGTGAAATGTGACATCCCACTGGCTGATCATTTTGAGAACATTCAAAACAGAAAAGTAATATCCCACTTTAACCACCTCTAAATGAGACCAAATGAAACTTGAAACATTGTCTGTTTTTAAAGTTTTTTTTATTATTATTGTTTACAGTCTTATACACAGATTTAAATTCATACAAGTCTCAAACTTGCAACAAAAGAAACAAATATCTCCTCTGCCACCAGAGGTTGACCTAGCCCTGTTTGGGCCAGTATTGCACTCTGGGTAATGTAGGCACAGTAAAGAGAAAAAAAAAACAAAACAACTTAGGCCAGCTGTCAGCAGGCGTGTCACAGGAAAAACTCATGCAGCTTTCACACAGTACTCTGGTCAGAAGAATTAAAGCATGCTACAGACTGCTCATTATGAATGGCCTGAGAACCGAAACAGAAGAGATCTCTGGGCTATGCTTGGCCATTAGAAAAGGCTTTTACATTTCCTCTTACAAGGAAATGGGTTTAATAAAAATAGAGAATTTGTCACTCTACTCTGTCGCTTGACTATTCGACTAGAGCAAGTCAATCTGTAGTGCTTGGAAAAGGTCTAAAGGGGACGGCACACTGTGAGTCACACAAACTCCACTGACACTGATTTTAAGTGACAGTTGTTGCAGCTCAAATGAATCCATGACTGTTGAGCCAAGCAGAGTGTGATAACATTTCCTCTGCTGTGCCATTATTTAGTATTTATGGCTTTTCTTTTCTCTTTTTAATGGCATCTGTACGCTGCTGGAGGCCATCAAATCATTAAACATTGTGCATGAACATACACGTCTGTTTGCGGAGACAAAGGATCATAAACTCTGAAAATCTACATCTTGTATTGGTTAATAGTGAAAAATTAGAAATATACAGAAGTAGATTGTATGCAGAAGTGGTTTGTACAAACTCAAGCATTTCAGGATGAACGTTGTTTAAATATACATGCATATTTGGCTTTGCAGATCCAATGATGCAAGTGCATCTGAAGCTCCACATCATCGCGTCTCCACAACCAGCTATTACAGTAGACACAAATACACACAAATGCCATGTGTGACATTAACGAGTCACTGGCTCCACACGAAGCTTTAAATAACTTCAGCTGCTTCACCAGTGGATGTCCAAACTCCAGCAGCGGCCTCAGGAGTGTCCCAGCAGAGTCAGATATGCATTATCAGGCGGCAGACCGTGAAGAAAAAAAAAAAAAGGGAGACGCGACACTGGGAAGCTGTTGAAGAGGCAAGGGAGGGAGGAGAGGAGAGATGAAGGACTATTCGTCAGTTACAGAAGACCAGGTGGACCTGCTGGCCGTAGAAGGGGTGGTTGGAGCGCTCGGCTACGGCCCGTCTTGCGACCTCCTCACTGGGGAAGGTGATCAGGGCTTCGCCGCTGCACTGGCCACTGAAGTTGTACAAGATGAGAACGGCGTCTGGCTGAAGCTGCAGAAGATGAAGAGAAACAAGACAAACACTCATGAGGCGGGGATGCTTCATTTGAATGCAGCCGCACTGTGAAAACACCAGGGGGAGCCCACAAAGTCGAGCACGAACAATGCCCTGGGAAAGATCGTCTCATCAAACCGGTCCAGGTAGGTAGAGAAGATGGAGAAAAAAAAAAAAAGAGGAGATTAATGGGCAGAGCTTAGAGAGCAAAGGCAGAGTACATGCTGTTCCCAGAGGAGGTGAAACCCGCACACATTAATCATCCAGTAGTTCGCATGCATCCACGTCTTGCATCAAAATCAAGTTTGATGGAAAAATAACTTGTTTCTTAAAGACATGCAGATATGAAACAACATGATCACATGACAGCAGTAAAGTTCACCAAGTCTGCCTGTTGGAGAGGCAGACGATAATGCACTGAGGACAGCGTTCATTGTAAACACTTGGGGCAGTGAGGTGGATTCAGAATTTTCATGGAGGGTTTGTTTAGTGAAGGAGTGCTGAATCAAGACAGACCGATGTGTTATGTCATCTGTGTCTCTAAACCAATACTTAACAAGTACCTGCTGTTTCTCTGCTCACTTCACTGAGCGGTGCTCGGCATTTTAACTGACTGCTTTGGTGAAATGTGACATCCCACTGGCTGATCATTTTGAGAACATCCAAAACAAAAAAGAGAGAGTGGTAATATACCACTTAGTCCGATTTAACAGCTCAATGAAAGTCTCAGTTGTCCCTGAGGAAGAGAGAACAAACAGTTCTCAGCATCACAGCAGGTTCGCGGTGAAACAGAAGTCTGCAGGCTCAGTCCAACACGTGAAACCTGAGTCATTTCACAGTTTAACACCTCCTCTCAGGTTCAGATTGTTCAGTAGTGAAATCACATGCAGTTGTGTTTGAACGGAGACCCTGCAGACTGATTTCTGTGGTATTCCGTGTATTACGTGTTCATCACACACGGCACAACATATCAAGGGCATCTTCCTGATCTCGCCTATAACTCTTTTACACATTTATTTTATCAGAATATTTCTTTTATCCATTTAATTATGACTTTCCAAACCTCCCGCATAGAACAGGCATTGCTTCCTGTATTTCATGCTAATTAACTACAGGCGGTGGCGCCACGATCCCCCAGTTATAAAAATGTAACTGATAATTCACATTTATGAATACAAAGAGGAACAAGTCAGGCACAGAATCGGCTACCTCAGGTACGTCTACGCCGATTCATAATGGTGGAGAAATGTATGACTGCGCCTTCTTCAGAGGACTGAACCATTACGCAAACATCAGTTCAATGTCCTGAATATCTCACATTCTGTACAATAAGGGTGTAATGAAGTGTCTGTCAGGACTCAGCACCCCTAACAGGCTGGCAGGAAGCTTGAGTTAGGAGGCAGATTTGTTTGGGAAGCAGCAGGCCGACATGCCGGGTCAGGAGCTCAGAACCGTGATGGCTAGATCGGGCATTCCTCTTTAAACGAGTCCTGTCACATTAACGTTTGGCTGAGAGCACTGTGGGGATTTCTTCTCATGGTAAGAGTGAAATTTCTCCACTGCAGCAGAAAGAATGTAATAAATATTTTGAGCTCAATATTACTTGATATTGATGTATCACATAGAACTACAACAGATTTGTGATTAACAAAAGAATCAAGTTAAACATGTGAAATGTTTCTTTGGCAAAACCTCCCAATAAGCATCGGCTTGGTGATTTACTGGTTAAGAAGTTTTATGGAGCGTACAGTGAGAAAAAGCTCACTCCATCTCTCTCCACCGGCAAATCACCAAAGCAGTGCCTGCTGGGTTGTTTGCTGGAAGTCAATCAGCCTAAAGATACAGTTGTTATCTAAGTGTTAGAAATGCCCTCTCTGTGCCCTCTGGCTCTCTGGTCTGGAGGCTCTTCTTACCTTGGAGTGAGACCCTAAAGACAGAGCCATTCTTTGGGCTGAATCAGACTCCTGGCCTGTTCGCTCATCTGAACCATGCCGCTGTACTCGTCAGGGCCGTACTACAGATGGCATAATAATGAACGGACAGTCAGGACGGGAGGCTTCCACATCGTTTCACACATGACAGCACACACACATACAGGATGCAGAGGGTTATATACTCTCAAAAAATAAAAAAAGGCAGGACGACATAAACACAGCAAAAACATAAACACACACACTCTCCAAATACTGGCTGAACATGCCCTGACTGAAGCACAGAGTCTGATTAAGCATGAGATTGTTTGGTAAAGGACACCTGTGCTGGTGTGGGAACGGTTTTCTCACCCAGAGCCAGTGAAAGAGACACTACTGCAGCCAGCAAAACACACACACACACTCCATTAAGGATAACATTACAGTAGTTCAGCCAACAGTCAGGAGTAGAGTTGGCTTTTCTCGCTCTCAATCACACACACGCAGACACACACACACGAAGTTCTCCTGTGTGCAACGCATGAAAAGTTCTTATTGGTGTGAATTTCATGCTGGTTATCCCCCTATAGTAAGGCCCTCACTCTTCCACACACACACAAACACACACATTTCAAGTATAAGGGTTGTATCAGTACTAACTGGCACAGGCCATGAAAACCAAAAGCAGTCCCAAGCTCTGTGCCACGACGACAGCACAACCCCTCCACCTCAAACCCCACCCCACTCTCCCTCCTCCGTCCCCGACTTGCCAAACCTAGTCTGGGGCCTGTCAGGGTTCATACTTGCTTCAGAGGACTCCACCTAATTTAGACTGGCAGCAAAAAAATATGGAAAGCACAGAGAAAGGGTGGGGGGAGCAAGTGCACACACGTCCCTTAGTTAAATACTACTGTGATGTGATTGAGCAATAAAAAGCTGCAGGCTTGAGAGCGCAGTGGTCCAGCAGCTCTACACTTCATGTGTGAGGTTATACGCTGCTGATGGTGAACAGCCTTTTTGATGTTATGCTGGTCAGCATTTATTTGGTGCTGCATGGGAGTGGTTGGCACATTTTACTGTACCTACACTGGGTATTCTGGAAAGAAGGTGCAGCTTTAATCCAAGCATTTCTCAAACGGAATTTAAAAAAAAAAAGAAAAAATTCAAAATCAGTCAAACAAGTATTTTATATGAGGTAACAAAATAATAAATAAAACACGATATCTTATTTTATGAAAAGCTTTTGCAGTATTTGTGTGAAAAATATACGCACTAGCCATCCCAACACACTTCTAGCCTTCATTTGAGTCAGGAGCACTGACCTGGTATCCCTGGAAGAAACTGAGAATGTCCTTGACTCCGGTGTTGTAGGGCAGGCCCTGCATCCTGACCAGGGCACCAGGCTGAGGCATCACGGGAGAGGCGGCAGCTGCTGCGGGGTGGGGTTGGGCTGCCACAGCTGCTGCCACTGCTCCAGGTGGAGCTGCAAAGTAGCTCACTGTGGAGGGGGAGACTGGGGGGCTGGAGAGAGAGAGAGAGAGAGAGAGAGAGAGAGAGAGAGAGAGAGTGTGTGTTTGTCAGGTGAAGGAGGAGAAAAGTTCAATGACCTTGTGTTAGCTGTAGGTGATGATGTACTCACCTGGGGTAATAAGCTGTGTAGTTCATGTTCATATTCATGTACAGGTGTGGGTGAGGGGGGTAGTAGGCCAGAGTGTGTGCAGGATTGTGCGTGGTGGTCTGAGGTGGGGGTCTGGGAGCTGCCAGCAGGGGGGGCTGGTAGAGGGCAGCCTCGGAGAGAATGGCAGGTGGGGTGGGGAAGGCAGCGTAGGCCGTGGGTGGAGACAGGCCTTCACAAAGAGATGAAATATAGTATATACAGAGTTTGGTTATTCACACATCGTGTTCAGGTGCACTCTTGACAGTCGTTAAGTGAAGTATGGAGAAGTGTATTAATAATTACATCAAGCCACAGGGGGATTTCAGTGTGTTACAATAAACCCCCAGTGAGTCATTATGAATCTTAGACCTCACACTTTAGCTAGTTACTTTAAAAAAATAAAAAAGGACCAAAAAAAGGCTGCTGACGATTGATGATTAGCATCAGTTAGAGCTGAAACAATTCATCAGGTTATGTACTGGTTGAATAACAATCACCAATTAAAAACTTTTATCATGTTAAATAAGCTCTGCCAGATCCAATTGGACACGTAGGAACTTATCTCAGGTCCGTGACATTCAATTTTACTTTCAAATTGGTTGGTTAAACTGTCGACTTGGTTAAGTGTCCTCATTTGTCATTTGTTTCCTGGTGAACAGGAAACTATAAAAACAGAGCAGAAGAAGCAAAACTGAACCCAGGTTACAAAAAGAAAAAAAAAATCAATTTGTCCTTTAAAACACCACATCAGATCAGAAAGACCTCCCAAAACACTTTCTGTATACTAAATATTTTATTTACAAAGCTTACTGTGTCCTTCAGGCTGTCAGACTTACAATGTAAACACACAAATGAAGGTATGGATGTATTTACATACAAACAGCCACTATCAGTGCGGGGCTGTGGGCAGCCGTGGTCTCCCTCAGTGCCAACACAGTGACACACAACACTGTGACCTTGTGGAGGATGAAGTGTCTCCAGGTCAGTCAGTGAAACTGAGTCCAAGAAGAAATGACCGTAACTCCCATCCTACTAAAAATATTAGCTGCAAGAGTAAAGCCACCTTCCTCAGGAAACTGGTAAAGAAATGTAAAATAAAGGGTAACATTTAAAGAGGAAACATACAGAACAGAGAAAGTAGAAAAAAAAGAAAAAGAGGAAAGATAGTAGCTGCCAAATTTCAATCTAATCTCCAACACCAAAGACAGATATGAGCCATATCAGAGCAAGAAACACTGTTAAGTGTCCGGCCTAAACTAACATGTTTTGGAGAACGCCAGCAGAGAGATGTGCACTAAAGCTTTCTATGTTGATTGCAACAAGTGGAAAAAAGGATTATATAATTCAGAAAATCAAAACATTCTTTAATAAAAGTATGAGTATGAGCAAAAGGACAGCAACCATAAATGGACACCTGATGAAGTGTGCGGCGGAGCGGACTTACAGGGAAGCTTGCAGGGTGGAGGGGAGAGGCCGCTGCGGTTCAGGGTTCCTCCCATCAGCACGATGCTCATCTCCTCTGTGGAGCACTGGAACACCTCCACATACCGGTCCTTCATGGTCTTTTTATGGCACTTCTGGGCCACCATAAATGCCTTGTCAGATGATTTCATCTGGATAAAAGCATCACCAGAGGGCCGACCCTGCAGAGAGGACAGAAGATGAAACATAAATCTACCGACAAAGTGCCAAGCAGACGATATTTTCATCTACAAAAGTTATGAATTTGTTTTAGACTTTTTTTTTTGTTTGTTTGTTTTGTTTTTGCTATGCTGAGACAGTATCATGATGTAGATTTACTTCAAACACTTTCTGGAATCACATATGTTCAGACTTGTTCTGTCTTGTTCCAGTGTTTTCTTCTACACATTTGATTTCTGACAAGGAGATACCTGACAGAAGGTGCATGAGGATGACATTTAACACGGTTTCAAGTCACGGGGCTATACAGTCACGTGTGCGTGGGTGGGTCGACAAGTCCCCACCAGTCTGACCTGTTGGTTGAGGACCATGTGAACTCCGTGAGGTTTGATGTCACCGGTGTGCTCTCCCATGAACTCCAGGATGTCTTCAATGCCGGCGGTGTACGGCAGGCCACGGAGGCGGACGCAGTCGCGAGTGCTGCTGGCTGCTGGGAGGAAGGGAGGCGTGGCGAGAACTGGGACAGGCACGATTGGAGAAGGGGGCAGCGTGGAGATCAGAGGTGTGGACATGTAGCGGTTCAGGACCTGGCAAATACAGAATAGGACATTACTGCCATTTAGTCGCATTTGCCTGAAAGCTCCTTTTGTTTACTTTCTCATGAGACAGACTAAAAAATTAATTTCTCCCCACTCTGATAAATAGACACACAACACCAAATTTTATACAGAAAAATGCTAAAAAGGTAGAATGACGTGTGGTCCACTCATTTCACAGCCAACAGGAACAAACTGAAGGAAAAAAAAAGTTGACAAAAGTTTCTCAGGGTGACTAATAAAAATAATTTGTGGCAACATAACATTTATTTCAGTTCTGCAAACTCCACCATCATCTTTACTGGATGGACCATGTTTGCTTCTTATGTTGTCATAACATCAGTTCTTTCGAAACCTTTTTGAGAGGGGAAGCAGCTGCTGTGAACCTCAGTCCACACTGACTGATATCACACAAAGAAAGGGAACTTTTTTTTATTATGATGGTGATTATCATTATCATTACTCACTCATGATAAAAAGGTTTTATCGGTTAATTGGAAGAAAATAAACTGCATGGATTTGTCTAAATATCTATCATGATTAGTTTGCTTTTTTTCCCCAAAATAGTACTCCAGTTAATGTCAAAGAAAACATTGACATGTTTGTTTCTAAAATGAAAACCCAGAGCCACAAGTTCCTCTCTCCATATGAGTCTTGGTATGATGATGAAACAGAAATTTCTGAAGTTACAGAAAACAAACCACCCACCTTCAACATGTTTAGCAAGAACCTGATGTGTGTTTTTTTACTCAGTCAGGTTTCTCCGGTTCAGACAACTTAAAGGAATTTACCTGTTGCACCTCAGCCGCAGTACTCCTAAACAGCTCGATATAACGCTTCCCCAGGATCTGCTTGTGCTTCTTCAGGGCATTCTGGGCATACTCTTCACAAGAAAAGAGAACAAAGGCGTCGCCAGTGGGCCGTCCGTCAGGGTACTTGACAAAGAGCAGCCCCTCAGCCCCGTCTGTAACTGGGCTCTCGGGACCAAGGAAGGACAGCACTTCCTGGGGCGTGGCTGTGAATGGCAACCCTCTCATTCGAATGATCACCTGGTTCTCTTTGGACAGGAACTGGGCCACTTCGTTAGATGTACCTGTTTTTTTAGAGGATAGAAATGATTAAATAGCTGACAACATGAGACCGTCCCAGTGACACCCACCTCAATTTGTTTTCTAGCAACTGACTGTGGCAAAAAAAAAAAAGAAAAGAGACAAGGATGTCTGTTTTGCTGATCAAGCACATTACTTATCTCATAAATCAAGGTATTCAATCATATTGAGCCAATGATCATAAAAATCATCCAAGGATATACGTATATTTCTCCAAATCCTCTCCTTTCATAGCACAGCTACAGAAAGCTCCAGCAGTCTCTGCTTTAGTCCTTCACAGCACCTGTCCAAGAACTACCTGAGCTGCTAAATCGAGTCTGTCCCAAAACTATTTAAGGGTTTTGAATCTGATCTGTTTTTTTTAGTCATGAACCATTTCAAGACATGACCTCTGACATCCAAAGGAAACATTTATGAACCAAATGTCAGCATGGTGAAAATCAAACGTGGCCTGTCGGTCGAGGCAAAATGGCTGGTTTGCAACTAAAATAAGTGCCACATGACTTTGTCCACTGATGTGTGTGCAGGCACAGCCAGCTGAGCCATTTCAAATGTTTTACACAGTTTTATTCACTGACCACAATGACACAATTGCATTCAATTTCCAGTTAATATTTTTTGCTTTTCATATCATGTCTCTGTGTATTCTGTTATAGAAGCATAATTGGGGGATGAAAATAGCACCAGTTAACTTAAATAACCATGCAAATAGGCGCTATAAAAACAAATCCTCTTGTCTCATCTCGCACGCAAACTACAAGTAATCTCATCTGGTGTCATGCTGTTACACCAACTCACCTCAGGTCATACAAATGTATACATGCAGTACATACAACAAATTACACTACACCTTTCGACATCATAAAGACTATTTTGATGATGTATGATATGACTAACATTCAGTAATTAAGTAAAAAGGTAATTAACATTGTGAATATAAAATTCAGGTGGTATATTTATTACTGCTCAGACAAAAATTGACTTCATCAACAAGCCACGTGGCCACATTTAATTTTTAGTGCCTGATGCCCTGAATGTTTTGGATTACACATTCATTGATAAGTTTATAATCCACTACTTTCGTTTCCATTGATAAATGCAGATGTGTCTTGTCAGCTGTAACTATTTGCTTAAAGTCCAATGTGCTGTCAATCTATACTGATCTTAACTCATCTGAGTAAAGTCCACAGTCGAACTGGCAGCCACTGTAAGTTATCTGCTCCAAGTGACTGTTTCTTTGTCTGCTATCGGTCCTGTGTTGCTGCAGGCTGCTGCTCTACGGTCCAGAGGCCCTGGGCGCTGCTTTTGTTTCCTCACACCCCCTTTGTACAAGCACTGAGCCGGCCCTTTCACCGGCCGGCGGCCTTCTCTCCCTCAGGGGAGAGGAGCTCGAGGCTGAACTGAACAGGTGAGCTGCTGTTAGCCGAGAGTGAAATTTCTCTCCAACTGGCCTCTGAGGGGTTGGGGCGGGGATGAAGAGGTGAGGAGGGGATGCGGGGGGAGCTCCTCACAAAGCGTCTTTCATTAGTTTAAGATAAGCTGCAGGAGAGTCACTGGGATGAGGCACAGACAGAGGTAACAGGAGAGACAGCCGGAGCGCAAACAAGATCCCCTCTTTTACGGTCACTAAACAGCTGCTCTTTTACAGATGTGGAAGGGTCTTGTTTTTCTGCAAAGATGCGGGAAAGCCATGAAAGAGAAGTCTGCCTCATGCAAACAGAAAGCCTTTCACCACAAGTCTTCATACAAAACATGGTCAGAAGAGGAGAGCGGGGAAAAAATAAAATAAAATACGAACTCTGACCTCCAGCAATCTTGAGGAATTCTTCTCCTGTGGCCTTGTAGACCTGAGAACATGAAAAAAAAAGATTTTGCCATGAAGAACAATATGATTCACACAAAAGAAAGTGACAAATCAGACCTTCACTCCTCCTTCACTGAAGATAGTGAAGCAGTAAAAACAAACAAACAGGCAACATGAGTGAGGCCTATTTATTCATTGTGATTTTACAGATTTGTGTTGAGTACCTACAGACCAGTGGTCTAGTATTCAGCTAAGCATTTTTAAAAACAAAACAAAACAAAAAAAAAACCAAAATGATAGTATGGCTGTGATGCTGAATCTAACCTCAATGTAGCGGCTGCCCATGTGATGCTTGTGGCGCTCCAGGGCCAGGTCCCTGTGTTCTGAATTGATGAAACGAACTAAGGCCTCACCGTTCCTCCGCCCCTGAGCATTAAGACATAGAGCCACGCCACCCCTGAAACACAGTTAATGACACAGGGACACAGTCAGGAATAAAGCAGCAGCAGGTGACTGATGTATGAAAACTGGCTTCAACGGGGATAGATTGTAGTTTGGAAACATTTTTATTTACTTCCTTGGCAAGTGTAAGATTGGAAGATCAAAACCATGGTTACATTGTCAAAAGTGAGAGCACTGAGTGTTTAAAAAAAAAAAAAAGAAAAAAAGAAAAAAAAAAACAATCTGCCCCCTGACTAACATGCTGAAGTCTTAAATAAATACATATTTACATACATAGAAAATGATACAGCAGAGGTTTAAACACAGACTGTTGGATTAATGTGGAAGATGTCCATCATGTCAAACATACTTGGCGATACTGAGGCCTTTAAAGAAGCGAGCAATATCCTGGTCTGAAGACTGCCATGGAAGCCCGCGAGCTCTAATCACTGTCTCACTGTCCACCGGCTCCGTCTTACTGCTGAAGAGGGAGGAAAAAAACAAAAACAAAACATTAGTGCCATTCTGATGACATTCAGAAAGGAAGAATAATTAGAACACATTATTAAAAGCCATCCTGCAGTGTATCTCTGCAGCTTTAATAAAAAAGAAAACACAAGACCATTACTCTTGTTAAATTTGAACAAACTGTCTAAAGAGTGTAGACACAGAGGTCACTCACAGTAAGTGCTTAACACAGTAACGCACTCCCGTGATTAAATGTCAGGGGGTTGTCAAGGTGACAGGCTTTTGACTGTCTGAGAACAGCAGGATTTCGTGTTCTGCTACTAGATAGCCAGGTAAGCACTTGATGGCAAAGTTGGACAGCTTTAATAACATGCTTGTGGTTTCCTTGTTGCTGTAATCAATGCTGAGGGCCTGAAGTCTGAAGCCTGAATGTGTCTGGAGGGGGGGGGCTGTCAGTCTGGAAAACAACACTGCTGGCTAACAGAGGAAGAGAAATAAATGTTCATCTGTTCATGAAGTTCATACATACCATGTGCCAGAATCAAATTTGTACTTCACTGTTTCAATGCAGGAGAACTTGTGATCTAAAAGAAAACAGAAGTATGATTTTATGCATTGTTGAATTCTGAAGGTCAAAGACAACGTTCTCTCTTTCCTGAAGTGAACAGGTCCACCCTGCCTGTTTTGAGCACTCTGCATTCCTGTTTCTTGTCACACCCAAAGACATGCTTGGCTGTTATTAAGGGGGGAAAGCCACAGTCAACTGGCAGTCAAGATGGCAGCTATCACAAGAAATCTAAGTTTGATTTATTTGCACTGTAACATATCTGGAGTCAGCGATGAAAGAGGCAAATAAGAGGGTTTGTCATTTTTAAGACACATTTTAAGATCTGGCCACAGTGAAGAATAAAAAGAACAAGACATTGTTCAGTGATCAACAAACAACCACACCTGATCAGAACTGTTCTTTGTGTAAACATCTGGGCTTTGTTCCAGTTACCGCCCAATCAAAATACATGCAAGACAGGTTGTGGTACAATACAAAGCTTTGCGGTCACAGTGCTGATCATATAAAGCCAAAACCATCAGGTAGCAGAAATAGATTAACGCACACTAATAACTGTGAACAGGGCATGCCAACACACTGGCATTCATGCAGGCTGAGTATTTTTCTGCTTTTTCTACACAGGTAGTTCAGAGATTGGGGTCAGCTACTAACACTGCTACAGGAGCTGGTGGCCATTTAGCATCAAATGGCCAAAGCCTGCTGATATGTCAGATCGCTTTCTGCTGCTCACTTACTGTAGGGCTCAGTCAGGAAGTGCTGGGTCAGCTGCACCATGCTCCGCACGTCCCTGACCCCCATCGACTGCTCTGACACAGCAGGAAGACCAACATCTGCACACACAGTTAAGGTGACCACACTGACCAGCGTGAGCTGCCTGGTTTTTTTTTTTTTACGTTGTACCACTTGTTGATGTGTCATGCAGCTATGGTTTTTGTTTCGGCTTCCTCTACCACAGGTGAACTTAAACCTAACTGCAAAAGAAAAGTCGATATCCTCTGAAAACGCAGTTCTGCTTGTCAAATGGGTACATTAACAATTCCCCTGAAATACACATTTAAAAATGACTTTTTATAAACACTTTATCAATCGGATGTGACTGAATAAAATTTTAGTGCACAGGCTTGCAAAGGATACATTCCAACATGGAGGCGAGTGTGAGCTTTTGCACGGGGCCGGCATTAGGGCAGCATTTGTGAAACTCCTTCCTCAAGTCCACAAATGAAAAGAAACATTCAGGAAGGACAAGATTCTGAAAATGAGGAGATGAAAAACAAAGGATTAAGTATGATTGTCTGGAATCGGATCGTGGACATTCCAAGAAGTAGACGCTGACGTGAAAAACAGAATCTTCATGTTAATGCCGACATCATCTTGAGTCAGACTCAACCAGAACTATAAAAAAAGAAACCATTGTTCAAATAAATGCATTACTTAACATGGGTAAATGCCTTCAGTCATGAAGGACACAAACACACTTGAATCTTCACACATGTAATCCCTGAATGTTTACAGAAATGTGCTT
>JBAJHX010000001.1:19360084-19374812 GCA_037176925.1 Amniataba percoides
CACAAGACGCTTTTTATATCTCCCAACACACACACACACACACACACACACACACTTTCCATATGTTTCAATACACACTATTGTAAGCAAGCCATGAACATATCTCTGATAAAATCTTACTTTCTTGGCGTTACATGTGACTGTGCTGTGGGACGCATTACCTTTTTGGAAGCTTCGGGATGGAGGGCCTGGCGGATGATGAGGGGACTGTCGACACAAAGTGTGTAAGAGCTTCTGCCGAGACATTTCAGTTCTGATGATACTGACTGCTGGAACTGTGTGAGGAATCAGAGAGGAGGAAAAAAAGAAAATGAAATATAGATTTATTACATGAATATTTGAGAATTTGTACCCTTCACAGGAAAACAGAACTGTCAATACAGAAGCAGATAAAAACACACAAAATGTAATCTTTTGTTGATTAGTTCACCTCGATTCATAAACATTTTGTAAGAGGAAAATAAATTAATATGACTTAAGTATCTATTAAGTATATATCTACAAACACCATTCACTATGTGAAAGTGAGACGGTGAGCACTCAGATCTACAGGCAGACAAGTGAAGGTGGTGTCGTGTTTGACATTTGACTGTGTGTTTGTTTCTCATTAGGAATGAGGCTGGTCTAACAGGTTTTAGTGTTTGCCTTGTGAGGGAGGGAGGGAGGGAAGGAGGGAGCACACAAAAGGAGTGGAATGATCACACCGCTAATCACCACGATCACAGTTCTACGTTAACACAGCAAACAGTCACAGCCAAACAGGAAAATAACCCGTACAAGTCCAACCTGGCTGTCTCCTCTTTAGACTGCAACAGCCAATCCTAAATGCCAGCAACTCCCACATATATGTGTGTTTATTTATAACTGTTGCATTAAATGAGCCCCATTGCTTGTGTTGTGTCAACGTGTTGTTGGCGGCATTTGGCTGTAAATACAGGTCATCATTTCAGTATCAACATACACTGAAGCGAATTACATGAGGTCAGAGGACAGCATTTCTGAGAATGCTTTCCATCATGTCCTAGATTATTCATCTTTATGGGCAGCCAAGTTTAAATTATTTTGTAAAACGGTGTGTTAAGCAATGTGTGACCACCTAGACCACACAGCCTTCGAAGCCTACAGACTTATAATTAAGTGTTGGCAAGAAATGGCAATGTTTAATATCCAGCAGCCTCCCAAGTGAGCACCAGTGGTACCACACTGAAGTCAAAACCCATGAAACCCCATGCAACCAAGAGAACCTTTTGCTTGTGTCATTAGCTACTTCAGAGGAGTTGTTTTTTTTCACTGAAACCTCAAAGTCATCTTGGTAAGTGCAGAATTACGCCATCTGGGCGTGAGACCACCTAAAACTCAGGGACTGACGATCTGTCATATATAGCCAGTGGCCAGAAACGAGTCAGACAGCAAGAGAGTAATAGAGGTGTGTGTTGAGGCATGCCCCTTTAACATTCAGAGAGAAATGCAGGGCCATTTAGCAACACCAGCCAGCTGCTGACAAAGGAAGAAATACTTTTCAGTTAGATGAAGAGGGTTTTGAGGTGGCTGGACAGAAACTTGAACTTTTCATCGATTTGAGAAATAAACATCTTGAGATGAGGCTGAAGACCAGAAGGCCTGTTAGAAATAACTAAACTTTAACGCATAAACATATACACTTTAGATAATATTCAAAAGATTTTCAAGTATGAACTGCGTAATGTCATCATTTGACGCCAATTCTCTTTGCTGTTGTGCAAGAAAAGAAATGGACTGTCACTACCATTTTTTCACATAAGCCCTGCAGGTGTCTTCAGGACCTTACCCTGTAAATGTTTCTGCAATTTTCCAGGTCACGGTCATGTGAAAACAGGAGCTGCACTTTAAATTTCTAAAAGGCCCTGTACAAGTTCAAGACCCTGTGCAATTTCCAAAAATGTTACTAAGAATCAGGAGAGAAGAGAAAGAGTAACAAATCCAGATGAGGCACCATGAAGGTCTAAACACACTGTATGATGTTAAATGCTTCATGTGTTAGAGGTGGGAGGCTCTAACATGAGGGTTAACTACAGAAGAACATTACATGGATATACTATGTTGTCTGAAAATTTAGTACAACTGTCCTTTGCAGCAGATAAAGAACTCCTCCACTACTACACAGTCTAAGGAAAACAAACCAAGATGGTACAGATGGTTTTCAGTTTCTCTGAGAGCTAAAGAATACAGAAATGTTGGCATGTTGACCCGGATCTGATACAGTGGTTATTAATTGACAGGGCCGTCATAGATAAACAACAGGATACAAATGCGTCATGGTGGCTGTTACTCTGATCCAAAATCTACACGACAATATGTTACAATAAACTCTATGTGTTCACAGATCTGAGTCAATTAACATATTATACTGCTTAGGTAAACAAACTGTGCTCGCTACAATATCATAATACCACCTGAAGAGCTCACATTGTATTAAAGCCTTTGAAACAACAGTCACACAGTCAATGATGGATTCAGTGGAGGAGTCAAGACCAGGAAGTTATCTGTACAGTCTTTGATTTGTTTGTTTTTTTTCCCACTTATCTGAAATCTCACAATAGTAATTAAAAAAAAGTATCGATCTTCTTTAATCCAGTTTAACACCTGGGGCTTTCATTGTTCTTAAGGCAAACACAAAGATCCAAAACTATGATACTCCAGTAAATTGTGCAGTGTAATTGTGCAGCTCATTTTAAGCACAGCCATACCGCACAATTTTATGTTTACAGTAATAACAGGACTAATGTTTGCTCATACCTGTGCATGCAGCTCCACCTTGGCCAATTACTAAACCGGATTACTGAGAGAAAAGCAAATGTTTTAGAAGACGTAGCGACACGCCCTCTCCCTTTCTCCCCCGTGTCAAAAACCACAGTTTAAATTGAGCAAACAAGCAGTCAGAAGACAAATCCTGCACTGACAACAGAGAACTAGAGACAAAAGGGGCATTTAACCAAACTTATGAACATGCTACAGAAAAGAAATCTGTCCACCTGAAATGAGCTACATCTCATTATTATCTATATCAATTAATAAAGCCCTTTACATAAAAGACATGTTAATAGTACATACATTAAGTACAACACAGCCACCCTTTATTCAGGTTCTACTTTCTTCTTCAGCATGCAACGAAAGATCCACCTGTACTGATTAAACACATGACATATTTCAGACACAAATTTCTCTTAAACCACCTTTTCTGTCTTGCTCTACACCCCCCCCACCCTCCAGGCATTTCCACAGATGAGGGGGAGGAAGTGGCCTTTGAACATGGTCCTATCAAAGCTGGCTCTCCAGTGTAGCCGGACTGTTTGTATGTGGAGGTGAGGTGAGGTGAGGTGGTGGTGGCTGAGACGAACTCTGATAAGGGAGTAGGGAGTGTCAGGAGAGGTCCCTGTGGTTTAAGACATCTAAAGTTACACCCATAGCACATCGCCATGCTGTTATAATTGAAACAGTTCATTTCTAACTGGGATAAAAACATGAATATGAATAATTCATCATGAAACAACAAACATGGGTTGTTAAGCTACGAGATATTTTATTGAATTTACATTAACTATAAACATCACTGTTTGCTTTCACTAGGCCAAACACCCTCATCGCTATGTAACTGAGAAATCCTCTAAATAAAATAAAATAAAACAGGTGGTTTATACGATTTTGTTTTAGTTTCTGGTAATAAAACCTTATTCTTTAGCCACTATTTACCCAGTTACAGGAACTGTACTTTGTGTAAGACCAAACACAGAAAAAACATGTTTGGGTGAGATGAAAGAAAGGACCATTAATAGTTGTGCATTCCAACAGAAATTCTGAAAACTGAATCCAAACATTTCCAGCCAGCAACAGGTTGACAACCAGACACTGGTCACACTGAAGAACCTGTCCACTCACTGCATCATGTTGTATACTGTGATAATCCAGCTTTAAGACAATGATGTTTTCCTACACAACAATAACCTTTAATACACTCACACTTATGAGACAGACATGAGAGCAAACATGATTTTAAAGTAATCAAGTTAGTGCAGTGCCGTATTTTCTCCAATTTCCTGTCTCAGTCGGAGCTTGCTTTCTTGTGTAAATGTAAACATGACTGAAAAAAACGAAAATGACTGAAAAACAATTGCATAGTAACAGGATGCAGTCTATCAGTTTCACAACAACAACAACAAGGTGTGTGAGGTCTCACATCACTTGCAGCTTCCTACAAGCTGTGACATGCTGTCAGTGTCTCAGATTAAATCCAAGCCCGTACAGTCAGCTACAGCCGGAGCACAGCTTAACCGTCCGTCAACCTGCTCCCAGGAGCCACGCTGAACTGCAGGTGTGACGCACACACACTCCATAACGTGATGAAAAAGGGTAACAGCTGGTCATAAAACACACACGCTCAAGTACCAGCATGTCATCTGTAGTCATCATCTGACACATCCATCCATTCTGACTGAGCCCTGACACATATTATGAGTATTTAGAGAGTTTTGTTTGTCTTTTTAAATCAGGTGTAAACTCATGTGAAATGGTAGTTTCAGACAGGCAAGATCTTGGTAGACAAGCGTGCAGATCTTGGTAATAAAACTGAGAAGGGCTTGATAATATTTCCAAATGCTCTTCGCTGAACCAAAAATCAAAAATTACAGTTGGCCTTGGGTTTGGTTGCCTGCTATATTGTAACTTAAAAGCCCTGTAAGTAGGAGTGAAAATTAAACAATTTGATTAACCCCAACACTGATTACACTGAGAGTCTTAAATCTATGACAGCACAGAATTTAATGTACAGCCTTTAAAAAGACAGGTGTGGGACTCAACATTTGCTCGTGTCTATTCTACACCTTCAAAGTCCTTTACGGCATTTCATAAATATGTAGTGAGTACTTTCGTTTTTTTTGGGGATTGTATGTGTGAGGGCAAAGCATTGCAAAAAACAAAAAACATGTCAGTTGGTCTGCTGAGTGGTTCCTTGGACACCAACATGTAACCTTAAAAGAGCGTTCACAGATCCAAGAGCATGTATAACAGGAGCTTCTGAAATTAAACACTCTACTTTCACATTGTGGAGTTTAACTGTCAAACTGTATAAAAGCCAAGTGTTAAACAGCTCTGCTAATCACTTGAATGCCTCCACGTTACGTTAATAAATCTTTCACCCTATGAAACCAGCAGATGTCCTTGGGGGCTCTGACCACACAGGTCAATACGGCAAGCCCACCAGTAAGAGGCAGCTGTTTGTTTCCCCTCTATCAGTAAGCTGGAATGGGTTTTGCATCGAAAAAGAAAAAACACAACTTCACTAAATGCTTCTAAACTTCAGTTTAACACATCACTGGAAAAATACCTATTTCTTTTTCTTACATGTATGAGGGATTAAAAGAATCTGAGAATGGCAAACAGCGAGAGAAAGTTGCCAACAAGGCAAGGGTATGAAAAGAACAAACTGATTGCTTGGGTTAATATTTGAAGGTTCAGCACACAAACTAACCTACAGAGGAGCTGAAGTCTTACCCGGTCTGCACAAGGAACAAAAGACTTCAGCATTTAGACCAAACTATCATGAAATTTGAACTGGTTTAAGTTGTGTGTTGGGTGTCACAACTTCAGCAGCATCACTGCTATAAATCCCAAGAAAGAAAGAAAAAAAACCCCAACTATTTCAACTAAATTTGCCAAATAACCTTCTTGTGCATGCACAGCAGCACTAATGACAAAAATGCAGTTTGGCAGTGTGAGAATACGAGGCCTTTACACTGTGAAATACTTTAGGAGTTCATGCAGTGCAAACAAACACTCTTGCGAGACACAAGAAAACCTGCTTGGCAACATGAGCACTTTTGGCCAAAACACACCTGCTGACAGGGAGGAACCAGAGAGCTAATTCACGCCTCGGCCATAAAGCGGTGTTGAAACCAACTGCTGGGGACGAGGCCCCGAGAGCTGACAGCCTCCCCTCCCCGTCTGTCTCGCGGCCTAAAACAGAGGTGCGGTCGCAGGTAAACATTCCGCCTTCCAGATGTCTGCAGTGGCGCATCAGGCTGAGGCAAGACCAGACCTGCGACTCCTCCTTATCTCCAGGCACCTCGGGCTTCGCCTATCCTCGCTCCCACCCACCCCCATGCCAGCTCCTGCAAACTGTCAGCAGAGTTTAACCGTCAGGGCCAAATCAACGTACCAAAGACACGTCTCACTCAGGTGGAAGACCCATTTCTCTGAAAAAGGTCATCAGGGAAATCTGACGCTCACATCTCACGTTAACTTACGGCGTAATACCGAGTCGGGCCTGTCGGGTCTCATCTCGCTCTGGGCAGACAACCTGTCAGAGGAGAGCTGTCTTCATTTAATTACCTTCTGAATTTCTCACAATGCCTCCAACAAAAGGAGGGATTTTAGGAGCTGTTTACACACTTTTTTTTTTTTTTTACACAAGTTAAGTGCACCTGTGGGAGACTCAAACCAGAACCCTGAAGGCCCATTTGAGACTCTCTTAAGATCTAAGTGGCCCATCACGCTGGAGACTCACCTGTTGCAAAGCTTTGTCCAGGGGCTCGGCCTTGAGGAGCTCCTCCACAGTCAGCCCAGTGTCCTCTTTGCACTGATCTGTCAGCTCCAAAACGTCTGGCTTGACAAGACATCTCTGAATCTCCCCAACCTGTGAAGGGATTTAGCGTTTCATAGCGCAGAAAGACACAACAAATGTACAACTACTAATACTACTAATAATAATACATCATGCTCTCCCACATACAGGAAAATGTTATCAAAGTCAAACAATTGTAAAATAATAATAAAACAATTTAGAAACACTTATTTCATTGTCCTTGTCATGTGGAGAAGCTGACATGCCAAACCAAACAGGTGTGTTTTCTCCATTAGCTTAAGTTACACTCCGCACGTGCTCGTGTAATTTCTTTCTTTTTGGTCTCGCGCACCTGTTCAAAAAAGGTGAGCTAACGAGGCAACCGGACTGAGAGAGGTGAGGTTTAGTTAGTTAGTTAGCTACAGCTCGGGCCCCACACGGCCTGAGAGAGCGCACCATGTTGGTTTAACATGTCAAAAAAAACAACCAAAACACAAACAACAAAAAACACATAACTGCTCCTCTACAAAAGGTAAGACACTGTGCCACAAACACTACATACAACGAACGAACAGGGCGGGGAGGTACCGTACCTTTTTCTCACGAAGGTCCACAATTTGCCACACCAAGAGAATTATTTCCCTCTCATCCGAACCCAGTTTACCCCCATTTGCACCAGCTGTTGCCCCAAAGAACACCACCAGAGTATCACTGTGCGAAGCCATCAGGGACCACAAGGGTAAAAAACTACAATTAAAGCAAAGATTAAAATAAAAATAACACGAGGGTTCACCTTTTTTCCAAGTGATAAGAAGAGCGAACAAAAGGCTGGAAACTCAATTGAGATAAACGGAGAGAGAGAGGGGGAGAAACAAAAACAAAAAAAAACAGAAGGGGAGATAATTTTCAGAGGAGCCACGGAGGAGTTTGCGGTCAGAGACTCTACCTGTTGAAGTACTTGAGCGTGCTCTATCCAGAGATACTGGTTTAACTGGAAAACAAGGGTGGAAATCCGTGTTTCTTTCACACGAACTCCATGACAAGCCCTGGAGTTTTTTTCTCTCTCTCGCTCCTCGCCTTTCTATTTTTTTCGTAGTTACCTGCGTGGCTCGGCCTATTGGCTGCTTTGGAAAGGTGAGGGCGGGACGCTGGGGGGAGTGCTGCGATCCCATTGGTCGGATTTGGTGAACCAGGAAGTGGTCTGGCAGCACGGGGGGTTGTTAAAACCTCCGGGAGGAGAGAGGCCTGCTCATGTTTTATGCTGATGGTGGAGAGTGCGTGAACAGATGCACCTGCAGACATGTTGAATGTTGTTGTTTTAACAAGTTTATTCATTATTTTTGTGCTTCTTCAAGTGCTGATGGAATTTGTAACTACAGTGTCTAAATATGTTACCTAAAGTAAATATTTTTATGAAAAGGAAACTGAGCTGGGAATGTGGCATTTGTGCAACCTGTTAGTATGTGTTATCTGTGCTATAGGCCTGTCTATTAGCCCTGTTTTTTTCACTGTTACAATTTTTTTAACATAGAAGTAGAAGTGAAAGTTCAGAGCACACATTGTCTGTTTTTCTGGTTTAATACTACTTAGTTTTACACATACAAGGACCCTGCATCACACAGTGGTAAACAGAAGGAGGATAAAAATAGATTTGCCCTAATTTACATACTTTCTGTAAAGTTTGCTCTGGTTGGTTTCAAGTAAGGCCATTTTAAGTAAATTTTAAACAAATAAATAACAGTGGAATCAGCCTGTAATGGAAAGTAGTAGCATCTAATTTACTGTGTCTCATGTGTTTTGAACTTGTGATTCTCAGTCATCCTCTAGATGTCCTGCTTCACACGCACATTGTGATAAGGCTTTTTTTTTTTTTTTGCATGGCTACATTTTGTTCTGGGAGCAGCTTTCATGTGGAAAGAAAATGTGGCACTTCAAAAGGGCAACAATATATAATCTACAGTTTTTTGACAACTTCACAGGTCTTTACTGGCCTGCTTGAGTTTTCATCGGTCTTTGGCCCAGTTCCCAGAAATCCAATGTTTTGTTGCATATAAGACACTCCTGTCTCTGCTCGCCATGGGCCAGCAGGCTTTTGTCTCCTTTCACTCATTTAAATCCCCCAATCTGAAGAGTGACTATCAGCGTCTCCTTCCTTATGTGGAATCATTCTTTCCAGCTCAACCAGTCTGATTAGTCGAGGGACGCACTCAGAGACACTTTGGCTGAAACTCTAGACAACATATTGATTTTTAGCCATGACAACAGCAAAGGATGTCTGTTTTCATGACATCATACAGAGGACATGCTTGCATAAACAGTCTATCGGTGGCACCTAAATGAAGGTGAAACAAGTAAAAACAAACAAGCAAACAAAAGAAAGTTGTACAATTGGGAAGGCAATCAGCGAGCCACACAGAAAATGAAAAATAAGATATGAAAAAAACTTCAGTGGTAGTATCAAGTGCTGCGAGGCATTTGCAGGTCTTCGACCAATCCTGTGGATAAACAGTGTGTTGTGCCAACCAACGTTTCTCAGTGAACTTTAGGTATAGCCAAGATTTATGGCTCAGTTATTCCTCAGGTGGTATATTTTTGGCTGCAGGAGGAATGGGAACCTTACATTTACAGGGATTAGAGTAATTTGATCATAAAGAAAAAATATGTGATTTCTCATACAGGATTACTGAGGGGTATGTGATCAATGTACCGTGTGACCTCAACATGTCACAGTATTTGAAATACCAATGTGTGCCTGCATTGTTTTTCACCTAGGCACATTGTAGGATTAAGCTCATAATGAAAGGCAGTGTGTAGGTCAGGCACACACCACAGTGATGTATCAAATACACTTTGCTTCCCCGTTCTGTGAGAAAAGGTCTAGTGTGTCTCAGGGTCAGCCTGATTTCTTGTGTGATCACGCCTGACACGTCTGCATTTTTTTGTCACACCCTTGACCCTCTGCAATTTCCCACTGTCGCAGTTATATTAATCCTGACTTACTAATATTCAGAGGTTTCAAAGAGGTGATAAGCAGTGTCACAGTGGTTTATTCCATCATAAGTTCAAATCATTATCACAATGAGCTTTCTGAGTATTTAACACAACACAGAAATGACATATCCTGAGAAAGTATTAGCATTTCCCAGTGTTTGGACTTTTTCACTCCAAACTTGACTTTTGAGCTGTCTTCCCTGTGCATATACATCCAGTCTACCTTGAGGTGCCCAGAAATCTCACAGTTTCTATTAGCCTGAAATAGTCTGGAGTCCTATTAAAATAAAAATAAGAATGTGACTGAATCATGCAAAAGAAAACTTTTTGCTGATTTTTATAATCAACCATTTGGTCGAACGTGTGAAATGCAGATACAGAAACATTACTTTTGTAAGATGTGTGAAGCAAGAGAATGTCATCATGGCTATTTCCCTGGTAGAGAAATGAAAAAAAGGACATTTAGTGACACTGGAATCAAGTCAGTTGTCAGTATTAAAAACACAATACCACTGCCATCTACTGGTTGTGTCAGCTGGTGTGAACATTTTTAAAGTAGTCATGGTAACAGATACAGCTTAATATGCTATGATAGGAGTATGTTCTACACTTCTTACTGTCATATGCATTTGGAAATATCAGTAAATAAGCTGACGCTGAACTCTCACCTAAAAGTGTGGGTTTGAGCTCTGTAAGACTGTGACAAACACAAAGACATGATTCCGCTTTTTGCTGCTCAACAAACGGAACATGCAGTTTTTCATTTTGCAATCTGTTCGAGAGGAAGTTGAAAGAATGACTGTTGTCTTCTGTTGTGGAATACCAGGATAGAAAATTTGTTACAAGTGAAAAACATTTTTACAATAATTGTAAAGTTTGGATTCTATAAAAGATTTGTAAAAAACTGTGTCGTGGAAAGACAAAGTAGAGAAGTTCCTTTATCACCAAGACAGACATAAAGTCTTTCTATGTGGCAAAAGTGTGAAATATAAGAAGAAGTGACAGAACTACAGGTTTATATGAAAAGCCATTATTATCTGTATGACTGTTCATATACCTATAGGGAATATGAAAAACAGTCAACATAATTAATGAAAATAATTGTTGGTAAGACAAGTCATAAAAGTTGTATTTCTATAAAAAAAAAGCTTTACACTGGGACATATTCAATGCATAAAGAATTATTTATTGTACTATTTATGAATACTACATCATAAAAAGTACAGAATATATCACACATTTATAAATATCTGTTCACCATTTACAGAAAACACACAAAACTAGAACAAAACTGAATATTTACAGAGTTAAACAAGTATGGCACAGGGAAACTTTTACGACACTAACATTCAAAATGAGCTTCATTTTACTCTCTTTTTTACTTAAAAATATCTACAGTATGCACAAGAACATCTACACAGAGATACACAGCACAGGCAGTACTCCATTCATTTTTAATATCAGGATGGATTGTTTTCACACATTTTTACTAATATGTCCATTTGGCCCTTTGACTCAGACACACAGTGGGAGCTGTTGGTCTGATTGCTGTGTCTCTTGGACACAAAGGACAACTCTCTATTGCCCTCACCTGGGGAGGTGCTGGAGATGTGGCGGAACAACTTCTGGATGCCGGTGTCACGCAGGGAGCTCCTGAAGGAGCGGGCTGCGAACATGTAGAGTATGGGGTTAACAGTGCTGCTGATGAAGACCATGGCTCCAGCGATGAAGGTCATAGTGCTCCTGGCGCTCTCCAGATTAGCCGCTGCATCCGGGAAGGATTTTTCCGTAGCAAGGATGATGAGTGAAAGGACATTTCCTATGTGGTGAGGAGTCCAACAAATGGCAAACACAACCACTACGCTGGCAATCAGGATTGTGGACTTGCGCTTGGACTTGAAGGTCATCTGAGTAATCCGGCTGCACAAGCACCCATAGCAGACCACGAGGATGGAGAAGGGTAATATGTAGCCCACCAGTGTCTCTAGCAGGACACACACCAGCTCCTGGGTCACAGAAGTGTACAACCGATACAGACAGTGCTCCTCGCCATCGTCTGTCCCTACAACCTGAGTTGGGATGACAGGAATGCTGAACAAGAACGCTATAGTCCACAGAGCCAGCAGAACTTTATTCAAAGCCTTTTTCCTCTTCCAGTCGGCTGAAGCAAAGGGATAGCGCACAGCCACAAAGCGCTCCACACTCATGATGGTGATGAGGAAAACGCTGCTGTACATACAAGCGTTGATCATGAACACCATGGCTTTGCAGTTGGCCTCCCCGAACACCCAGCTGTGGGCCAGGGAGTAGATCCAAACGGGCAGGGTGATGAGGACCAGCAGGTCAGCAACGGCCAGGTGTAGGATGAGCACCACAGTGTGGGAGCGCTGCTTGACGTGCCTCAGGATAGTCCAGATCACCAGCAGGTTCCCCGGGGCGCCCACCAGGAAGGACAGGCCCAGGATCACACAAGCCACCACTGTCCCACCTTCAAACTCCTCAGGGGCCATTTCCTTTGGAGGAGACAGCTCAGCTGAGCGGTTCATGGTACGAGTGTGTGTGCTGACAGCAGTGTCAGTGTGAAAAAGCAAAAACAAAATGCTGCACAAGCAAGTCCTCACTTCCCCTTTGAGTATAGACTGCACAGGAAAGGGGTTTCCTCACAAGGCTATTTGAGACATTGTGAGGTGATTCATGTGTGCGTCATTGGCCAACTTTTTAACCTCAGGTCACGAATCAGGATATAAAAAACATTGTGTGGATGAATTGATTTAGAAAAGCGCTTCAAATAAGTCTGACAAACATCTACTGACAGAAATTGAAATTTTCTCATGCTCCTCAAGCATGTGAAAATAGGTGGGGGCAACTTTCTGGATGCATTAACATTAACCGAGGCAAATCTATGAGCATCTGCATAGGGTCAAAGTTTGTGAAATATCCACGATGTACAGCAAATAACATTTGTGAAATTCTCTCAGTTGAACAAATCCTTGCTTGTCATACAGTTATATTTACAAAAAGCTTCCAAAACTGATACCGTACTTTACAGTTTATTAAGTTAATTGCATTTCAAAACTTTAAACCATAAAACAATGAATCAGCAACAAAACTAAGAGGCACATAAAGACTGCATATGTTTGCAAGGGTAAATGTGAAACAAGGACGGGAGGTAATGGTGAATATGCTAATGCTGTGACTCACAGCACGTAGCCATTGTCAGCACTATTTCACTTGTGAAATGCAGGCTTTAGATCACGTACAGGCCTTCTTAAGGAAGTAAATCCCCTTTAACTAACTGCACCACACGAGGGGTAAATTTTCTCTTCATTCACAGTTTCAGAGATTCCATTGTTTTTATCATTATTTTTTATGCCAGAGACTGACAACAGCTCCACCTGTGTGTTTGCTGCCCTCTGTCTAGTCTCACGCTGTACTACCGGCTCGCTCAGTCTGCCGGTGTGAGTGGCCATTTCCTGGAAGAGCCTGACCAGCCGAGACTCTCGGAGACTCCCTTGTAAGTTCCTGGCAAAGAAGGTGTACAACACAGGGTTCACCGAGCTGCTAATAAAAACAAGAGCTCCGGAGCTATAGATAATACTCTCTGGCACACATTGATTTTCTCTGCCTGTTGCCAGGATGCACACCAAATCAGTGATGTTAATGATATGGTAAGGCAACCAGCACAGCATGAAAGCTATCACCACAGTGTGTATAAGAACCATAGATTTTTGTTTGGAGTTGAAAGTCATCGTCCTGAGCTTGGCAGCTACTAGACTGTAGCACACACTAAGAATGATGAATGGTACAACAAATCCCCCCAAGGTCTCCAGACATGACAAGATGATTTCAGTCACAGAGCTGATTTCCTTACTAAAACACTGCTGCTTTTCTTTGCTTTCATCCGAAGACTGGGTCAGTAATGCAGACACTCCTAGAAGTGAAGCAAGGAGCCACAGAAGAATGACAGATGTGTTTATAGTGGTCTTGGTCCTCCAGCGCATCATCAAAAATGGGTGACACATGGCTAAAAAGCGCTCCACGCCCATGAGGGTGATGAAGAAGATGCTGCTGAACATGCACACCTTGACAATGTACACCAAGGTTTTGCAGAAGGCCTCTCCAAATACCCAGCTGTGGGCCAGGGAGTAGATCCACAGAGGCAGGGTGATGAGGACCAGCAGGTCAGCAACGGCCAGGTGTAGGATGAGCACCACAGTGTGGGAGCGCTGCTTGACGTGCCTCAGGATAGTCCAGATCACCAGCATGTTCCCCGGGGCGCCCACCAGGAAGGACAGGCCCAGGATCACACAGGCCACCGCTGTCCCACCTTCAAACTCCATTTCCTCTGAAGATAAGTGTTCAGTTGAGCGGTTCATGGTGCGAGTGTGTGTGCTGACAGCAGTGTCACTGTGAGAATGAAAATCAAAGTGCTGTACAAGCAAGTCCTGACTTCCGTTTATGGCTGTGTTTTGCAACGTTATCGCAAATACATCACAGAACAGATTTGTAATAATAAAGTATGAATGTATATTTGATTGAGTGTAATGATTTACTTTGACTGCAGAGGAGTCAAAGGTCTTTGATCATTGATATCACTGGCTAAACCCCAACTTTGCTACACCTAAAATAACCTGCTCTCATTTGATATAGTTTTACAGTGGTTTATATCCAACACCATGTGTATTACTACCAACTTCTCCTGCTCCAGAGTGTGTATCCGAAACATTTAATTGATAATAGTTCTGTTGTGTTTATTTCCTGCATTTGCGACCTAAAAAGGTTATTCTCAGGTTATTGCAGCTTTTCTGCAATGACCAGTTACGCAAAATACATCAAATGATTTTGTATTCTTTCCTAAAAATACACTACATCTTTCTCCTTTCCCCAGGTTATCACCATTTGCAGACAATGATAACCTTTTGATTATAAACAAAATAAATAAATAAAAAAAAAACCCAAAAACCTATCAAGTTTTTACATGTTCATGTATTTGCTATCTTTCTGAGATGGTAGATGGAAATCTAAGCTATGGTCCCCCAACAACCTTTGAAATTGCATTTGTAGCAATGCTCACACACACACACACACACACACACACACACACACACACACACACACACACACACACACACACACACACAC
>JBAJHX010000001.1:19381627-19392663 GCA_037176925.1 Amniataba percoides
AAAATCTGGACTGGGATTGTAAACTTTGATTCCCTCTCATTGCATAGTTTTCTGTCAGTCAGTGTGTTCTGTTTGACTTTGTACATTGTATAATTTAATACTATGTTTGCTTCATGCATTCATGTAGTCTAAATTGCCACATCATCCTCCATACGTACATACATCCTCCACAAGTTCACTCTAGTCTCTGCATGTCCCGTCAGGTACTCCATTCATCTGTGGGATCTGAACCATCCAGGAACCTGGGAGAGCAAGGGGACATATGTCTACTACACAGACTTCATCATGGAGCTGGCCATGCTCTTCCTGGACCTTGTGCATCATATCCATATGTTGGTAAGACATGGAGTGGAACAGTTGTTGGCAGTGTGATGGTATGAAAACGCTGTTGCCTCCTTTTCTTCCCCCTAATCGTGAAACTGCCCTGTCCATATGTCTCTCACTAGCTTTTTGGCAACATCTGGCTGTCCATGGCAAGTTTGGTTATCTTCATGCAGCTGCGCTACCTCTTCCACGAGGTCCAGCGCAGAGTGCGCCGGCACAAGAACTACCTTCGCGTCATCAACAACATGGAGGCCAGGTGATAATATATTCTAATTGTATTTTCGCCTTTTACCTTGTGTTTTGGTGGTTCTTTGTATAATGGGATTATTGTGAATTAGACCTTTGTATTGTCCATGAAACATTACTTGTTTCATCACTGTTTGTTTATACTGTGAACTCTGTACAGATTTGCTGTTGCTACTGCGGAGGAGCTAGCGGCTAATGATGATGATTGTGCCATCTGCTGGGATGCCATGTTGACAGCACGCAAACTGCCATGTGGCCATCTCTTCCACAAGTAAAGTATTTTTTTCAGATAGCAGTCCCTACATGAACTCAGTTATTACTACAGTTTGTTGTACTAGCACTGCTGACCTGTGGCCCCAAAGCCCAGAAATAGTTTATATTTATATACAGAATAAAGAAGGTGTTTTAAGGAGAGACAGTGGGGACCAGATAAACCATATTTGGCTGCAGTATCATCAGTTTGGCTAGTGTCCACAGTTGTCTGTTTTGTAGTAAAGCTGACAGTAGAGCAGTTCATAGCTTCTGTAATCTGATTTCCTTTGTTGTGACATATATCTCTTACCCCCTGTCGGCTTCGGTGAAATGGTCCTGATGTTTAGTTACTGAAATCATGTCCTCAGTACTGAAACTTTTTTTTGTAGGGAAATGCCATAATAACTTTTGTGAGTTGTGTGTGTTTCCAGCTCCTGTTTGCGCTCATGGCTTGAACAGGACACCTCGTGTCCAACATGTCGGACATCCCTGAACATTAGTGGGGACGGGAGCCAGGCGAGAAGCCAGCAACAGGGTGGAGGTTTGGAAGACAACATTGGCCCAGTTGGAGCTGCTGCAGATGCCAGGCCGCATATAAACCAACACAATCACTTCTTCCACTTTGATGGTGAGTCTGGCAGACATAAATCCCGGGATGAGGCCGATAGAGAAGACTTCAGATGGGCAGTGCATGATAATGAATTAAAAAATCCATGCATACGTTCTCTTACAGGATCTCGCATTGCCAGCTGGCTGCCCAGTTTCTCAGTGGAAGTAATGCACACCACCAATATCCTGGGCATCGCTCAGGCCAACAACTCCCAGCTCATGGCCATGGTGAGTCCATGTTTACAGTGTGATGAAAGTCTTGTTGGTTTTATGAGAGATAGTACACCGATAGCAATGAGAGGCCAGGTATCCAATCTTTCTTTTTTTGGGATAATTGTTGAGTTTTTTTTAAATAGTACATTTGCGTGCAGCCAATCCTCCCATAATTTTGTCCCACTCTTCACTCCCTGCAGTTCAGTGTACATTACCTCATACTGTAACCTGGGTTGTGTAACTTCACTTTGTTCATGTGATATTTGGTTTCCTGACAAATGCTTGTTGACACAGTTAAATCCTTTCATGTAAACCAAAGATTCAGCAAAAAACATTTCTGCTAAATCGTCTCTCCTACTGACTTTGTTTCTGATGTACACTCTGGTCATCAGGCCCATCAGATCCAGGAGATGTTCCCTCAGGTACCCTCCTATCTGGTGATGCAGGACCTGCAGTTGACCCGCTCAGTGGAAGTTACCACTGACAACATCTTGGAGGGGCGCATCCAGGTGCCTTTCCAAACACAGGTCAGGGTTGAATATTAATATCTGTTTTATTTCTCTGAATTGTCTTGATGCCTCAGGCTAATGTTTTGATAAGACAATGCTCCACGGATTTCTCCTGTAACTGCTCTCTAATGGGCAGAATACATCTGTCACATATTTTGTCTGTGTTGTCTCCTCAGGCCATAGAGCGGGAACCTGCACAGGCGAGCGCTGCTCCAGACGAGCAGGAGGGGCCTAGTGGAGCCGCTGAGCAGAGCCTCAGCGAGTCAGACAACATGGAGTTTAGAGGAGGTCGCTTCTCTAAGTCAGCTGAGGAGCGGCAGAAGATGTTAAAGCAGAGGAAAGAAGAGATGCTTCAGCAGGCACGCAGGTTTGTACGCTGCTCATAGGAAACAGTACTACAGTATGTTTTATTTTGAAAAGAAGTTTAATTTGAAATAAAAGTGTTTTTTTTGTGTTGCTACTTTGAGGTCATGAGTGTAACCACGTTGCATTGTGCATCATGGCTCAGCTGTACAAATGTTTTTTTTGCTTCCTTGTGAGACATTTGTCTTTGTGACTCAAGGCTGGACAAATGAGATGTGTAAAGCTGTTTTCCAGGCTACGAGTACAGCTGAAAGCCCCAGCTGTACAGACCTAGCAAGTGGCAATACTATAACATTTCTTTACCAGTCCTAGTTGCCTTTATTTCCCTGATTATCTTGAATTTTCTGTTCCCGTCATCATGTGTTGTTCATTACTTCCCTGTAGGAGATATCTGAACAATAGTCCAGAGGACCAGGATGAGGATTTGCCTGGACTGGAGGACGACACTGCTCCAGAGTTGAACTTGACTGCGCTGAGACGTCGAACCATGGCGGCAGCAGCAGAGAGACGCATGCAAAACCAACAAGACCCTGCACCCTGATACACAGATTGGCTTCAGCAGAAGAGTCTACCACATCACCATCCCCAGAGGCACACCCCCTTCCTCCATTTGGTGTACAGTCAATGGTCATCTCCTATTTAAAACAATAATTATTAAGCATCGCAAACATGACCTTTGGACTGTTGGGCTGCCCAAACAAGGTGGGACTATTGTGTGCAGCCCCTGCCTCACTGATTTCAAAGTATTTGAAGCTTTATATAAATTAATGGGCGCAAGTAAAAAAAATTGCAAGGTTACATCGCCCTTTTTATTCACGTGCCACACAGCAACCACCAGCTTTAGTGGGGGGGATCCGTTTCTGCCACGATTGGGACTAGCTGTCAAAAATGAGCATGCTTTGCATTCAGAGGAGTCTTTATAAGAGGGATTTGAAGGTGTCATTACTGGATAAAGTTGTTTGGGTCTTTTCTTTCTTTTTTTTTTTTTTTAAATTCATCTTGGTTGTGGCAGAAAGCTACTTATTCTGGATGAAGATACTCATCTGATGTATTTGTGTGTTATTTTATCAGTTTCAACTGTGAAGTAAGTGTAGGCAAGATAACGTTTTTATTTCTTACTGTGGAGTAAGAGAATGTCACTTTAGTATTGTTCAGCCTTCCTGTCAAATATGAATGTTTCTATCAAAAGTAATGCTGCAAACAAAGTGTTTCTGACCCTCATGGGTTCTGTATTTAGTGTTTAATATCACCCATTGCAAACAGTTTGCATTTTGTTATTTAACAACGGGGGATGGGCATGTAAATCTTTGTTTTTTAATACTGTTCCCTCGAGGCAACATAGGGGATGCATTACAAGCATTTCAGACAAGGACAATGAGTGTCATCTTCTCAGTCTGTCTTAAATTACCCTCTAATAATGAGGAGTTCTCTCTGCATACGAAAATCTTATTTTCTGCTAAGTATAGTCTGAGGCCTCTCGGTCGGTCTCAGAGTATGTAGAAAATATTAGGTCTGTGACAGCTGGACTATAAGTGTTACCAATAAATCCAGTCGCTGTTTAGTTGCTCAGACTTAATACTGATACATATTCAATGATCTGAATCTTCATGAAGACAGTTTTTATTTTAGCAGCATGTGTCTGCTCGCATTGAGGGGTAGTAATTAAAAAATTATACAAGCGAGGAACATTACCACAGTCTCCTTGATTTGTCCATGATCTCATTGCAGTAATGGACAACAATGCACAACATGAGCTGGGCCCTTTTAAACACGTTTGGTTTTGTCAAATTTGATTAAATCTGTAGCTGGTTGAGACATATCGACGGACACAAAGACAAACGCTGCCTGTGTTTTAAGTGTTTTGACTTCTTGTGGTTACAGTGCAAGGGCAGCTTTGGGTGAGATATGCATGAATCTAGACAAGTGCTTTTGTTTCCTTCCACTTTATCCCAAAGAGCAGCCCACAAACTTTCACTAAAAGCTGAAATGTTGTGATCTTTATTGTGTGTTTATTTTATTATTGCTCAAACTCCTTTTGTGGGTTGTTATAAGAAGATACAAAATAGGGTTTAGATTTCACACCTTTATCAGCAAAATGTAAAAAAAAGACTTGTTTTCATTTTTGGATTGTTCCATTCAGTTATTTAACAACTCTTTAACACCCGTGATATATTTTCCCATTCATGGGTTGTCTTTCATAACCATTACTTATTTAATCAAAGCTGAAATACTTTTCTGAACTGACCTTTCCTGTATTTTTGTGCCTAAATCAAGAATGGTTCAGTTATGGATAATTTCTGTAAATCTAGTTTTTGTAAAATATGTTAATACAAAAGACTCAATAAACAGAGCTTCTACAGCTTTTTAACAAAACATAGTAATTGAGTCTGTCTTCCTGAGATGAACCCACGATTGTCTCTGTTGATGTCTCTATTTTCCACACACACACACATACTGATGCATGGATGCTCATTTTAGGGATTAAACATGCTACAGTGATGGTTAAGCTTGCCTAATGTGTAGTGGCCAATATCCAAAACACTGGACCTTTGACTTCTGACAGAGTTGGATTGAGCCAAAAGCAAATAATTGTATTCAGCTGCTGACATGTTAAAAATCACTTGTCACTGTCGGGACTCCTCCGTGACTCTCATCACTGATACTTAGTCCTGTGTGAATCAGACACAAAAATGTGTTTTCATTTTCTTTCTGGTGGATTTACGTCATTAGGCTGCGCCCCTTCTCCTGTGCCACGTCATTCGGACAGGCGGAAGCAGCCGCAGAAAACACCCACACCGCTCGTGTTTTATGATGTAGCCCAACCTCACACACACACGTCTAGGAGAAGTGTCCCGTCGTCACTGTGTGTTACCTCAGCTTTGGAGCTCACCTGGACCGGTCTCTTCTTCCTCTGTGTCTTCTTTTATTGTTAACCGGTAAGTAGTTGAGCTAACTAACTAGCTAACTGCTTAGCGCTGCGGACGGAAACGCTGATGTTTAAAACTTACATACAGGGATAGATTGAGTGAAGGTGGCCTCAGGTAGCTATTTGACAGGACATACAAAAAGTACGACGCTTTATATTTGATGTTACAGGCTGTAGCTCTTTAGACGTAACTAATGTCTTTAGCTAGCCTTGAATCCGTGAAACATTACTTCTCAAAGTTGGTCAACATTGTCAGTTAGCTGTAATAGCACCAGATAAAAAGATATATTATATAATATTATATTATATTAGATTAGATTATATTAGAGTATACTGTATTGTATTATATTTCCCTGTCTTGGTGATGACATCAGTGGAGTGTCATAATTGTGTTTTGCTGCCATGGAAACCAAATGAATTCATGTCTAGCTGTAGGCTGGTATATTTGCTTAAAAATAGCAAAAGATTGTTGTTACCTGATGGCCTCACTTTGTCAATGGGCCCTTCTCATATTACACGTCCTGGACCACATCCTGGAAAAGGATCAAGGTGTGTGAGTGAAAGAGGATGTGAATTATAATTATATTGCTCATTTATGTGAGAGTGAAGTAAATGATAAATTTATACCACGCCGTATTTGCCAGGTCAAAGTCTGTGTGCCAGTTAAAAAAAAAAAAAAAAAAAGATTTCCAATCAAGCCTGATGTTAACTCACTGTGCTGATGCAGTGTCTTACATGAAGAGTGTGTCATAATGGGTGTGAACGTGACCGTGGATTTACCTGTTTGTGTGTGTGTTTCCTGAGAAGAGGTTGTGGAATGCTGCTGGACGAGACGCCGCTTTTTGAACCGTCCCTGCTTCAGGAGCTGGACTGGAGCAGCAACACCGTCTCTTTCTCTCCCTCCATCTCCCCGACCAGCCCGGGGGACGGCCTGGTCCTCCGGCCGCTCCACATGGCAGACTTCAACAGGGGTGAGTCACAGACATATTTCAGACCAGGCTCAGTATTCCCCAGGGAACATGAAAACGTGATATTAAAAGGTCTCTGTGATTTAATAAAAACTCACAACTGATGGAGTGACAAACCCCTGAGACATTTTAACCAAGTGTTGATTCTTTTCCAGGATTCTTCAAGGTTTTATCTCAACTCACCCAGACAGGCGATGTCACGCCAGAGCAGTTCACGAGTAAGTCATGCTTAGCTTAATGATAATGAATCATAATGAATGATTCTATAAGACAAAAAGGAAATTCTGATTAATTTACCATAATCAGTTTTATTTTAAATCCCAAGTTTTTCCTGCTTCTTGCCAAAACAATCTTATATATACATCAGATCATAGATTTGTGAGGAGAACCTTTCCAACCAGTGTTATGAATGATTACTTAAGATAAGTTTAAAAAACACTTGCTGTCTTTCTGTTATTTACCAGAAAAGTTTGAACATATGAAGAAGACAGGAGACTACTATGTTGTTGTGGTGGAGGACACAAACCTGGGACAGATAGTCGCCACAGCCACATTGATCACAGAACATAAATTCATTCACTCCTGTGCGAAGGTAAGCAATTTGTACAAATTTATCACTGGATACAGCTGTAAGACCAATCCCATACAGAGGTTACTTATTAATGGTGTGATTATTAGAAGTGTGGTAATTATTAACATAGCTCCACCACCATTTAAAAAAGGTACATTTACATTTTTATTTCCTTTAAAAACTGTGGAAATTGAATTTGCATAGTACACATGAATTCTAATTAACCTTGATAATCATTGAAATGATTTGACTGAAATAAAGACCCTCTCTATTCTGCTTTGTTTGTAGAGAGGCCGGGTGGAGGAGGTGGTAGTCAGTGACGTGTGCAGAGGCAAACAGCTTGGCAAACTGTGAGTAGACCTGTGTGAACCTGACACAGACATTTAGATTAGGCTTGTTTTAAAGTCCGTGTATTTATCCTGCAAATTCCAACCAACATTAAAAATAATTTATATAAGGGACTTATTTATTACTTATATAGGAATTATCTTGTGCTGCTTTTTTAAAAACTCCTCACCTCTCTCTATCTCTCTCTCTTTAGGTTGGTTTCAACGCTTACTCTTCTCAGCAAAAAACTGAATTGCTATAAAATCACACTGGAATGTGCACCCAAAAACGTGGCTTTCTACCAAAAGTTTAGCTACTCTCCCTCAGACGAGGTTTACATGCAGTGCCGATTCTTCGACTGAGGACAGCAGCAGTTTTAACCCTCCATTTTGGGGGCATGGACCACATCTTTATACACCCGCCAACATCTGAACTTACATTGACAAAGTGTCTTAATATGAACCGGAAGACCTACTTGGGGATGAGATCACAGTTGCGACACAGTTGAGTCGTTTCCTGAACGCTCATCCTGCTTTCAGCACACTCGAGTAAACATAGATTTATGTTGAAGCCCTCCACCCCTTTGGTAACCATGGCTACCTCATCTGGGTGGAGCCCTGTCATCATCCCTACCACCACCACCACCACACCGTCTGAAGAAAGGAGTGTCGGTTACTGTAAATGTAATGTCTTATTGTGTTACATTGTTAAAGAGTAACTTAAACACTAATAATATCTACAGCTGTTTGTAAGTAAATGCAAATGCTTGGGAAATCAAGATGGTAGCAAATGAAGTTATATATCGGAAGCAATTAAATAATTATTAAATTATTTGCTAGAGGCCACAGCTTCTCAAGTTTACTATTAAAACCATGCTCGGAGGAACTGCTTTATGTCTTCTCACAGTCTCACTGCATTGATCTTCAAGGGCAAGTCACCAAAGAAAATCTGTTTAGTTTCTTTAAATGTGATCAAAAACTTACTTTGGGTTTCATTTTTTCTGATTTCTCCTCTTTGGTTCAACGGGCTGTTTATGTTTTTTTTCTCTTCAAGATTGGTGTTTAAGGATATTTCTAATGAAGGTTCTAATATGGCAGCACATGAAGCATCACTCTCAAGTCAAGACTGTTATAATGTATATTTCTAGTGAACAAAAGTTTATATTTTAGGAGGCATTGGTGAGGAATTTATGAATGTTCCCTAAAGGTTTTGTATTTGGTCGGTATTTGAAATTTGATCACGTGATGAGGACTGAAACATTTTGTGATGGAAAAATAGATAAAAATGACTTTTGTAAATTAAGTCGTATTTAAGTTTTATAATTATGCTGTTATTCAGGAGAACAGGGGAACATATTTAATGTAATTTATTTCCAAACATGTAATAGTCATATAAAATATTCTATGACCTTACTGTGTTTCTTTGTTCGTGTTTCTACTTCAATCAGCTTTGTTTGCCAAAACATTGTCCATCCATACTTCAGATGTATCACCAATATTAAAAATCCTTCACGAGGAGCGATGAAGGATCTCATGTGGGGCCTTCCAACTTTGCAGGAGAGATTTAACAATGTGAGTAGGCCTCTGACATGCAAAAGATTTTGAAAGAACGAGCCAAGTCGACTAAATTCTTTCTAATGCAACTTAATGTTCATAGCTGTACCATCAGTGTTTACATGTTAAAATCAATTCAAATTTAGCCTTCTGACTACAGTCTCCCCAAAGCTTATCATACAATATGTTAAAACAGTGAACTAATTTTCATTGTTTTGTTACTGACATACACAGCAAGTATAAAAGCATAACTAAAAGTATAATAGCAAGTATAGTTAGCATAACTAAATTTTATTATTTTACCCATGTGATATTAAAATCTGTCTTAATAATGAATATAAAAAAAACAACACTTTGGAAAGAAAAGTGAAAAGTTGCCAAAAACACACATTATGATATAAAACCACAGCTCAACAGGAGTGAGTCAGACTTGTTTTTATTAAGCAGTGAGTTGTTATTTTCCATTCCTTACTATCCCACATTAAGCCTGATATTAGTCCATAATCCTATTACTCCCAAAATAAAGGCATTAGCTATTCCTCCTCCTGTGTCCTCCACTGGGCGACGTCCCGGCTACTTTCCCTTTTGCCGACTGCCCCATTCTGGTCGTCTACACAAATTCAAGTATCGAAAGTGCATTATTGCAATACTGTCCCGCTGCAAATGCAAAATGCTTTAAATACTATAAAACTGCAAAAAATCTCCCATCAGTGCATACAGCAAGGAAAAAAAAAAAAAAAAAAAAAAAAGTTATCAAATTTGCCCCTTCCCCCGGTCGGTGCTCCATGTCTCAGACACAGAGTGGCCCCGCTCCCGCCCAAGTCCCTTCCCCTTAGAAAAAGTTCAAATATTTACATTTTTAATCCCATTAAAAATGTAAAAAAAAATTGAGTGCACTGCGCCACACGGCTAAATATCTGCAAAGCTCATCCATTCTGGGCTGCTGTGACCTGCATTGCTCCAAAGTCCTCATCCTCCTCCAGGCTGCGTTTACGGCTTCCTGTTGAAAAAATGTGAAAAAAAAAAGGAATCACTAAACTTACTGTATACATTAACAAAATGACCATGTAAATGATGAGGTTGTTTAATAAACATGAACCCAAATGGCTTAAAGTTCTTCTCAAAGCCTGAACACTTCATGGTCTGTGCCGGGTGAAGTCACCAGCATTCAGGCAGGGAACAAAAACAGCTTTGAGGGAAATCAGGAGCCTCGAGGTTCCCAAGGGCTCCGAGTTTTTGAATGCCTGTTTGTGTCTTTTAAATAGAAACATTCATGACATTGAGAAACGATGAAACAAAAAGTTATGAAATGGAGTCGGCTCTTAATCGCTGGAAAGAAAATCAGAATTCGAGAGCGTGACTCAAAGAAAAACTGCAAGCATTAAGAGTTGCTTTCTACAAATGTGCAACCAACCTCTAGAACATTATTGCTCAAAGCTGGTGATGAATGTTGTCCTGTGAGTCAAACTCAACAAGATGCCAAATAAATGACTGCCTGTAACTCATTGTTTCAGATGCTCTTCTGGAGCAAGTCTGGCTGGAAAACATGCATTTTATTCTTTTATTTCGTCTCAGCCACAGCCTCAATCTTCACGCTCAACTCGTACTGGTGCAGTGACAAACAAAGTGAGAGGACAGTCTGTACAAACCTGGCATCCCAGCTTGTAAGGAGAAGGACCTGCCCAACTGCATCGGTGACATCATTTTAATGGTCAATTTGGCTAGATAGATCGCTTCATATTCCTAAGAGACAGACACTCATTATTACAGAATCATGTTGTCTTTACTGCAACAAGAAATACTGATCAACAGTGGTCAAATGATGCCACCACAAATGAAATTAACCTGGGAAAAAAACAGGACACTGTGGTGATTTCAAGCACAAGATTGTATTCATTTCATTAGGATACGAGTTCGGGACTCATGTTGTGATGCATCATTTACGTCCAGAATAAATGCGGCATTCACCGCGCTTGTCATGATTTACACTGCTCTAAAAGGGTCTACTTATCCCAGCGCCGCAAGTTAGACATCAGACTAGGAACTGGCTGGCTAAGTGTGGTGGATGCTGCCTAAAAAGACTGCAGAGATGGCATGCATATACTTCAGATAGGAAAAATCATTTCTGCAGAGTCACACTAGAGGCGGACTGCTCGGAATGAGAAAACACACACA